>OY744517.1:18200251-18290251 GCA_963556195.1 Sepiola atlantica | reverse complement strand
AACATTTGAGATATTTGTCCAGGCCAAACGTCATTCAAATATATTTGGAGAAAATATGTACAAATTAAAAGAGTCGACATAATTCAGCGTCTAAACTGGTATACAGCTTGAGGCCATCCATGAAGAGTAGGTGGTTGACTCTTTTGTTTGGGTTTTGTTGGCGGCCATGGCTCAGGTTCTCGCCAATTCGGCGTTTATTCAGTAGTTTATTTAGCGGATCTGTCGACAAGCAAAAAAGTCAAACAGATAAGCTATTTACCTTGAAGATTTCTTCTTCGGATCTTGACGTCAGGTATTTTTATTGTTTTATTGTTTTATTGTAGTTTAATGCCATGGTTGAGTGCCACATCTTTATATGTACAGTCATGGTTTTATTGATTATATAATTCAAAGCAGCGTAGTAGCAACGTGTGTGGCACTCGATCATATAAAGCTTTTAGTAATCAATCTAAGCCATGTTTACGTTTATCTGCCTCTTTCTACAGTTCTCAAGAATGGTCTTATTAATCCAAAACTAGTCGTGGTGCCTAAACACTTGCTATTGCATCCAGCTTCTTTTTGTTTCATTTTACATTAGTTGAAGTTCTCAGAAATCAAGAGGCCCTTCTTTGGGCTAACACTTGATCTCGACATGAAATACATACATATCCAAGCGTTCAACTAAAGTTCTCCTTCACCTCACAAACGGTGAGTTTTTATTTACCTCCTCTCCAGGAGGGTAGGCACAAGGCCAGTTTTATCTTACTCCCACAAGTAAGATGTGACCCAAGGTCGGGTCGGGAAAGTGGGGTTTGAAAAGCCAGCGCCCGAGAAAGTGAGCACTCTAGCCATTAAAAATTGCCTGGGCAGCCTCGTTGGCATTTTCCGGTAGGGGCGCCTCAGTTAACTATGTTATCGTATATCTTTCTTTTTGTATTTTGGTCTTACCGGATGCCAGGACAATAATACATCTAGTCTGATGGAGTATTTAGATTAGTTTTCTTACTATATGTTACATCACTTGGTGAAGGTGCACCATTCATCGTATGAGCCAGTATGTAGCCATACAGTTTCTTTGGAGTATTTTAAAGGTGATCTAACTTAGGCTTTGAATACTATGTTATTTTGAATATTTCGCCAGGGCTTACTAGAAAAGTGAAGTATCCTCATGTCAGGTTGTCCTGACAAACCCTTGTACAGAGATACCGAAGACACCCGAGGATGTGTGCATTTGTGTGTGTAAAGTAAAGTTAAGAAAGTACAACACACCCCTAGTGCTAGCATTTAATTCATATAGATAATGCGCGAACTAAATAAGTATGCACTATTGAAAATACACAGATTTAGACTTGGTTTAAGTTTGTGACGATTCGATTAAAATATTATGTATTGAGAGGTATTCTTAAAAGGTAATCAAGCAAACAAGATTGTTTCAACTAACATGAATAAAAGTACATTTTCAATAAGAATTTTCTGCACTTCAATGCATTTATTTATATGGCTTTCGACGAACAGACATGTCAATATAATTCTATTCATTTAACATATAAATTTATATTTTGTGAATTTTTAAGTTTAGCTTAAATAGCATTTAAGCTGACATATAACACTTAAAATATGGCTAGCGAACATTGAGTTGTTATTTTTATCTTGTTCTTGGCTAACGTTCTTCGCTAAGATTTAATTAAAAAATATGCGTAGTCTTGTCTGGACAACTGGTAATATGTAAAGATCTTCCAATTATAAGCTAAAAATAATTTAAAAAATCAACAAGGGGAATATTTCATATTTAACTTGAAGAATATAGTAAGAGTTGTTTTCTTATTGAGCTAAATTGCTTTTTCTTTTTCTATCTATATAAAGTTAGGTATGATCTGTATGTACTGGGTTAAATCCTAAAATATGTAATCTATCATTATGATTTTTAACAAAGGGTCAAAATACTTATTTTGATTTAGTTTCATGCAAATTAGGTGAAAATGGGATTTAAGCTTTTCGTGAAAATTCAGAAACCTTTTGTTTTTTGTCAAACTGTAACAGTAACCATTAGTTCATCAGTAAATTAGTAAATATTTGCCAAATGTCAGTTTCTTTGGAGTATTTTAAAGTGTATCTTTTAGACACAACCACACATTTGAAAATGCAAATCTATCATATTTACACTAAATTTGATCCATAGTCATTTGACATCAATTAAGCAGGATTTCTTGGATTTTAATTTTTTTCTCAAGACCCAACAAGCTTCAGCCTTAAATTTTAGATATTTTCATCTTCGTAATGGAACATTCACGTGTTACAAAGCTGTTTTCTTCGGTGAAATTTATGTTACCCGTCCTGGGCCGCGTATTCTGCTTGTTAAACATATACACATATATTATGAGATGTAAAAAGTTGGACCTAAATAGCATATAAACCTTTTGAATGTGATTAGCGAATTTTCAGTTCTTGCCGTACCATGTAATTTGACCTATTATAACGTACTTCGTAAGAATTTATTTTTAAAAAATATACAGTCCCATCCAGGCAACTGGTAATATAGAAACAAAATTCCATCATGACCGAGAAATCTACATCAGCACGAGGAATAATCCATATTTTTATTTGAAGAATATAATAAAGTTGATTCCCTTAAATCTAAAATTGTATTTCTTTTTTGAAATAAAGGTTTTTTAAATGTACAAATGAACAAAAAATCATAAAATCTAAAATCACATCATTACCTTATATGGTCTGGTGATACCAGATCAGGCTGCCCTGTGGCTCCCTGAGACGAAATTCACCTACATTGACGTTTTTTTTTTGTTTTTTTTTGTAAAACTTAATTATGTTCTACAAAACCAAAAACAAAAACAACAGCCCCTCTCCCTTTCTCCCTCCCCTTTTTTATTTTATTTTTAGAACTTGAAATCTTTTACTATAATGACCAGATTCGGCATTAAATAACCCAAAAAGGGTTGATATGCCGTAAAACAAAACTACCAAACTACCATACCTTATATGGTAATACAATGACGTCATTGGATTTAGTGACGAGGCGCGGCAACGATATGAACACATCGTATCACGAATTGAAAGCAATTCAACTATAATGTAGTACACCGCAGTCTGTCGACACTGAAAAACAGACAAGACTGAACAGAAGAAGTTATTTCTAATGAGGCGAAATGAACGTTCTGTGAGTTTTTATCCGGGTAACAATAAAAAAAATTTTTTTAAGTATTAGAAGCATTTAGTTATCAATCTCGTCAGCAGTATCCTATACGACCTATTTTCATGAGTCGATAAGTTTTGTTCTCTCACGTTCATAATATCTCATAGATTATCGACTGAAAAAATAACCTAATGGATGTAAATATAAAATCAATTAAATGATTTTGTAAAGCGTTAAAAAAATACTCTATGGATGCTCGTCTCTATCAAAAGTAGGATATAAGCCTCTACTTATAAGAGGTTAGGGTTAGGGTTAGGGTTAGGGTTACTTATAAGAGGTATGTTGTCAAGAAAAACACTGCTGCTGAAAGTTCTGTAAGCAGCAAGGAGAGATTTAACTCTATTGCAACTGAATGTCTCGTTTCAAATGATCATATGCTGCCTATCTGAAATGTCTTCACACAATATTTCATATTCCTTCATTTGATTAACATTTCATCAACGTATATACAATATATTTTTATAATTATGATTTTGGGTGTTTTAATCCTTGAAATTTTGTTTGTATTTTTTTGTCAAAATTGATACAAACTAACTGCCGGGCACTTATTTGAGTTTTGATTTAAATTCCCAAAAATTCTTGTTGGTCTCAAGTTTTCATCCCGAAAATTATATTTAAATGAGATTATATAGTTATATATTGTATTATATATCGTGTTATAAATCATTAAATTTATATATATATATATATATATATATATATATATATATATATATATATATATATAATTATTTATTTATTTAAGGTTATTTGTATCGGTCCTTCACGCTAACTTTCGGAAATATAACTTTCTATATATATATAACTATCTTTGGTCTGCCATTCTTAAATTTTAAATAGCAATTTTGTCAGTCCTACACGCTAACCTTTCGAAATATAACTATCTTTCTTTTGTCCTTCTTTAATTTTATATAGCAGTTTTGTCAGTCTTTGGATATATAACTTTCTTTGGTCTGCCCTTTAATTACAAGTAGCAGTTTGGCATGCCGATGTTATTATCAACAGAGATCTCATCAGGTTATCAGAAAATCTCATCCTTATTCTTTTAGTGTATTCTACTATGTCTATAACTAGTATTACTTTACTTCTCACCCCTTATTATGACTGTAAACACTATCATTATTATTATCATTATTATTGCTGTTGTTGAGGTTTATATTACACTCCTTGTATTATGTAAGTAAGCTTCAGGTAATTTTTGTTAATTTTAGTTCATTTTAGTTGATTTTCCTATTCTCATATTTTGTATTATTTTTATTACTGTTATATTTTATTATCAGTAGCGACCAACGGTTCTTAGCTCACATTAATAAAGAATAACAAATATGAAGTAAAATATAAATAAATTTAAAAAAATAAAAAATGAAAAAAATGAAAAATCAACATAATTAGGTCTAAATGGCTAAACTCACCCTTCACCTTGAAAAAAGCAAAACGCGAGACAATTGTTCGTCCTCTTCCTATACCTCGCATAAAATGACGCTTCGAATAAACTTTTAATAATACTGACACATGTTATCCATACATTAGATAGCCTTGAAAGTGTGCCAGGGGTAATTACCCCTTTATTTTTTTTACATGAGTTCGCAAATGCGGATTTCCAATTTTCTGCCCATTTCAAACCTGCCGAAGTTCCCCCTAAATCTTAAATTTTGAATTTCGTTTCTTTTTTCTTCTTTTCTCCATTTCATTCTTTCTAAATATGTTCTGAGAGAAGTTTCAGATTTTCTTTCCACCTGATGAAATCTCAGTTTCTAACAGCTGTTGATCGATAACATCGACATGGTAGTGTCGCGAATTATGTAAATGGCTGTATAAATAAAAATAATTATATATACAAGCTGCATTTGATATTGAATGCCCTACATAAGACCGTTTAAAATTCTTTAGATTTTTATCCTGCGGATGTTTACATACATATATATATATATATATATATATATATATATATATATATATATATATATATACATTTATCTCTTCTGAAGGTTAGACGACAAGTCAAGTGGAGTTTTAAGACGCCACCACACTAGGTGAAGTGTAATCTGGCCTACAATAAAATGCTAGAACCGAAACTTCAGCATTCCTAAGGAGATTAGCAATGATCTTTCCCCTACCCACAGAACAGGTAAACCTAGGAGAGTGGACCTTTTAGGACTGAAAATAACCATACTTCAGCTGGACATCAACAAAGCCACTGTTGGACTGATATAATATATATATATATATATATATATATATATATATATATATATATACATATAATATATATATATTATATATATATATTATGTTATATATATATATATATATATATATATATATATATATATATATATATATATATATATCAGTCCGACAGATGATCTGATTTTTATATATAATACAGGTAAGTTTATGTCCACAGGTTAAAGGTGAATCGTTAATGTGTTTATATGAAAGTGCTCATTAATATATAGATTCGTCTATTAGGTATAACACTTCTACAAACATAATATTGCTAAACATTTTCTAACATATTGCGGTCAACGCTTTAAAACGGCAATACCTCTTGAATCTACTTTTCTTAAAGGAGGCTAAAATCGAAAATTCGTTATCTTTATATATATATATATATATATATATATATATATATATATATATATATATGCATATATATATACACACCTGTATACGTATATATATATATATATATATATATATATATATGTATGTATGTATATATATATATATATATGCATATCAAGGCAGCATTTTCTCTTGCGGGCAAATATTGCTTAATATAAGAGGCAACCCATGTCTAGATATTCTTTGGTGGATCCTTTCAATAGTCCGAATCAGAATCTTAGTTTCGGAGTGGAATTGGCTTATGAATTTGCCATAGTTTAGATTTGTGTCCCAAATACTTTCAGACCCATCCGGGTTCATCTTCAGGGGAATGAGGTTAATCAGGTACAGATCATATGTTAGTATTATAGAATGTTTTGGCGGGAATTATGTAATAAGTACGAAACTATAGTTAGAATAATAGACATTTTAGTATATTATTACTGATATTAATGTTAATTTTATTAATTAAGTTTTTTTTTGGTTTTTATATATAGAGCTTCTAATATATGGAATTTTTTTAGTTAGTACTATATTCTAAGATTTTGGTATTTTCTATTAAAGGTTTTCTGAATTTAGATCGGGGCAGGAATGGTCGTTAGTTAAGTGTTAGGCTATGGCGCTAATATCAGACAAATGCATCGTTAATCTTCTTGACAAAGTCGTGGTAGTCAAACCTATGTATATGTTTTCTCTTGGTTGTATATATATATATATATATATATATATATATATAGATGGAAGAATACACATCACCTTTTACAGAAAAACCCGCCTGCAGAAAACTTTTCATCCACTTTAAATCCGACATATCCCTAAAAGCAAAATTAAGTTATGCACACACATAGATCATCCGTATACAAAGTAAATGCTCTTCTACTACTGACAAAACTAAACACACTAAGGTCTTCCACCAGACACTCTTAACCAACGGATTCCTCCTTCTACCATAGCCAGCCACAGTAACACAATAAACGCAGACACAACCCCCTTACCAACACCTGCTTCCTCAAACTCCCTTTCTGTAGCGATAGCATTACATCCGCGGTCCGCAAAGCAATATGTAGTGAGCACCTTGATATTCAACTCACCCACACAGGCACTACCCATTCGACAACACCTAACTAAAAACACAGTAACCACACTTCTGAACCCTGCTCCCTAGCCAATTGCCCCATCCCCAACTCTGGGCTCTACTTTCGCACTCACACAGTTTACAGATTACAATGTATTAAGTGCCAGAATTTCTGCATCGGTAGCACTATTAGGTCTCTGCACCAACGCATCAAGGAACACTTATGCACCCGCATTTCTTCTATCTATAAACAAATATTATCATGTGGGAACACACAACGCATTATCGATGTCCGTATCCTTGCCTCAGTTAGAAACATCGGTAATCTAAGGATATCGGAAGCAATTCTTATCTCTGAACATAGACCCTCTTTAAATAGCAGATCCGAGTTTTGTTCCCCCTTCATTCTTTAACCCGACTCCTCTTCCTAGATCATTCAAACTCTACTCACCTTGGACCATGCTTTGTATCTACCCGATCCCAATGACCTCGACCACCTATCCACTTAATCCCAATATATTACCACACTCTCACTTTCCTTGTTCTCCTTATACCCTTTTATCCAAGCACACTTTTCCTATATCCCTTCCCTTAACCGACACCCATCTTCCCCTACGTTTATTTCATCATATACCTTTCTTGTCGATACTCTTCCCAACAACTCCTACAACTTCGTATTGAGAGAATAAGCCACCAACATCATTTAAACTTAATTATTGTACTTTCACTTAATTAGTTTTATTTACTATGCAATAATTCGTTCACTATGACATAATAAATGTAAATCTTAATTATATATAAACCCTTTTCCTTATCTTTCTCTTCTTATTCCCATACTCCAGGTTGAGTATAATGGAACAGATGAAGGCTGAAGATAAAATAATCCTATCTATCTATCTATCTATCTATCTATCTAACTATGCATTATTTTACTTTACATAATCATCCCCCTTTGACCATTTTATGCTGATCCCTAATTATCTCTCTTAATCTTTACCTGAAAATTCGAACCTATATTTACAATTGCAACACTTAACATAACTATTAAATATTAATATAACAAAATAATTTAAAAAATAAATAAATAATGAATTAAAAAATAATAATAATAGAGAACAACAGCAAAATAAATTAAACCCAAATATTATTATTTAAGATTAACTAAATTAATTAATCTTAGTAATTTATTACATATCTTAACTATTGCCTTTTCTGCAGGACTTGTTATCTTTCTGAGAATCTCATGATTTTATTTTTTAAATAGCAGCGTCCATTTGCCTCTCCTCAACTGACACAGCCATTTCAACTTTTGTTTTCTTTTTGAAAAAGAGAGGTTGTTACTCTCGAAATTATTAAAGTCTCTACCATTCAGGACCTTTAAATATTTAACAGTAAACACACCAATTTTACAATTTACTGTCTTTATATTTAAATTTTGAAATATAAATGAATTGATCTGAAATGTACCGTCTCTTGTCATTTAATTTTTGTTCATTCTCATTCCACCTTCCGGTTTTCAACATTGCATTGCTCCCGCCTCGGAATTTTTACCATACTTCATAAAAATACGCATATTTCGGAAAGATAATTCAATAAAGGAATCTATAACACTTATGAAATCGATATAGTGTAAATCATTGAAATACAATTGATAGCATTTTACTCGATATGACATATTTAAGTAAAACCTAATGCATGTCGGTTATTTTTCTCTTTTCCTGAAATCATATTTCTAAGAAATTTAATTTTATTACTGACACTTTCGTTTGATCAGTACTTTAATTGAATAAAATGATTTAAAATTATAGCATGTTTTAAAAGATTTTATTTAAAACGTTACGTTCAACATGAATTATGAGTAATGGTAGACAATAACTCATATGGAGGGGTCAATGCGTTTGAAGATTAAAGGGGGGGGGGATATCCACTATCAATGTAGTTTAAGAAAATGGAAAACCCCCACTGTAGCCCTCTTGACTGTGTTTTAAAAAGCCACGTGTTAGTCCATTTATATCAGCGTCCGTCGAGAGATGAATATCCCTAACTCAAATGTAGCTTGCAGACCGGGTTTAAGAAAGGAAAAAAAAACAGCTAAGTCTAAAATTTCCTCACTGTCTTGTCTTAAATACTTCATATAATTACGTTACTACGTCTTGGTAAAGAATATACTTTTTTTTACTTTTTTTTATTTTTTTCGCAGGTACTCTGCGTTTCTTTCCTGTTTTCTATGTTCTTGCTAATATCTTTGCGTTGCCAAGTCTAGTAAAAGAATTTTTTCTTCGCAGGTTTTTTTTTCTCGTTTATTTTATTTTATTTATTTCATCTATATTGTTCTCTCTGTTGTCCACGACGCTTTATGTGTCTTTCTTTCGTTTTTACATCCATGCTAATAATTCTTCGAGTTCTTTCTCTGGAGGGGTCAATGCGTTTGAAGATTAAAAGGGGGGGGATATCCACTATCAATGTAGTTTAAGAAAATGGAAAACCCCCACTGTAGCCCTCTTGACTGTGTTTTAAAAAGCCACGTGTTAGTCCATTTATATCAGCGTCCGTCGAGAGATGAATATCCCTAACTCAAATGTAGCTTGCAGACCGGGTTTAAGAAAGGAAAAAAAAAACAGCTAAGTCTAAAATTTCCTCACTGTCTTGTCTTAAATACTTCATATAATTACGTTACTACGTCTTGGTAAAGAATATACTTTTTTTTTCTTTTTTCGCAGGTACTCTGCGTTTCTTTCCTGTTTTCTATGTTCTTGCTAATATCTTTGCGTTGCCAAGTCTAGTAAAAGAATTTTTTCTTCGCAGGTTTTTTTTTTTCTCGTTTATTTTATTTTATTTATTTCATCTATATTGTTCTCTCTGTTGTCCACGACGCTTTATGTGTCTTTCTTTCGTTTTTACATCCATGCTAATAATTCTTCGAGTTCTTTCTCTGGAGGGGTCAATGCGTTTGAAGATTAAAAGGGGGGGGGGATATCCACTATCAATGTAGTTTAAGAAAATGGAAAACCCCCACTGTAGCCCTCTTGACTGTGTTTTAAAAAGCCACGTGTTAGTCCATTTATATCAGCGTCCGTCGAGAGATGAATATCCCTAACTCAAATGTAGCTTGCAGACCGGGTTTAAGAAAGGAAAAAAAAACAGCTAAGTCTAAAATTTCCTCACTGTCTTGTCTTAAATACTTCATATAATTACGTTACTACGTCTTGGTAAAGAATATACTTTTTTTTTCTTTTTTCGCAGGTACTCTGCGTTTCTTTCCTTTTTTTCTATGTTCTTGCTAATATCTTTGCGTTGCCAAGTCTAGTAAAAGAATTTTTTCTTCGCAGGTTTTTTTTTTTCGTTTATTTTATTTTATTTATTTCATCTATATTGTTCTCTCTGTTGTCCACGACGCTTTATGTGTCTTTCTTTCGTTTTTACATCCATGCTAATAATTCTTCGAGTTCTTTCTCTGGAGGGGTCAATGCGTTTGAAGATTAAAAGGGGGGGGGATATCCACTATCAATGTAGTTTAAGAAAATGGAAAACCCCCACTGTAGCCCTCTTGACTGTGTTTTAAAAAGCCACGTGTTAGTCCATTTATATCAGCGTCCGTCGAGAGATGAATATCCCTAACTCAAATGTAGCTTGCAGACCGTGTTTAAGAAAGGAAAAAAAAACAGATAAGTCTAAAATTTCCTTACTGTCTTAACTCCCTCGACCGTTCCTTAGTACTCGATTCTTATTCCTCTTATTTATACCTACTTGCGGGAGGGAAACCTATCTTTAACTCTCTGTTCTCTTTTTAGTATACAATGAACTTATTCTATCTACATGTGTACATATATATACATACGTAATATTGGATTTTTTTTTTTTTTTTTTAACACCTGCGGGGGACAGAAAATACCCGACTAGTAATCGGGCGCAGAATATTTACACCCTTCTCGGAGTGTTGGACCCGTTAGACCTTGTAAGGCTATCCATCTAAGAGAAGGAAACCTCTGACAAAAAACCTTGCTACTTACGTCGTGGCAGTAAACCGTTGGGGAGGGAGGCCTCCTTAGTCCTGATCGACAACCTTCCTAGAGTTGGAATCTCGAACAAAATATCCGGTTTGCAAACCTACAATTGCTTAAGGAGTAGATAGGTTCTGCCTATCGCCGGCCCTAGCACTCCTTCCTTGTCTATTAGTCAGGCGCAGAGGTAACAGTGCTGGGACGCCTCTAAACACCCAGTGCCTAGCCTTGTTTCCTTACTAGGTCAATGAACGCCGTTCTCTTTCTCTCTATTTGGGCAACTTGGGGAAAAAATTTTTCGTCATTAAGTCTTACATGGCCAGTCTGGGTCTCTCTTGTTCCAACAGGTTGAGGGTTCAGGTTAGACAGCTTGTCTGGCTGCTGTTTCCGACTGACAGGACAGGAGCCCAAACTCTTGGGTAGCGCCAAGAACGGCTGCTCCATCATCAGTTGCATAATACCGTGGGTAGTTGTATGTGCCATGTCGCGCATGGAAAGGGACCCTGCAATTATCTCCGGTGGGCTTTCCCGAGGCCACAACCCCCATGGACCAGGTTCAGACTAATGGACTGGTTGTGTGAGCTTATTGGCACCAAACAAGTACCCACCTTGACCAACCCACTCTATAATCAAAACAAACATGTCATTACAAAAAAATAAAAGCAAACCTAAACCAGACACCCAACAAAAAACACTTTCGCCTCCGCCCTTGAGGCTCGCATTCACAAATATCCGGGGACTTAGAACCAATATCAACGACGTAGAATCCTTTCTCCTGACAAACTCCCCGGATATCCTAGCTCTAAGTGAAACTAACCTCCAATCCTCAATCTCCTCTCACCACTTTGACATGACTGACTACCTCCCACTCTACCGTAAAGACTCTGACAAACATATGCACGGGCTAGGAGTTTATGTTCGGAACACCCTCCCCCTGACTAGAGAACATAGGTTTGAATCAGTTGACCACGACTACATGTGCTTTAGATTGACTTTACATCACAGCATCAGTTACTTATATTTCTTATACCGCTCCACGTCGACCCAGGACTGTACTCTGTTAAACTCTGTCTCTGTAAGCATAGATAGAGCACTCTTAATTGACTCGAATGCCCACATACATGTATTTGGTGCTTTTAATGCCCACCACCGTGACTGGTTGGGATTCTCCAGCCTTACTGACGCAGCCGGCAACTCTACGTATAATTTCTCCTTAGCTCACTCCCTCTCTCAGACTGTCGATTTTCCGACCCGCATCCCCGATCGAATAGATCAACAAGCCTCACTTCTAGACCTTTTCTTGACCTCAATGCCCGAGGCTTGTGTGACGAAAGCTCATAGCCCACTCGGGAATGCTGATCACATTGTGCTAATGATACATATCACCCTAAGAAGTCGTCCAAAAGCTGATGAACCGTTGCTCAAAACAATAAGATACTACGAGCGGGCTGATTTTGAGTCAATCAGAGATCACATCAGTGATGCCCCATGGAGGGAAACCTTCTCACTCCCTGCCAATCAGTGTGCAAACGAATTAACTGAATGGGTCAAAGCAGGCATTGAAGCCTATGTCCCCATGCGAAAATACTTTAGCAAGCCTCACTCTCCTCAATGGTTCACCTCGGAATGTGCAGCTGCCATTTCTGAGAGACAACAAGCATTCCGTAAATTTTGCCGACATAAGTCAGCTACTAATAGAAATAAATTTATAGAGTCAAGAAATAATTGCAAGGCCGTGATAGGTGAAGCGAAGAGAAGGTTTAATGAGTTAACAGAAAAACGCATCCAGACACAGAAATTAGGTACTCGTGATTTCTGGAAAATCTACAATAGTGTAGTGAATAATGGTCAATCAACGATTCCCCCACTATCAAACCACAATGATGTCGCTTGCACGGCCACTGATAAGGCTGAACTACTTGCCCAGCGCTTCGCTTCTAACTCTACTTTGGACTCAGATAACCACCCCCTCCCCGAATTACCTTTGCTGACCGAAGCCACACTTGATAACCTGGTCATCACCCCATCTCAGGTTAGAGACATCATAAAAAACCTTGACACCTCCAAAGCTTGTGGGCCTGATCTTATACCCACAATAGTAATAAAGAAATGCTCTGCTGAACTGGCCCCTGTTCTCTCCAAACTCTACAATAAGTGTCTAGCTGAATCTTGCTTCCCCGATAGCTGGAAAATTGCCTCTGTGGTACCAGTCTACAAGAATTCTGGAAATAGAACCGATCCCCAGAACTATCGCCCAATCAGTCTGCTTCCGATCTTTGCTAAAATCTTTGAATCCTTAATCAATCTAGCAATAGTACGACACTTAGTTAATGCTAAACTTCTTTCTGACCGCCAGTATGGATTTAGACAATCACGATCTACTGCAGACATTCTAACGGTCATCTCTGAACGCATGTATCACACACTCGACAAGGCAGGTGAAGCTAGGGCAGTAGCGCTTGATATATCCAAGGCCTTTGACAAGGTATGGCATAAAGGGCTCCTCCTGAAAATACGATCATACGGTATTACTGGGCAATTACTTAATATAATTAGATCCTTCCTAGCCAAAAGAAAAATCCAGGTTGTCCTCGATGGCCGTTCATCTAAGCAACATGACATAAATGCTGGTGTACCTCAGGGCTCTATCCTTGGACCCTTGTTGTTCCTGATCTATATAAACGATCTCCCTGATGGCATAGAGTCTGAGATTGGTTTATTTGCTGATGACACCACCCTTTACTCTCGCCATGTTGGCAAAACCGACGCAATTATATCCGATGCAATGGCTGAATCTTTAGAAAATGACCTCCAGGCTGTAGTGGATTGGGGTCATAAATGGTTGGTAACTTTTAATGCCGCAAAGACAAAACTCCTTTCCTTCAATAACTACAAGGAACCTTTTCAACCACCGATTGTCATGGCAAATAACACCCTACCTGAGAGTTCATCATTCAAACTCCTCGGCCTAACCTTCACAGGTAACATAAATTGGAACAAATACATTGAAGACATTGCCAAGGCTGCCGCAAAGAAGGTTGGCTCCCTCTACCGTGCTAGTAAACTCCTCACACCTGACATTATCCTGTATCTCTACAAAGCCACCATCCGCCCATGCATGGAGTATTGTTGTCACATCTGGGCTGGTGCATCATCTACTAGTCTCTCCCTCCTTGACAAAGTCCAAAAAAGAATCGCCAACCTAATAGGTCCCTCACTGTCAGCCAAGCTCCAGCCTCTGTCCCATCGCCGCAATGTAGCATCCTTGTGCTTGTTTTACAAATACTTCAATGGATTATGCTCCGATAAATTGGCTACTCTGGTGCCCCCTCGACGGAAATTCACTAGACTAACCCGACAATCAACTAAATCTCATTCATTCACTGTGGAGGTCCCCAGATGTCGGAGAGCCTTCTACTCAAATAGCTTCTTTCTTCGTACTGCTAGCCTCTGGAACTCCCTCCCTGCCCCCTATTTCCCCGACAGTACAGACATGCAGAAGTTTAAATCTAATGTAAACAGACACCTCGCTGCGCTGATCCCAATCTAGATTGACCACCCCTACCTTCTCCCCTTTTCTTTTTCTCAGTAGCCCCTTACGTCTACAGTGGCGGCCTGCCTTGTTTGGGGTGAACTATGTTAAAAAAAAATATAAAAAAATATAACAATTTAATTATCTTAATTACAAAATAATTAGCGATTCAAAAAATGGCATTTTTAGGGGATCACTGTTTACGTGCCAATTCAGTGCCCAACTTAGGGAAGAAGAATATACCAAGCTCATACCGACCTCGTAGCACATTCTGCTTTCGTGAGCAAGCAGTAACTTCACACTATTTATTAGCGCAATCAGTAGCAATAATGACGAGATTCGTTGGTGAGTGTGTTTCTCTATACGTCTTTCCGTCGATCCGATCACTACTTAACGTAATATAACAAGTGCGAATGAAGGGAAAATAAGTCGAGAACTCTAAGCGTTCTTTCTTTGCTTTTGCCCCACGTAATGTAACAATTGCCACCCCCTCCCCTCCACATATGGTTCTGAGTTATGCCCTTCCCTGACCTCACCTGTCAAATCTATTTCTGGTGTCATATCATTTTAGAATATACTTTGTCAGCTGTCTTGTTTTCACACACAGCAATGTCGTTGTGACCGTATACAGTCACCTGTGATAATATCTATACTAGCAAACCTAAACACCTATTATCCAACAGATGGTTGGATATAGAGTAACATAAATAGTTTTAATTAAGTTCTTCACTCACTTGATATCTGTGATGGTTATCATATGTAACAAAGTACTCAGGCCCATGGGGATCGGGTACCCTGGTGACACGCTAGTATGTATCTTGGTGGTGATGCTATGCCGACCGAGGGCCCTACGTCGAGACGAATCGAGATATAAAACTAGTATATATTTGACGTAGAAACGAACTTATTCAAACGACAGGAACGGGACGCCAGTTGGTGTCGGAGGGTCGTGTTTGATAGTCAGAATCCATTGCATCTGAAGGCAAGGAGACAGTTGCCAATGGGAATTAGAGATTATGACATTCCATAATCTTAGATTTAATTCTGAAGTGTCAATAAAGCGATATTATTGTTTAGGGTGAATGGCGCGTTTTGGAATCACGATTCTAGGAAGGCTGTTTTAACTTGGCAGTAATTTATTTGGGCCTGTTATCGTAAATTAAGCGCCCGGTCACAGATAGCCTTTAGCTGTGTGACAGAATGAGAAAGCTTTTGTTTTGGCGGTAACAATAGGATAGAAAGAAAATTCCATTTATTTTAGGGAAGGGGGGGGGGCTGAGGGGCCCGTCCCAACCCTCTTTGAGAGAGGAAGACACGCAGGAAAAAAGCTGGCGGAGAAGGGTGTGTACGACGATAGACATCTTCAATAAAAGAATGTGCGTTTTTCACGCACGCTGAGAACACGAGAGAGCCAGTTAGAGTTGAATTGTCGGGAGACAGAGTTGGACGTTCGCCTGGCGCGCGCCATAATGGAAAAGAAAACCGGACGAAATCCCCGCCATCACCTTCGCCCGTTGACTTGTGTCTAAACAACTACTTGTGTAAATAATTCGCGCACAGGGAGAACTAACGGATAACTTAAAGAAAACACAACTTTTGCTAAAAACATTTACGAGTACGGAAGACATTAATCCAATCTAAAATCAATTCTTTTATTTTATTAATAATTACTATTCTATACAAAAAACCCGACCGAGTTGTTGAACATTGTTCTTTTCCTTTTGGTCTGCTTTGAATGATCTTTCGCCCCAGAGAGTCAACCGGTTGCTGTTCGCCCAGTGATCGTTCACCGATATAAACAGTTTCAACGTGGGAGTGTGTTTGTAGCTGGACGAGACGACATGATCAGCGACGTCATCATTATCATCGTCGCCAGCCCGGCCTAGAGGAATTTTGATCTATAATTTTTTTGCCACTACGACGATCGGAACGAGTGGGGGTAGCAATCTGGCACCGCGACCAGGGTGTGAAACCTGTGCGGTTGACCAAGATGGACGGAACACGAGTGGGATTCACACATCCATAATTCGTGACTACATAGACTATTCCCGAGATTATGAATAGTGATAATTGTGGCAACAGTCACAGTCGCTATGATCAAGCCAGAAGCAATCCCTGACAGCCCATTACTGCTGTACTTTCTGTAAATACACTCTTGTTAACTCTACATGCTTTCGTTGTCTTATTTTATGTTGACTCTTTCAAGTAACAACAAGACATCTTAATAACTGCTATATGTGCATCATTTATATGTTATAAATGAACGATATTTTAAATCAGATAAAATGAATAATTCAATATCATATCACGTGTTACAATTGCAAAATCAATACACGTTCAAAAACAAAGTAACTAGCATATATTGATAATTTATTTTAAATTAAAGTCGTTTTCTGGGAAACATAAAATATATTGATATCGATTAAGTTTTATGAAGGAGGGACAAGCCCCATCTGTCACCGTTATATGGAATAACTGGAGTGCGACAACTTTGAATATAGAGATTAATTGCATGGGCACAGCTTTTATAAGAAGTTGTTGCTTCGACATTTTCCTTTCAAACTACGTATTTACTTTCCCAGCAAGTCAATCGTTTTAAAATTAATTTACATTCGACAGCAATTCTTTATATGTTAATGCAAACAAATATTACCATCTGCAAGATGTCACACTGACTCAGTATTTTTACTAAGTCAAATGGTTGTGAGAAATTACTGTACTTGTTGAAAGAAAGAGACCTTTACTGAAAAGCAAGCACATGCTAGTTTGTCTATTCTTTTCCAAGGATAAAGGCGACTGGATCTTTTGGAGTTCTAGAATATATGGTCTGGAATAAACATACAGTGAGGGAATCGAAAGAGGTGATTAAGATTCCTGAATAAAATAGAGCTAAAGTAAAACAAGTTCTCTTATTTTTTCATGAAGATTATGAATGTTCCAGGACTATGTCAGGTACATAAGATTATATAAGCATTCAAGATACATTACACAAAGAGTACCGCCTGATATCAAGGGAGAACAAACATTTACCTTAAAGCAAGAAAATACGGTGTCGTTTTTCTATTTGTACCCTGAGGCTCAAGGATTACAATAACTGGATTTTTTTGTTCCAAAATATATGACCAGGCACGAACATACATTGATGGACTAGAAAGGGAGTATTAAGATTCTTGGCCAGCAGAGAGGTAAAGTAAAACACTTTATCTTATAAAGCCGATCAATTTTCCAGAGCTATACCGAGTACAAAGGATTATATCGACATTCGGAATACATTCCACAAACAGAATTACCTGTTATAAAGGAAAGAGACCCATTTACCATAAAAAAGATCCTGATGGCACAATTTAATTGCAAATATGGATTCGTTTATAGCTGTTAGCCGTGCTGCTCAAGGATTAAAATATCTGAATCTTTTAGCGTTTCAGAATATATCGTCAGGAACGAAGGTAAACTGACGGACTCCAAATGAGTTATTAAGATTCCTGGGCTAAAAAAGAGGTAAGGTAAAACAATCTATCTTATTTGTCTATGAAGATTATGAATGTTCTAGGATACTACTTATGATTCCTAGGGTATCTTGTTATGCAATAGTTTTAATAGATACAAAGATTTTCTCTTTGGACACACATAAAAGGCATATGAGACATTATTTTACACCTAATGTAAAAATAAATTCTATTAAACAATAAGCATACATGTAGACCAGATATACCATTGCCGTATATTAAGAAAACATTATTTTTTAATAATAATGAAATAAAACTATAACTTTAACTTGCACCTTACGACTGTGGAAATGATAATCTAATAAGAATACACAATACAAATGTTTTAGGAATGGAAAGTAGCATCAGATTGACACAAACGATTGGGTGACATACAAACTGCTCTAAAAAATAAATGAAAAAACTCCCTCTGTTTTTTTTCTCCATTTAATCTGGTCTTATTTGTTTTTATATATATATTGAATTCTTAATTGCATGAAGATAGATTTTATATGAAGTTGTTAGTTCGATATTTTCCTTTCTGACGACGTATTTACTTTAACGGTAAGTCGATAGTTTTAAAATTTACTTCACATTTGGCACCACCTTATTTAGAGCCAGAGAGAACAGTTGGAAATAATTTATACACCATCCACTATGACTATGCAATCCCTACAGCTACATATCTAGGAAACGGAGCTGTTAAACCTGACATCGTAATATGGAACAAAAGGGAGAAAGTAGCAACCCTAGTTGAAGTCAGTGTCTCTAATGATGCAGGATTGAACAGATCAGAAAGGGGAAAGATTACGAAATACCAAGGTCTTATGTACGACATGGAAAGAAACTGAAATCTTAGGAAAATCTCCATCAACCACTAATTATAGGAGCAACAGGACTAATGAAGAAGAATTTCAAGAGCTATCTGGCGAGTGTACCCGGTGAACCGAGTGCAAGAGAAATGCAAACAACTGCACTTAAAGGGACGGTTAGAATCTTAAAACGATTTCTAGGGTGGAGTGTCTGAAATAGCCGGTGAATGTCTGGCATCCGGTAGGATGCCCCATCTCCAGCAAAAACAGAAAGATAAGAAAAAAAATAGAGTTAAATGCAACTTATTTGTGCCATCAGAATTCTAAATTAAACCAAGTGTTAATTATAAGTTAATACCCGAAGAAGAGAAGAAAAACATTTACAAAAAAGCAAGCAAATGCGGATTCTTCTCTTCTCTTCCCATCGTGCTGCCCCAGAATAAAGGGAGCTGGATCTTTTGGCGTTCCAGAATATATTGTCAGCGATGCACGTATATATACGGAATCGAAAGGGCTTATCTAGATTCCTGACTCAAAGAGAGGTAAAGTAAAACAATTTGTCTTATTTTTCTATAAGGATGATCAACTTTCAAGGGCGATACCAGATACCCACAGTTATTTATTTACTCCTTCGCTAGGAGTTAGGCACAAGGCCAGTTTTATCTTACTCCCACAAGTAAGATGTGACCCAAGATCGGGTCGAGCAAGTGGGGTTAAAAGCCAGCGCTCGAGGGGTGAGCACTCTGACCATTTAAAAATTGCCTGGGCAGCCCCGTCGGCATTCCCCGGTAGGGGCGCCTCAGACAGTAAGCAATAAACTTATCCCCCTCCCCCAAAGAGGGGAGGCGAAGCCTGGGAGGGTGGACCTCCTAGAACTGCACAGGACAGGCGTGCAGTATCCATCGGAACAGATACTACACTTTGATCTTAGCAAAAAGGACAGTTATATCAGCAATCGTCATACATTACAAAAACATGATCGCCCAACAATTAGTATTTGTTCATTAGTTATTATACCGTTCTCCCAGGTATTACATCCTCCCTTCGGCGTAGTGACGTAATTGAACTGTTGTAGTAAGACGATCCTCAAAGACATTACTTCCTCCTTTGGGATGTAGTTAAGCATGTTCTTGTTCTCCATAATACTCTTCTCTCAGACATTACATCCCCATTTAAGCGGCGGTGTAGTATATGTTCGTCCATCATAGCATATGGTCGAGTATTTTTTCTATTAACATTAATAATCGCTGAGAAAACGAAAACATTGTTGAAGCGTCGATTAAGAATTTGACATTGTAATTTTTACCTAAGCCAAATGATGATGATAAGTTACTAAACCCGATAAAGGGAACAGAAACATTTACCAAAAATCACGCAAATACTGATTCGTCAGTTCTTTTTCAATGATAAAGCTAGCTGTATCTTTTAGAGTTTTAGAAAATTGACAAAATTGAAGGGGGTTATTAAGAAATTAAATATTGAGATATAGATGATAGCAAAAACTGCGTGGAAGAAAAGGGAGATACGGTAAACTAGCTAAAAGTTTACATATATATATATAATATTTTTTCCCAATGTAGATTAAAAACAATATTTTTATCTCCTCCAACCATAACGGTTCGCCTCCAATTCATCCAGGAATTATATTTGATCATCGAAACACAGATTCTGTTTGCTTCGATTTTCTCCAAAATAAGTCCTTAACGGCCGGACTCTATTTACAATATTTCCTGGAATACTCCAGCTTCCCACATCTAATGTCATCCCAGTTTGAGTTTTTGGTTTGGATGCGGAATTGGTATAAGGGCACAATGGGAAATAGATGATATTTATTTCCTGTAAAGCTGGTTCTCTTCTCCTTACGAACCAGTGTAATTAATGAGAAACTTTTCCTCATCCCGCATATTTCATATGTACTCATGCACTTATGTGTGCAGTGTTGTTGATATAACCCCAACTAAACTCCTATTCTATTATATCCCCTATTTCCTGGTAACCCGGACCCTTTTCCTATAATAATTTTTTATAAGGTGTTTTTCTCCCCCTATAAATTATCTTTGTCAATACTTTCCCCTCTGCTCTTCCTCCTCCCTCTTGCACTACACATCTTCTTGCAGGATGTTTTCTTAAACCACCCTTATCAAAGGAGCCTTGATAATATTCAACCTTTGTTTTCTAAACTTATTTTTGTTTCTATTTCATTTATATTTTTATGTTAGTTTTAATTCCTACTTTTATTTTATTTATTTTATTTTATTTTAATATCAATTATTTCTTTTATATTTATCTTATATTTTCATTTTGTATTTCTAATTTTTATTATCATCCCCATTATTGTTACTTTTGTTTTTAGTTTTTAATTTTACCTTTGTTCTATATTATTAGTTTACTATTTTATTCTTTATTTTTATTTATTTATTATTTCATTACTTTTTTTTATATATTTTTATATATTTTTATATATTTTTTAATTTTTTAAAATATTTTTTATAATTATTTTTATTTTTTATTTTTATTTTGTTCTGTTTTACTTCATTTTTCTATTTTTTATCCTTTTATTTAATTTTTCCTTTCTATATTTTTTTAAATTTTTATATTTTATATTTTATTTTTATTTTTATTCTTATTTTTATTTAATTTTTGATAATGTTTTATTATTATTATCATTCAATCTTTCTATTTTAATTTTATATTTGTAACTTATTCCTTTTTCTAATATTAGTCTCTGTGGCTCTTTCTGTCATTAGATGTTCCTCTACGACGAGCTTGTTATTTTTTTTTTAATTCATGATAAAGGAACGTTTTTGAGTCGCTTTGTTAATTTATAAAATAAAATAATTATTTCCAGAATGTTTTGGAAACGACCGTACGCCATACTAGACTTGATGTTCTAATTCCTGGAACAAATATAATGTTATAATTCATTGAATCCTTTTATATTTATATATATATAAATATAAATATACGAGGATAAAATGCCCGATATATCATGAAGTAAAATGTCGTAAAGACAGGATGTGCAAAAGGAAAACAATAAGGAAAACAAATTAAATACACAAAAAGATTATCAGAAAACGAGAGATTTTACCGGTTTCGTTCGGATTAACGAACGTCTTTAGATAAAGTGAACAGTTACAAATTCATTAAATAACGGCAAAACATAAAAAAAGAAGAAAAAAACACGATAGGATGTTCTGACACGTGTTTAACTATTTAGAAAAAAGAAATAACGAATATATGCAAACACATGCGACGAAGACGTTTACATCGAGAAAAGAGAAGAGGATGAAAATAAAATTTTAACGTCTTTGCCACACACATTTGCATACATTTTTTTTATCTGATTGTGCGTTCTTATTTTTTCTATTTTCCTACGTTTTGCACTTATTTAATACATTTTTAAAACTTCACTTTTTCTGAAGACGATCGTTGATTCAGGAAGAAAACGGTAAAATCTCTCGTTTTTTTATGATTTTTCCTCTATTTGATATGTCTTATATATATATATATATATATATATATATATATATATATATATATATATTTTAAATGTAAGTGTTTTTGTACCTACAGACGATATCGTTTCGGTGTTTATCCTCATCACTGCAAGAGTGGTGGTTGCAGGCGATCGCATGGGATCGTACGCAGTTCGTAGATTCAGCCTAGAATCAGAAGCCGAACGTCTATGCCCACGCGGTCGCGAGAAATATTCACAGACATTAATTGAAATTAACATACACTTATCTGAGAGGCGGGTGCAATCGTCATTGTTGTCGAAAGTGTTCGACGCTCGAGCGGAACTTTTCCTAATCGCTAGTGACAACAAACTTCGTGATTCCAAACAGGGCTCTACTATTAAGACTATTAATCTTTAAGGGGATGTGAATATTTTTAAATACTAAAGTGTTATTGTACCTACAGACAGTATCGTTCTGTTTTTTTTTACCCTCATCAGTGAAAGAGAGGCGGTCGGATGGGATCGAACGCAGTTCGTAGATTCAGCCAAGAACTATATATATATATATATATATATATATAGTGTTATAATGGAATAATTCCAGGAAGAAATCCGGGTAAGAGAGCTCAATGTGGTAAACAGAGCAATAATAACGTAAAATATAATAACACGAAATTACATGATTGTCGATGCAATAATTTATTTCAACCTTGCGGTTTTATTCAAGCATCCAACTTAACAATTACATTTTTGATACTGATAGAAAATTGAATTCATCCTCGGCACTTCAAACACAATCAGAGGGAGTGGTGGTAGCAGCCGGTTTGAACACCCAACATAGAGCGAGTAGAAATTAACATCTTATATTTAACTAAATTAATCTAAGGAGATCTTATGGTTTTTTTTGTTTATTTTTATTAAATAATAACGTCTGGGTTAAGCGCACATATTCTTCATATCCGACCTGGTGACATACGCCTCCATACATACGCACACATATACCTATTCTTAACATCACACACACACAATTTTTGGCTAGCCCGAAATTCAGCTTACCAAGGCCAACGAGATTTTTTACCCGGCAAATGAAACGAGAAAGTCTAGTGTCATCGGCTGGTTGACACTTCTCGTGCCCTAATTTCATCTAGATTCGCGCGTCAAAATTAATTTGAAAATTAAGAATACTCTGATTTTCACAAATTCATCTTACATTAGTTTATAATCTATGGAAGCCTATAATTAATTCTAATCTAATATTGTCTAGTGATAATATTATACACTTAATTTAATTCGCTATCTTATTTTAAGTAAATAACATCTGCATACATCCCTATATACATACACATCCATCTCTACACGCACACACATGTATACATACATATACACACACATACATATATACTTACATCTACACACACATATATATATACACACATACACACATATACATATATATATATATACACATACATACACACGTACCCACACATACATACATATATACCCCCGTACCTACTACCTTGAATTAAAATTTTTTTAAGACATCGAAGATAAATGTGTTTCGTCTTTAAGTATTCATTAAAGAACATCCCTACTAAATGAATGCCTACCTACACACACACACACACAAACATATGCACATACACACACATACACACGTATACCTATACACACCTATATACGCACATGCACACATAGCCACAGATGTGCAAAATAGAGATACATATATATGTATACATAGACATACACAAATGCACACCCGTACACATACCTATATACCTACTCAGTTATACGCATACGTATACACATACCTACACTCATATACTCGCACATGCCCATACATGCACACATACACCTGCACCCATGTATACACATATATACCCATATACACATATATATATATACAAAATAATATATACGGCCTGGAAAGTTTTAAATTGCATATACATACCCATAAGTAAAATAATACATACGGCCTGGAAAGTTTTAATAACCGGGGTAAGAGTTTAATTAAACATACGCACACATTGATAAGGCAAATATGCAGTACATACATACACACACACACATACACACACCCACATACATGCTAGCACATACACAGACACAAGCATGTATGTACACATATATATACATACAAAAACAAATGTACTTATATATACGTTCCTAATTTTTATCATACATACATATACACTAATGCCCGCATACACGCGCATCCGCACGCGCATGCATACATAGCAAATATAATGCTATCTTATTTCAAATAAGTACACTGAATACACGAATATCTTAAGGTACCCTCGTATATGCATACATCCGAAAAACAACTATAACTAATGTCACCAGGTCAGTAATTATATGTTCATAACAGATATTAATGTAAATATTTATGGGGGTTTACCGTAACTGATCTATTTGGTATCTAACTGTTACAAGTCTAGAGGTCTATCAGATTGTTAGATATTGGTAATTTTAAATTTGCATTTATGTCTGCATTTCGCCATCAATTCATCACGTTTGTTCAAAAGATTATTGCGGTCGTATTTTAGGATTCTTATTTTCTCCTCTAAACATAAATTGCATCTCTGCCTAAATCCATTTGGGATATCCGAAAAGCATAGTATTGACCACGAAACCACCGGGGACCGGTTCTCATTTTTCAGAAGCCACCATTGTTTCGCTAATTCTGTTTTGTTCTTGAGATCTGGGTTGTTAAAAGAGTGTTTGTGGTCATAAAAGCGTTGTTTCCAGTTACCCGCGGAGATGCCGATGTAGACTTTATTGTCCCTGTTATTATCTTCCGGATGAATAGTGGCCTTATACACCACACACTCAACTTTACAGTTACCGTCCAGTGGGCAGTTCTCTTTAACTTGGCAATTACATTTATCTACTGTAACCTTATTTTTATTAGAATTGTTTAGTAATTTACGATTATGGGTGCTGATTATTTTATCCATGTTTTTGGTACATACATACTAATCAAGGACCACAAGAAAAATTTCCACATTAAAAAACAAGCTAGATTGATCAACTCTACAAAATCGGAACTCGGCCATGTATCTAGGGAGTTCCTCAAGAATATCATTAAAGTAACTCTGGAGGCTACCAAATTCAACCTTTGGAAGGATTCTTCGGATACCATCAAATGGTTTATATCAATTGAAAATAAGAGGAATGCCTCCTTTATACAATTCGATATTATGGAATTTTACCCCTCGATTTCCAAGGAGTTACTTACGAACAGCATTAACTATGCTAGGAATTTCGTGGATATATCCGATGAACAGGTAAGAATAATTATGGCATGTCGCAGATCCATCCTTACAAGCAACCACGAAACATGGATTAAATTAAACAACAACAGCTTCGATGTTCCGATGGGTGCCTTTGACTCGGCACAGATTGCCGATCTGGTGGGCATATTTATAATGTACACACTCAGCAGAATTGTAGAGCCTAATTTAGTTGGTTTATACAGGGATGATGGACTAATTATCATCCCTAATAGTGACGGCCCCATGGTATCCAAAATACATAAAAAAATAATAAGAGCCTTCAAATACCTAGGATTTAAAATAGACATAACCCCAAATTGTAAAGAAGTTAACTATCTAGACATTACACTAGACTTAAAAAAGGGGACTTACAAACCCTTCAACAAAGATAATCACACACCATCATATATCAATATTAGATCTAATCACCCGAACTGCATAATCAAACAAGTACCTAAAACGATTAATACTAGAATCAATAAACTTTCGGCTAACAAGGAAATTTTTGAAACAAACAAACATTTATACAATAGAGCGCTAGAAAAAAGTGGATATAGCGATAAACTCAAATATATCAAGAAAGAAAATAAAAATAAATCCAGGAATAGAGGCCGTAAAATAACATGGTTCAATCCTCCATACTGCCAACTATCTAACATCAACATCGGGAAAGTATTCTTGAACCTAGTAGATAAGCATTTTAGCATGAATAATCCACTCAGAAAGATATTTAATAGAAAAACCATAAAAATTAGTTACTCTTGTACCAAAAACATGGATAAAATAATCAGCACCCATAATCGTAAATTACTAAACAATTCTAATAAAAATAAGGTTACAGTAGATAAATGTAATTGCCAAGTTAAAGAGAACTGCCCACTGGACGGTAACTGTAAAGTTGAGTGTGTGGTGTATAAGGCCACTATTCATCCGGAAGATAATAACAGGGACAATAAAGTCTACATCGGCATCTCCGCGGGTAACTGGAAACAACGCTTTTATGACCACAAACACTCTTTTAACAACCCAGATCTCAAGAACAAAACAGAATTAGCGAAACAATGGTGGCTTCTGAAAAATGAGAACCGGTCCCCGGTGGTTTCGTGGTCAATACTATGCTTTTCGGATATCCCAAATGGATTTAGGCAGAGATGCAATTTATGTTTAGAGGAGAAAATAAGAATCCTAAAATACGACCGCAATAATCTTTTGAACAAACGTGATGAATTGATGGCGAAATGCAGACATAAATGCAAATTTAAAATTACCAATATCTAACAATCTGATAGACCTCTAGACTTGTAACAGTTAGATACCAAATAGATCAGTTACGGTAAACCCCCATAAATATTTACATTAATATCTGTTATGAACATATAATTACTGACCTGGTGACATTAGTTATAGTTGTTTTTCGGATGTATGCATATACGAGGGTACCTTAAGATATTCGTGTATTCAGTGTACTTATTTGAAATAAGATAGCATTATATTTGCTATGTATGCATGCGCGTGCGGATGCGCGTGTATGCGGGCATTAGTGTATATGTATGTATGATAAAAATTAGGAACGTATATATAAGTACATTTGTTTTTGTATGTATATATATGTGTACATGCATGCTTGTGTCTGTGTATGTGCTAGCATGTATGTGGGTGTGTGTAGGTGTGTGTGTGTATGTATGTACTGCATATTTGCCTTATCAATGTGTGCGTATGTTTAATTAAACTCTTACCCCGGTTATTAAAACTTTCCAGGCCGTATGTATTATTTTACTTATGGGTATGTATATGCAATTTAAAACTTTCCAGGCCGTATATATTATTTTGTATATATATATATGTGTATATGGGTATATATGTGTATACATGGGTGCAGGTGTATGTGTGCATGTATGGGCATGTGCGAGTATATGAGTGTAGGTATGTGTATACGTATGCGTATAACTGAGTAGGTATATAGGTATGTGTACGGGTGTGCATTTGTGTATGTCTATGTATACATATATATGTATCTCTATTTTGCACATCTGTGGCTATGTGTGCATGTGCGTATATAGGTGTGTATAGGTATACGTGTGTATGTGTGTGTATGTGCATATGTTTGTGTGTGTGTGTGTGTGTGTAGGTAGGTAGGCATTCATTTAGTAGGGATGTTCTTTAATGAATACTTAAAGACGAAACACATTTATCTTCGATGTCTTAAAAAAATTTTAATTCAAGGTAGTAGGTACGGGGGTATATATGTATGTATGTGTGGGTACGTGTGTATGTATGTGTATATATATATATATGTATATGTGTGTATGTGTGTATATATATATGTGTGTGTAGATGTAAGTATATATGTATGTGTGTGTATATGTATGTATACATGTGTGTGCGTGTAGAGATGGATGTGTATGTATATAGGGATGTATGCAGATGTTATTTACTTAAAATAAGATAGCGAATTAAATTAAGTGTATAATATTATCACTAGACAATATTAGATTAGAATTAATTATAGGCTTCCATAGATTATAAACTAATGTAAGATGAATTTGTGAAAATCAGAGTATTCTTAATTTTCAAATTAATTTTGACGCGCGAATCTAGATGAAATTAGGGCACGAGAAGTGTCAACCAGCCGATGACACTAGACTTTCTCGTTTCATTTGCCGGGTAAAAAATCTCGTTGGCCTTGGTAAGCTGAATTTCGGGCTAGCCAAAAATTGTGTGTGTGTGATGTTAAGAATAGGTATATGTGTGCGTATGTATGGAGGCGTATGTCACCAGGTCGGATATGAAGAATATGTGCGCTTAACCCAGACGTTATTATTTAATAAAAATAAACAAAAAAAACCATAAGATCTCCTTAGATTAATTTAGTTAAATATAAGATGTTAATTTCTACTCGCTCTATGTTGGGTGTTCAAACCGGCTGCTACCACCACTCCCTCTGATTGTGTTTGAAGTGCCGAGGATGAATTCAATTTTCTATCAGTATCAAAAATGTAATTGTTAAGTTGGATGCTTGAATAAAACCGCAAGGTTGAAATAAATTATTGCATCGACAATCATGTAATTTCGTGTTATTATATTTTACGTTATATATATATATATATATATATATATATATATATATATATATATATATATATATATATATATAAGATGAATGAAAGAAGAGGGATAAATATGTACGAATGACAAATCTATTTCAACTTCGATTGTTCAATCTAATGTGTACTCGGTAAAAACATGTTGATTATTCTTTCCTTAAGCCAACTCTTTTCAAAAGTAAACATATTACTATCAGAGGAATTACATAGATGGATAAGTTGGCAGTGGAAACTCATGAAGATCTTGGCCCTTAATGCTCTTCGAAGTGTTTATTTATTTAGAGAATGCAAAGTCCTTCAGCCACGCAGTAGCGTCCTGGTCTACTGTGTGGAGGGTGGCTAATCCTCCTCTCAGTCGTTGGAGAGGGCAGACTTCAATGATGTGCTCCATTGTCTGCTCTTCTCCACAAGCACACAGTGGGGATGGGCTGCTGCCCCATCTGTGAAGGCTGGCCAAGCACGGGCCATCTCCAGTCCTGAATCTATTGATGGTTCACCACTCTTTCCTTGGAAGTGTTGCCATAGATAGTTGTGCCGTCTGCATAAATGTCGACGAATGATCTTAAGAATGTGATTTGGGAGATCATTGATAGAATATCACGAAGAGAGTGTGGCCTAGAAGTGATCCTTTAGGCACGCCGAAGCTGATACTATGTGCTTTAGATTTCTTTATGAACCTATTAAAGAGAAAGTTTAAAAGACATTTAAATATATTCCATGCGTAAACATTTGTGCCAAACCCTATAAAATGATCTCGATATGTCAAGAGCTATTGCTCTATGAATACAAAACTTGTAATTTTTTCATTTAAAAAAAAAAAAATCTTAGCATCTTTGGGGTCCGGGAAATTTGGTAATTTTGACAAGGTAAAATACTTCAGAATATGATAATGATAAATTGGAGAATCGTAATTCAATCATACAAATGATTTACATTGAAACTAGAAATAAAATTATTATTTATTCACCTAATTTCATGTTATGAATTGATACAGAATAACACACGTGTAAAAAATAATTTAAAACATACACAATCACCCGCTGGAAAGCTTCAGTAATACTTTCTTTTACATTTTGAGTAAAGTGGTTAACATATTCACAGCACGGAGCGGCTTGAGCATCATTTTCTGTAGAAATACGCTGTTTTTTAAATTAAAAAATCAGTGCTCAAACTCTGACACTCGTGAAAAAAGATCATTCCATTGAGTTTCATTTTTGTGTTGACGTCACAGTGATTGGTGCCTAGAAAATAAACAAGATTCTTTGAAGAGAATGATCACACATAACATATAGACATATGGCATTGGTAGATTTTGTCTGAAATTTTTAATCTTTAATCTGGTAATTGTTTTGTATTTAAAAAGGGCACTGATGGTTTTGTTTATATCGTTTACAAAGCGGAAAACGATTAAAACTAACTCATTTAGACTAAAATTAAAGATAGACTTCCAATCAGTTTTGGTAGGAAAATCTTAAATAAAAATCCTAATGCTTGCTACTTAGGCAATTACAATTTTTGTTTCAATCAAGAGTGCCTTTTTTTGGGGGGGGGGGGAGAAGGATTTTCTTAATGTTAAAAACCATCCAATGATCTGTAAGGATACAGGTGCGTTCCCATAGTGAATCATTTGAAGTTAACTCATTCCATACCACGTTCAGAGTCTCATCTACATTTAAACTCACCATCTAGTGCGAATGAATAGGGAAAACTGTTGACTTTTTTCAAAAAAGTGAGCGGAATTCTCGGCATACGATGGAGATTTGCGTGTGAGCCGAGTGATTATATCTACCAGGAATCGTCTCAATGGATGGAATACTGTACTTTGGACGCTGAGATGAGAACAGTAGCATAAATAATTCATAAAATTCGAGTATTTAGTCGGTTGTTTTCAAGAAAGTATAAACGATTCCTTTAATTCCCCTGTAGGTTTTAATAAGCATCCTACTAAATATTTAAAATTAAGTATATGAAAATGTATTCTGTTGGTTACAAGCAAATAAAATATATTTATCTACGTAAGACAGCGATGTTTCCCCCTCCATAATTTTAAATAGGAGATAAGCCCAACCCATATTGAAATAAAATAGTTAAAGTTTATTTTTTGTTGTCGTGTAAAATCTTAGATCTAACCATGTGTTTGTTCATTTTGAGGAGTGGGGGTCTGTTTCAACTCGGACTTAAGTTAAGTAGTGAAGTTAAGGGAACGGTTTGGGGTTGGAGGTGTTATCACCCAAATTTAGGGTCAGTGGTAAAGTTAAAGTAAGTGCCACCCGGATTTAGGGTTAATGGTAGAGTGAAGAGACGGTTGTTTTATTGTTATCCTCTCCCTTAAAAAAACATACAATATTTATCTACGTTAACAAAATTTTAAATGCCCTCAAAACGCTATTTGGTTAGACACTGTCGCGGAAATTTTACGTTCAATTTATGTACAACATTTATCACTCATTTCCAATTTAAATTGTTTTTCCAAGGTTTTTCAGGGTGTTGAGACGTAATCACCGAAAAAAGTAGAATCTAATTTCTTTTTTATTTGTGGGGTTGTAAGTTACTTTTTAATCTAGATATAATTTTTTTTTTAATCTGACAAACTTCGTAATGTTTTATCATTATATATTGTATTAACATTTTTGTTGAACTTATTGTGAGATTTTCATTTATATTTTTCACTTATTCCGTTGTTAGCGTGCCGTTGTTTTCAGCGCCATTTTTTAAAACCTAATTTCGTTATTATGATTTATAGATTTTAATTTTACTTGTAAATTTTGAAATCAATAAGTATTTATTATTTTACAAGCTATGAAGAATTAAATTTTAAACAAAAAAAGAAAATGAAAAGAATTATTTTTTCGAATCGGAAATCGGGCACTAATTTTTCCGATTCCGATACAGATCCCGATACGTCTAAGATCCGATTTTTCTGATTCCGATTCAGATTAATCGTCTCAACCCTACGGTGTACTCATAGAAATATGTGTATTTTCCGATGTCTGTGTATTTTCTAGGTTCAAAGTACTTTCTCCCCCACCCCATTTCTTTTTCTCTCTGATTTTATCTACTCTACCATCTGACTACCTACTCGATTTTTCTCATCTCTTATCGCTTTTTCTCATGGATGAAAGAATAAAAGCAAGTTACCACGTGATTTCAATACAGGGTTCCCTTCGAATTTCCGTACTCATTCCTGAGTTCGACAGAAAGATTCCCGAGTTCAACAAAATGCACCTGAATAAGTTCAAAGAGTACATCGACCGAAACGTTGTAAAAATGATTTCCAAGATGATAACAGTGGTCCGAATAATCTTAATACAACATTTAGTATATCTTTCAGAAACAGTTTTGGCTGCAAACAATTTCATGCTTATCTCAAGAACGTACAGTTCATAGTATATAAAATATCACCGTTTTCAATAAGTCGCCTTAATCAGTTCAATCAAAAATAACCAATCAGGATATCAAAATTTAAAATTCATCCAATATTCATTAATCTTTTACATATTTTCTTCTTCTTCAAAATTTTTACAAAGGGAAATACTTATTTAAACCTATTTTTACATATATTGATATCATATTTTCTCTCTTTTACCGTGTTTATATTCAATCGATAAGAATCGAGGAAAACAGACTACCTTTCGAAACATAGCTACTCTATGTATTCTTCCTCAGCCGTTATGCAGGCCTAAATAATATCGTAAAAAAATAGTGTAAGCCTTCTTTGTGCCATCTTCTGTAAAAGCCTTCTATTCTTTGGAGATAGCAGCCTTAAGTGAACCTTTCTCGATGGAACCCAACCAGAAAAAAGTCCATGGTTTTAGATCAGAAGTTGGCCATGCTGTTTTCACAGAACTTCTTGACCTTATTGGCTCTGTGAGCTAAAACCCCATCTTGCTTTCTCACATGATTGTTGTATAGGTAAGCTTGCTCCCGCCAGGGCGAAACGGTGTACCTTACATTTTAAAATACACATCAGCTACGATCTTTTCATCACACTTCAAGAAATAGAGGGACATTTTCTTTCAACCTGAACCCAAGGTGCCAAGGACCGTAACTCTGGATTGGTATTTGGTTCTGAATACGCTCTTGACCTCGTCTGTTGATTTTCTTATCCAGTGGTTATTCTTCCTACTATTAACTAGGTCGACAGTGAAGATTTTTTCATTGCTGAAAAATTTCACAGAACTGCTATTGTGCTTGAGGAATGTCATGGTATTGTGGCACCTCTTAAGAAAATGTTGCTTCATGACGTCAGCCAGAAGTTGAATTGTCTGTCAAACAACGAACGTGAGACCTAAAATGCACACAAATATTAGTGAATGATTCAATTATTAAAACCGTTTTAGCAGTATATATATATATATATATATATACATATATATATATATATATATATATATAAATATATATATATATATATATATATATATATATATATATATATATATATATAGTGTGTAGATTTCAATTTTGTGTTGGGAATCTGAATAACAGAGCTCAATGTAATTTAAACAGAGCAAAAAAGAATCATAAAAAGAAAAACTATACACACATTAAGGTTGTACACATAATAACTTATTTCGACCCCTTTAATTAGGTCTCCTCAGATGTATAAACAACCACGTCAAAAAAACCTCTTAAGAAAATGTTGCTTCATGACGTCAGCCAGAAGTTGAATTGTCTGTCAAACAACGAACGTGAGACCTAAAATGCACACAAATATTAGTGAATGATTCAATTATTAAAACCGTTTTAGCAGTATATATATATATATATATATATATATATATATATATATATATATATGGGCTAAGGTACACGATCCGTCATGAAAATGAAATGTCGTGGTAGACAAAATGTGTGAAGAAATGAAAAGCGGAACACAAGTTAAAGTGCAGGAGAAAAACAAAAACATGAGATTTTTGACCGGTTTCGTTCGTGGCGAACGTCTCTATTTTCTGAATACGTTCGTCACGAACGAAACCGGTCAAAACATTTCTTGTTTTTGTTTTTCTCCTGTACTTTAACTTGTTTTCCGTTTGTTATTTTTCACACACACACACACACACACACACACACACACACACACATATATATATATATATATATATATATATATATATATACTAAGGAAAATATTTAAAAAAAATATTTTAAAAGCCTGGACAATGCAATTTATTTATGTTTTTAAAAACAAATTATTTATTTACTTTAAACACTTGAGTACTTTCAGTGATATACACACTTGTCAGATGTATAAGCATATTTTTTCTCTTCTTTTTTCGTTTAATCCTCCTTGGTTGAGACATTTATCGCAGTCAAGTTGAAATTCGTCTTGATGTTATCGACGATTAATGTCTTTATGTTATCGACGACTAATATATATATATATATATATATATATATATATATATATATATATATATATATATATATATCGGACAAGGCATGTCATCTTTGAACCAGGTGTATATTTACTTGCAATTTTAACACTAGCAAAAAAGCTAAACACAATAGAAAATAAATAACTCTTCGTTAAGACCGTTTTACGGCGAAAGTCTCAGAGACATATATTTATGAAAAATGATTTTATTCATTTAATAAATCTATTAATAATGGAGTTTATGTATCTGTCTGTCTGTCTGTCTGTCTGTCTGAAGCCGAAACTCCAGTATGACTATTTAACTGAAACTAATCTTTTTGAAATTCATTATATACTGTCATTAAAAGCCGTTAAGACACCAGATGAGTTTTCCTATTTACATCAGTCATTCCTTTAAACCTTCAATTAAATTTATATTTACAAATATACACTTATAACTGCTATTATCAAATTTACATATGTATTCACAATATTTTCTGATGAGGTTATATTAATAAAAATTATTTATACAATTAATTACAGGCATTTTCATCATAACCGGCGTATTTTCTAAATCATTTCAACGCGAGTACTGTTAAAATTGCAAAGTCATTGGCTGTTTATTAAGTGGTGTCCTCCCTCCCTCCGGTAAAATGGCGATCTGATTAAACAGCTGTTGTTAGCTGTCGTTAATCAGAAGTGCCCTCCCTCCCTCCGGTAATTAAATATGGCGATCTGATTAAGCATCCGATTGGCTGTTTAATCAGTAGTGTCCTCCCTCCCTCCGGTAATTAAATATGGCGATCTGATCAAGCAGCCGATTGGCTGTTTAATCAGAAGTGCCCTCCCTCCCTCCCTCCGGTAATGGCGATCTGATTAAGCAGCCGATTGGCTGTTTAATCAGTGGTGTCCTCCCTCCCTCCGGTAATTAAATATGGCGATCTGATACGGCAGCCGATTGGCTGTTTAATCAGTAGTGCCCTCCCTCCCTCCGGTAATTAAATATGGCGACCTGATTAAGCAGCCGATTGGCTGTTTAATCAGTGTGTCCTCCCTCCCTCCGGTAATTAAATATGGCGATCTGATCAAGCAGCCGATTGGCTGTTTAATCAGAAGTGCCCTCCCTCCCTCCGGTAATTAAATATGGCGATCTGATTAAGCAGCCGATTGGCTGTTTAATCAGTAGTGCCCTCCCTCCCTCCGGTAATTAAATATGGCGATCTGATTAAGCAGCCGATTGGCTGTTTAATCAGTAGTGCCCTCCCTCCCTCCGGTAATTAAATATGGCGATCTGATTAAGCAGCCGATTGGCTGTTTAATCAGTTGTGTCCTCCCTCCCACCGGTAATTAAATATGGCGATCTGATCATACAGCCGATTGGCTGTTTAATCAGAAGTGCCCTCCCTCCCTCCGGTAATTAAATATGGCGATCTGGGTAAGCAGCCGATTGGCTGTTTAATCAGTGGTGTCCTCCCTCACACCGGTAATTAAATATGGCGATCTGATTAAGCAGCCGATTGGCTGTTTAATCAGTGGTGCCCTCCCTCCCTCCGGTAATTAAATATTGCGATCTGATTAAGCAGCCTAATGACTGTTTAATCAGTAGTGCCCTCTCTCCCTCCGGTAATTAAATATGGCGATCTGATTAAGCAGCCGATTGGCTGTTTAATCAGTGGTGTCCTCCCTCCCTCCGGTAATTAAATATTGCGATCTGATTAAGCAGCCTAATGACTGTTTAATCAGTGGTGTCCTCCCTCCCTCCGGTAATTAAATATGGCGATCTGATTAAGCAGCCGATTGGCTGTTTAATCAGTGGTGCCCTCCGTCCCTCCGGTAATTAAATATGGCGATCTGATTAAGCAGCCGATTGGCTGTTTAATCAGTAGTGCCTTCCCTCCCTCCGGTAATTAAATATGGCGATCTGATTAACCAGCCGATTGGCTGTTGAATCAGTATGCCCTCCCTCCCTCCGGTAATTAAATATGGCGATCTGATTAAGCAGCCGACGTTAATCTGGCACGTCAAACATGTAAACAACAACGTAGGCAAACACCGTGCTCAGTTTTCCATTTTTAACACCGTCCTAAGTTTGTTTATTCTTAGCCATTATGTTTTAAAACGCAAATTTATTAAATCAAATTGTTTAATTAAAATAATAATTGATTTAAAAATTACTATATAAAAACGCGCGTGCGCACGCACACACCCACACACAGTTTAGGTAACCTTTTTCTTTCCGAGAATTAAAATTTTTTTCGTTTTTACTGTATTTGATTTCTTGATACTTTCATATCCAATATTATCATTTTTTCACGACCTCAACAGAATTTATGATTCCATGTTTTATTTATTAAAAAAAAGATGTGATTTTTTTTCTTTAATGTCAACAAAATAAACTAACACATTGTACTGGAAAACTATACAACTGATTGTAGAATCAAATTGTTTAATCAAAAAAAGGTACACACACACGCACACGCACACAGGCGCGCGCGTTCACTGTATGTGATTTTTTGGTGCCTTTTCATTTTAGGACCCACGCTAACTTTGACCCCGTCGTAACAGTTAGTGTTAGGTTTGTTTTTTTTCCTTTTTAATTAAAAATATTTACATGTATAGGGGGGGGGGAGATAAAAAAATTGGGGGAAGGCGGTCATAAAATTTTTTTATTTTTTCTTAACTAAAAAATATTTCAATGACTGGTAATATAAAAAAATTGAGGGGGGGTACAAAAAAAAATTTTCTTTCTTTTTAAACTACAAGTCTTTCTATTTATGGGCGAGGGTACAACAAAAATCGGGGTAGGGTCGAATTTTTTTATTTTCAACTAAAAATATTCTTTGTCATAAATACAGAAAATCAATGTCTAACCACCACAGAAATATGACTGGGGCTCCATTGGCTTACGCGTAAGCCTTCATTTCTGATGCGTCAGCCTAGCAAAAATATGCGACCGGAGGGAGCATATATTTGCTAGTATATATAATTTTATTTTAAATAACGTTTCTTGTTTTTTTTGAAAATTCTATAATACATTTAAAAAACCGTTTTCTGTAAGATGTGTACACCTATGAATATATATATATATATATATATATATATATATATATATGAATAAAATTACATTAACAATATTATAGCCTTATGTCAATCAACAAACGTTTCGACGCGCGCTACCGCATACTTGATATTGAGAACCCTTGAAAACACTGGTTATATGTTCATTTTATTACCATATTTGCACTTTATTAATTGTATATATATATATAAGGAGTAATCTAATCCAATAAAAACATTTAGCATTTAATAACACTTGATGTTTGTTTTTTATAATGATTTATTGATCACTATTATATTTGCTGAATAATAGTTTCGTTTCGAATTTACCGTTACATATAAATAATAAATAATTCCACGAATCGTAATCATTTTACATTACTTATATATCTTACTCATTTGATTTTAATTATATGTGAGCGTTTGAATCATAATTTAATAATGTAATATTACTTATCTGTTTACTATGGTGAAGTATTATTTACTAATTGTATATAACTCATATATTTACGTTGAAATTACCATTTTATAATTTTATATAACTCATATATTTACGTTGAAATTACCATTTAATAATTTTATAATGTTAACGTTTGAAGTATATATTTTATCATTTAATGTTTCTTATATTTTCACGTTCCAAGTATCATTACAATATTTAATACTTTATGTGAACGCTTAGAGTATACTTATATACTTTACAATTAAATATATGGTAATGTTTGAAGTATCATTAAAACATTAGAATATGATCAGTGAAACATTGTATATTACTTATATGTAAACGTTTTAAGTATCATTTAATACATTTAATATTACTTATATGTTAACCTGTTAAGTATCATTTAATACATTTAATATTACTTATATGTTAACCTGTTAAGTATCATTTAATACATTTAATATTACCTATATGTTAACGTTTTAAGTATCATTTAATACATTTAATATTACTTATATGTTAACGTTTTAAGTATCATTTAATACATTTAATATTACTAATATGTAAACGTTTTAAGTATCATTTAATATATTTAATATTACTTATATGTAAACGTTTTAAGTATCATTTAATACATTTAATAGTACTTATGTGTTCACCTTTTAAGTATCATTTGATACATTTAATATTACTTATATGTTAACGTTTTTAGTATCATTTGATAAATTAAATATTACTTATATGTTAACGTTTTAAGTATATTTTGATACATTTAAATTACTTATATGTTAACGTTTTAAGTATAATTTAATACATTTAAATTACTCATATGTTAACGTTTTAAGTATCTTTTGATAAATTTAATATTACTTATATGTTAACGTTTTCAGTATCATTTGATAGAATTTAATATTACTTATATGTTAACGTTTTAAGTATCTTTTGATACATTTAAATTACTTATATGTTAACGTTTTAAGTGTCATTTAATACATTTAAATTACTCATATGTTAACGTTTTAATTATATTTTGATAGATTTAATATTACTTATATGTTCACGTTTTAAATATCATTTGATAAATTTAATATTACTGATATGTTAACGTTTGAAGTATATTTTGATACATTTAATATTACTTATATGTTAACGTTTTAAGTATCATTTAATACATTTAATATTACTTATATGTTAACGTTTTAAGTATCATTTAATACATTTAATAGTACTTATATGTTCACGTTTTAAATATCATTTGATAAATTTAATATTACTTATATGTTAACGTTTTAAGTATCATTTGATACATTTAAATTACTTATATGTTAACGTTTTTAGTATATTTTAATACATTTTAATTACTTATATGTTAACGTTTTCAGTATATTTTAATACATTTAATATTACTTATATGTTAACGTTTTAAGTATCATTTAATACATTTAATATTACTTATATGTTCACGTTTAAAGTATCATTTAATACATGTAATATTACTTACATGTGAACGTTTTAAGTATATTTTGATACATATTACTTATATGTTAACGCTTTAAGTATCATTTTAGAAAAGTTTGTGTCAGTTGTGTTAGGAAGACAAGTTCTTGCTGTAAAAATATGACAATAACAGCCAGAGATTATAGGCCAGTCGAGCCTATTTAATGGAAATAACGATAGAGTAGAGAGAGACTAGCAACGTCTCTTCTGTGAGAAAGCTAATGTAAGTAACTAAAGAGATCATCCCTAGCTTCTTACAAAATCGATTTATAATTTTGTCATGGCAATGAAGAATGCTCTGAGCGCCACCACCCCAGATGTGGCAGCCGTACTTTATCTTAGCACTTATCTGACTCATATTTGTAGAGAATTAAATCGTGATGCAGATATCTCTAGAAGCGGTAGAATAAGCAAACCATTGCCCAATGGTCCTAAAACAAATTGGATGTTTTACGTGCATCGTTGTGTTTGAAACCAAGCTGGACAAGCTATTAATTTTGATTGATTATTGGTTTTCTATTGATTACGTCCTGAGTTTGAGTATAGCTGATACATCTGGGGAGGTGCGACTCAGAGAACTTATCGGTGTCTAGATAGTCAAAATCGACTTCGATATCTAGATAGTCTCTTCTGTTCCTTACAGCCCGTGTCCAACGGAAGTGTCGTTGATAGCTAAACCCCCATCTCTAGTTTTCAACATATAGTCTATTGTACTGATTATTTAAATTAAAAAAGCATAACGAAGCATAGCTTACTCAAAGCTAGTCAGAAAAAATACTGAGATGAACGGAAAAATTACAAATATATTTTTAATACATTTCTCTTACTTCGGAAATATATCTTAATATTTTTATTTTCTAAATTGGTTTGACATTTTTAATTACAATTATTGCAACGGCGTTTCATATAGAGTGCTAAGTAATAATAAGTTCCAAGTAATAGTCTTCTGGACGTTGAAGGTTCAATCCTCACTTCAGGCTATACAAAGTATACATTAAAAATACTTAGGACTTTTACCCGGTAATGACTGATTGAATGAGAAATATCTACTACTGTGGATTTAATAAAGGGTTCTGTTCGAAATTACGTACATATTCAAGAGTTAGACTTATTGCATCAACAGTTCTATCAGACACAGACGAAAGAATGCCGGATGTTACATCGGCCGAAACGCTGTGTAAATAACATCTAAGATGAAAACAGTAGTCAGAATAATCTCAAATAATGTAACAATGTTAAATAACTTATTCATTAATTAATCGATTTTTATTTTTTAACTTTACAAATAACGCTTATTTATATCAGATTTCTTGCGAAATGTTGAAATTTAACTGATGTAAATTGTTTTTAGTATTTTTTATTTAACTCACAATTTATGAATAATAAAAAAGTCTTCTCGGTGTTTCTTGATGGCAGGGGTAGTAAATCAAAGTATAAGAGTGAAAACTACTCCGACTTTATATATGTATGATAAATTATAAAATATCGAAAAAGGACTAAATATTAAAATCGAAGTAATCGAACTATACTAAAGGTGTGAACAGTAGTCAGAATAATCAAAATAATATAACATATTTTAAAACATATTGATTAATTGTAAGGTTCAAATTTGATGAGGACACCGCTTGCACCTTAACTTCCACCGGCTGCAAACATGACCGACAAAATATAAAGTACGCCTAAAACTTTAAATAACAATATTTTAAAGTTTCGTCAGAATATTGAGAGGTAAAATTTTGACTTAAAGAAAACTCTACTTACTGGCAACAGACACACATTCAGAAAAGAAATACTTAAACAGACATGCACCGTGAAATAAATTTCCTTCTTAATTCTCTCGTAACAGCAACGACTCCGGAAAAATAATAATCAACATGCTAAATTATTCCCCTTTTAATTGAACTTAAAAGCTGTCTTATTCAAATAACTCGAATGTTTGCCAATAACTATTTCATATCACTGATCATTGAAAATGAATTATTTTCATAATACGACACGTCTCACCTTTGCTGTTGTGGATGTTCAAAAATAGAAAAGTTACTCGTCGTCGTCAGCGTTAATGTCCGTTATCACTGGGACAATGTTCACATTTTGCCCGATGAATGGAGAAAAACACATACGTTCTTTTACAGGATCGTTCACTCTCGTTTCATTACATTAATTACTCGATTTTTATGTTTGGATTTTTAATTTTACAGATAGCATTTAACTCTATTTACACAGAGACACGCACACCATATTTTATCTGATAATTTTATAAAGAAGTTTAAATATTTATAAGATTGCCTGATACCAAATCGTTCAAATAACTTTAAGTACATGTTAATCTTGGCATGCCAATGTTTTTTTGTTTTATAAACAATCTGTAATAGTTTGCTATCTGTTAATATCTGTTTAATGACCAACATTTGAAAGAGCATTTCCCATTATTCCTAACAAGAACTTCTACTTTAGATTGTTATAGTTTTTTTTTAATCCCATAACATTTATTAGTTTTTCTGACGCATGACTGTGTTCGCTGAGTCGAGTCAAATTTATTATTTCACGTATGCGCCTCCGATGACGGTTTATAACATAAATCTACTTGACATGCATAACAATGTGTGATAGATTGACAAAGCGACAACTGAGAATAATTTCATAAAGTATCAGGTTTACAACAGTTTTCAATACAAAAGGCTCCTAATACTAAATAGATACATACACAGTTATTATTTACTTCCTTCTTTACGAGAACATTTAGACACAGGGTCAGCTTGTAATCTGTGTAAAAAGAGCAGCCTGGATTTAGACAAACATTTAAAAAAATAAATCAGTCAATCCTAACCGACCAGTCAGAAAACATATGCTACATTTGAATTATTTATTTGCAAAAATGTTAAGTACATTTGCTAAAATTTCATGAATAGTGTGGGGAGAGAAGCTCGTTGGTTGTTCTTTTTTTCGATCTTAGTTTTAACAATATTTATGTTGACCAATGTTCATTTAATTCTGTCGTCATTTGTCCATTGCTTCTACTAAAACAGTCACCACAATATCATGTTTAGTATATGGATTACCACACCATACATCAGAATACCACGTTTAGTCTATGTGCTACCACCATAGTCACCACAATCCCACGTCCAGTCTCTACGCCAACACCAGATTAACCACAATATGACGGTCAGTCACTACCCTACGTTCAGTCTTTGGACTGCAATAATAGTTATCGCCACAAAACTACGTTCAGTTTAATGCCTACAACAACCATCACCAAATTAGTACGGTTAGTGTATGGGCTAGCAGAAAAGTCACCACAATACAGCGTTAAGTTTATAGCCTACTAGAATAGTCACTACAATAACACGTTCAGTGTATGTTCTCCCAAAACTTTCCCCACAATTCATCGTTCAGTCTATGGACTACGGCAACAGTTACCACAATAATACGTTCAGTATATAGGCTACCACAGAAGTCACAAGAATACAATGTTTAGTCTATGGGCTAATACATATATAATAATATCAGCATGATACAAATTTCAGTCTATGGGCTTACACAATAGTCACCACAATGCCAATTTCGCCCAATATGCTACCACAGCAGTAAACACAATACAACATTCAGTCTCCGTACTACCACAACATGCATCACAATACCACCTTCTGTCTATTAGCTACCGTCACATTTGCCACCATTCCACATCTAGTCTATAGGCTACAACAACATTATCATTTTCACGTTCAGTCTATGGACTACCACAATATCACCACAATACCACGCTCAGTCTATAGGCTACGACAACAGTAGCAATGGCGTTTTGGCTCTGAACAAAGTGTAGTATCTGTTCTTATTCTACACTTAGTCTATTCCGTACTCGGACAGTTAATACATCCTTCGAGACTGAGGCAATTTTGATTTTTGTCCCAATCCAAGTTGCCCACCTTTGGATAGCTGAATATTTACCACCTTAGAAACGGACATTGTGTCTAACTTTAAGAACCAGGTAAATAGTAGCAATATCACGTTATGTTTATCTCCTACCACGACAGTCACCATATTAGCACGTTCAGTCTATGAGCTACAACAGTCATCACAATACGATGTTTAGTCTATAGTCCGTGTCCTGCATATATATATATATATATATATATATTTATATATATATATATATATAATATCACTAAAGTTCAGATTAAAATGGTATCTGGGAGAGCGGACGCATACCAAAAATACAGTGTTTTCTTGAGTGTTACTAATACTTATACACCACTCACTTTAGCCATATTTGATCTAAAAAAAGAAAACATTATTTTACTAAATTAAACCTATAACTATATACATATATGTACCCATATATATTTACACTACACTCCCAACGAAACTTTGCACAGAATATCTCTAATAAAATGAATAAAAAACACAAAAAATTAAAATAAATAAATTAATAAAACAAACCTTTTATTTTATAAACGTACCACCCATTTTAAATTCTAACGACTATGTTTTGTTCAAAAAAAGAACAAAACCATTTCTTTCACCTCAGTCTCACCACATGTTCTGAATTCTAACGGCTAAGTTTTCGTTTGAAACAAAAATACTCATGTTATTTCATAAACACAGTACACATTTAAAATTCTAACGGCTATGTTTCGTTCCAAAAAAAGAACTAAAACATTATTTCCCCGTCACAAACGGACCAAACTTTTTTCAGTATTTGTACTTGTGTGTATATTCTTCCAATCAATCATCCCGACGAAGTCTTGAAATAAAGATGAAAGGTTAATGAATACATACATAATTTTTGTTTTGTTATTTTACATTCTCTCTCTCTCTCTCTCTCTCTCTCTATATATATATATATATATATATATATATATATATATATATATATATATATATATATATATATATATATATATATATATATAGTCTCGGAAGTTTCTCAACCATTAAAACTATATAAAAAAAATAAAAATAAAAATTAAAAAAATAATTTAAAAAAAAACTTATAGTCTCAAGTCTTCCAGTGGAAAATCACTCATGTAAGTCAATTTATTTTTTACAGTTATTATATTAGTTAGTTTCTAACACTATTTTAAGGGATCATCAGTTGTTTACCATGAAAAACTGTTTCGGGAATTTGATATTAATATATATATATATATTAGGTAAATATCAAATGTTTGATACAACATGATACGTTCGGATAAATATAAACAAATGAAGAAAAACGAAACATCCAAACACGGAGATGCTTATTACTTGACTAGTATGTTGACTTTCGCTCTCCATAATATTTTAACTATGCTGAATCATAGCGATCACTATCTTGGGCAGGGTTTCAAATCCTGTCTGAGTATAATTATTCTCTTTGTAATTTTTTCTATATTTCTATCCTGTCTGTGAATAGTATAGCGTTTATATAATACAGAATTCTTTACAAATTATTTTTTTCTGTGAGATACTCGTATTCTGTTGATTTGATTTGTTTTGTACTTTTTTTTCACGTGTTAGCTAAACTCGAAAACCTCAATTTCTATGCACCCATCTAATGCCTTTAGAAATGATTTAAAATCATATACGAAGAAAATAAGGTCACACAGTCAACATCGATTAAATAAAGGTTTTAGTACAATTTTCTTTTGTCGTGTCAAAGGCTTCTCTTTGAATCAAATTCGCTAATGTAGAATTCAGGCGCCAGTATATACAAGAGACACTGTATTTCTTATATATATATATATATATATATATATATATATATATATATATATATATATATATATATATATAGTGGTATGAAAATATATCTATGTCAAGTAAACTTACTTGCTATCGATATATTTTAATTCTACTACTTCTAAGCTTCCTCCGCGCATTGAGAACTCTTTAAGTAAATGTAAATACTGAACATATAGACACAATGTATTGAATGACCTTATATTATATGTTTATATACATGTGTGACATGGTCGGGAAACCCCACGGAGGAGGTGGGGGTCAGAGATACAGCGACAGTGTGAGTTGACCGTGAGCTGACGAAAAGCGATGGTACAATCACCGGGCTGGTATGAATAGAGATAAAGAAAACCTTAAAAATCTTTGAACGGAATTGAACAGCTGAGAAAGAGAAAAAGAAAACCTACTTATTTTGTTATGGCTTACAAAAGTCGATATGAAAATGGCAACGGAAGGGGATTTCTTGACAACTGAACTCCTTGAGAGACTTATGATGACGGTCGAATGTTAAATCTTGAATCGTGTCAATTGGTTTAAATTGATCGTCCGAGAAAGATGGCCACAGTTAATTACCCTGCAGGATAGTCCTGATATCTCTCGGATGTTGGAAAAATCTGATTCCCTACGGAGGGGTAAAGTTATTGCTCCGGAAAAAAATACTAGTAGGAATTGTGTCATGTTTCAGTGACGCGCGGCAGAAATAAACGGTCATAAAAGTGTTTGGCAGCTGTTGACGAAATTGTTTTTAGGGACCCGTGGAGAATGTAGTGCCACATTATAATTAGGAAAAGGCTGGGTATATCCCGATAAACGCCAAGCGAAAGACAGCTGCAGACAGAGAGTCAGGGACGTCAGTAAGTCAGTTACGAGGGTCAGTGAAGAAAGGACTCGCTCTGTACTTTCCACATCGAACCTGACATATCAGTTCGTGTATATGTTCTTTTCCCGTCCCGAACCTAGAAAAGATTTTCGCTGACAACGATCAAAACGCCTAGAATTATTAGCACGCATCGATCCGACTAACACGCACAGTTAAACGTTGATATTATCGACTGGTCTGGCTTTGTAAAAAAACTAGTGTACATTATTTTGATTATTTAAAAAAATAATTATTCTTTTTTAAATAATTATGTATATAGAGTAAGATAAAACTTTAAAGCTATAAATAATATCTTTAGCCAGTGGATTATCAGGATAAAAACAAAGCTCAATATATATATATATATATATATATATATATATATATATATATATATATATATATATATATATATATATATATATATATATATATTACTTTTATATGTACATAAAAGTAAGCCATGGACAAGTTGTCCTGTCTCACAGCCGTCATCAGCATGGCTAACTTATCACAAATAAATAAATAAATAAATATATATATATATATATATATATATATATATATATATATATATATATATAACCGAAAGATACGTGTTGTACAAATAATAATGATGAAATTTTACTGCATGTTAATTACTTAGGAAGTGAAATAATCAAAATTGTAGTAAGCCAAAAAAAAACAACGAACGCTGCAATCACCACCAAAAACAATTACATGAAAATACATTAAATTATAAGATGATAAAAATCGTACACATTTCTAGGCAGAACGTCGTGGTCCAATGGTAAAACGCTGGACTACAGACATCAATATAGAAGGATCGATCCTAGTCTAAGTCAGCCAAACTGATAACGGCTGTGAGCCAGAAAAACGTGTCCACGGATTACTTTTATGTACGTATAAAATTCATATATATATATATATATATATATATATATATATATATATATATATATATATATATATATATATATATATATATATATATATATATATATATATATATATATATATAACGAAAGATACGTCCTATAAAGTTAAAGGCGACTAATAATGCAATATTTTGCCTCTTAATCACTTAGGGAGTAAAACAATCGAATTAATAGTAAGCAAAAAAACGACCACAAAGTACGCTGCAATCACCAATAAAAATACATAATATAAATATATATATATATATGTTTATATACGAGTAAAATTGCCCTCCCAGTACAGGTAAAATTAGTTTCTTGGACATGACAGTTTTGCACAAAGTTTATGTCCCTTAGTCAGTATTAAATTCAAGGTATAATGATAGTGTACTATATGTCAACCATTATTTTAATTTTGATCAAAATCTGTTATATTTTTTAAAATCTAGAAAATGTCTTTAATTTAAGGCATGAACTTAAGGAGTTTTTAGAAAAGAAAATAATTCAGGAAATCTTAATTGCTATCCAATTACTATAGATCAAATTAAATGCAATGTTCATATATTTTAATTTTCAAATTGGAAATTCTGCCCATATTATAGCCCTGAAAATGCTTTAAATACACTAAATAAAATGCAATTGGGGATACATTTATCAATTGATATTTAATACTTATTGTACAATTGGAGTTATTTTAGATTTATGTAGTGCTTCCACCCCTTTTTAGGCCTTTGACTAGAAAAAAATTAAAATTAAATCACATTTGAACACCATTTAACCTAGCAGCTATGTTCGAAAATTAATACTCATCAGTTAATTCGTTCAGGAGTGAATCATATATATATATATACAATTATATAAACATGCCTAACATAAAAAATAGTAGATAAATACACGCCACGGGGCGTGTATAATTAGTACTCTGAACAGATCAGTTATCCACAACATTTATGCCCCCTGACGAAGATAAAATCAAGATATAATAATAGTAAACATCATGTCTAAAATCTTTAGTCAAATCTTGAAAAAAGTCCATTACAGGATTTTGATACTAGAAAATGTTCCAACTTTAATGGTCAAGCTTATGGGTGTCTTAAGATAAAATTGAAATCCAGAGAATCTCGCTTCATCGATATCTAATGACTATAGATCATACTTTTTGTTTTTATAGAAAATCGCTCGAGACAAGGCATGCAGCCACTTGATGGAAGGAGTTAATAAGAGCGAAATATGATTATTGCAACGACAGAAGATGCCTAATGACTTTAGTCTTGAACAGACTAAAAGACTAAAGGTATAGGTAAGAGAAAAAAACAGCTACCACGAAGAGAGTCCTACAAGCCTGCAGTTCTTTGAAAGAAGCTACTGGAATAGGAAGCTGAATTGGAATTAGGTATCAAAACAGCAAATTGATGAACACTACTAGACCAACGAGTCAAACGAGCTGGAACAAAAGAAGCAGAGAATCAGATAACATAATTCCGAAGAACACAAGCCATAATAGTATTTATGGAAACGACTAAGACTAGCAACAGAGAAGAAGAAAGGGTGTTGTCAATCAAATTACAGATATGTTTCTGCACCTTCAAATGGGACAGAGTTTCACCAGCCCAAATATGGCAACAGTACTCCATACATGGTCTGATAGTAGATTTGTAAAGATAGAGAATAGCCTCAGGTGTGAGAAAGTGTTTGGAGCGATAGAAAGAATCGACTTTACGAGTATTGATTTACTCCTCTCCAGGAGTTAGGCACAGCACCAGTTTTTATCTTACTCCCACAAGTAAGATGTGACCCAAGGTCGGGTCGGGAAAGTGGGGTTTAAAAATTGCCTGGGCAGTCCCGTCGGCATTCCCCGGTAGGGGCGCTTCAGGCAGTAAGCAATAAACTTACTCCTCCCCAAAGAGGGGAGGCAAAGCCTGGGAAGGTGGACCTCCCAGAACTGCACAGGACAGACCCATTGACTGGCGTAAATCAAGACCCGAAGGCCAAGACAACACCAGTATGGAGTGCAGTATCCATCGGAACAGATAATACACTTTGATCTTAGCCAAAAGGCCGAGTAGCAGTAAAAGCAATTGATATAATGTATGAACTCCAAGAAAAGTTTGCTGAGAAAGAACAATGCCCATTTTATCGTTTAATGAGATCACAATTGTATTATGTCATATTGCGAACATGACATTATATTGTTAGGTATATGACGTCATAGTGATAATTGTGGATGTTTTAACACCATCGTCATATCATTATTGTTTATTTTTCTTACGTTTCCTTTCGGACTAGCAACGCATATCCTGGTCAGTACTTAATAGGTGGACGATTTTGGATTACCAGGTGCAGTACAATCAAAGTATAGCAACGCATGTCCTGGCCAGTACTAAGTAAGTGACGGGAAGACCAGATGAAGTACAATCACAGCTAAGAAATGCGTCACGATTTGGGAAGACCAGATGCTGAACAATCAAGGTTAAGCAACGAATATCCTGGCACTTAACATCTCTTCTAATCTCTCTCTCTCTCTCTCTCTCTCTCTCTCTCTCTCTCTCTCTCTATATATATATATATATATATATATATATATATATATATATATATATATACTAACACTCTGTATTGTTTTGTTATCTCTTTTGTTTGTCTCGTGCACACTGAGTGACGTGACTCTCATTTATGACATCATAAATGATGATGTCACAAAATGATGTCGTTATCTATATAATCTAAGAGAGGGGAAATAGCCGTATGGTCCTCCTACCACCTCGAGCTCTGGCTTATCTAATCCCACTTTCCCGACCTTGTATCACATTTTACCTTGTGGGAGGTAGATAAATAGTGGTCCACCTACCACCTAATGAACTGGTATTGTCCTGGCCTTTGGGTCTGGATTTACGCCGGTCTATTGGGGGTTGTCTGGTCCTGCAGTCCAAGGAGGTGCACCCTCCCAGGCTTTGCCTCCCCTTTTTGGGGAGGAGTAAGTTTATTGCTTACTGTCTGAGGCGCCCTACCGGGAATGCCGACGGGGCGTCCCAGACAATTTTTAAATGGTCAGACTACTCACCTCGAGCTCTGGCTTATCTAATCCCACTTTCCCGACCTTGTGTCACATTTTCCATTGTGGGAGGTAGATAAATAGTGGTCCTCCTACTTGGACCGCGACAGTACGCGTTTCGTATGCCAGTTCCGGCACCAAAAATGTGTTTGTTGCATAGCCCTCTGCTTGTGGCCGCGCCGGTTCACGTTTACTATTTAGTCCCGGAAAGGGCCATGGCAGTTCACATTTATTACTCGTCATTTTTAAAACATCATACATCACATAGTTCATATATTGTTTGCATACCGTCCGTTGTCTACAACAAAAGCCCGATGACGCACTCCGAAGACAAACAATCCTCTTAACTTTCAATTCCTTTTATTACAAGCGCTGTTATTTATCGGCCTGGGCCATTCACTACGTTGAGAGAGAGAGAGAGAGAGATAGATAGAGAGAGAGAGAGAGCAAATCACTACTCTATCGCAGTTACTTAACAATTATTTTCTTAACCATTCATAGAGGGGGGAAAGGATATCTTTCGCTTGTATTTTCTCAGGGAAATATTTTCCTTAAATCAAATTGCTGACTACATCAAAATCATATCTGATAGGTTCGCCTCCAAAACCCAGACTGACAAAACTCGCTTCTCACGAAGAACGAGTGACGTCACGGATCCCTCTGTTTCCCACGCAAGGGCCCGTGACGTCACAGCCCCTCGCAGGTGCACACTGACCCTTGATCTGGGATCTTGTCACACAGTGACCTTGTCACGTCTGTTAGCTCCGACTGTGAGAACAGGCCATATTCCTCACTCGACTGCCTCCGCGCTAATTCGCGAAAAGTCAAACCAACGATTTCCAACAGATACGTCCATTCCCATAGGGCCATTATCCAACATTATTACGTGTATCTACATTTAATCGGGGGTATATTATTCTACAAAAACTGCGGATTCTCTTTCTTATCTTGTTTGTTTGTCTCCGTGCACACTCGGTTACGGCGCAAAAAGATAGGCGACATACATGATGACGTAAGCAAATGATGACGTCTTCCATTAAATAGGGAGATAGAGAGAAGAGAACGGTATTGTTTATAACGTTTCATGTAGAAAACTGGTAACATTTCCAGTCAGAGGTTGTCTATAAGATGTACATTTAGACCCCTGATAATCTAGCATACTACGAATCTTATTTTGTATTTGGTTTATTTGTTTGTTATCCTGTTTGTTTGTCTCTGTTCACTCTGGATGACTTCACAAAATATAATGTTATAAATGATGACGTCATTGAAGTATGACATCTTTAACTAAAGCCCTGTTTGTTTCATTTTACTTCAGTCGAAGTTCTGAGAAATCATTAGGCCCTTGACTGGGCCTAGCACTCCATTTCTGTATGACACACATAGATATTCGAGTGTTATGTTAAAGTTCTATTTTACCTGTCAAACGTTAAGTTAGTAAAGAACATGAATTTGGATCTCCCCACTTGACCAGTTAACTATGTTCTATTATTTCTTGTGGTTTCTTGGTCTTACATGATTCCAGGACAAGAATTTACTCAGTCTGGTGGAGTATCCAGCTAAGTGCTCTGGCTTGCGATAACATTTCTTAGAGAAGGTACACTATTCCTCGTATGAGCCAGTGCATGGCTGTTTCAAATGGATCTTATTTGGGTTTCGAATAGTATATTATTTTAAATATTTGGTTAGGGTTTATGTGTATGGTGAAGTATCCTCGTGTAAGATTGTCCTGACAAACCCTTGTACAGAGAGATCGAAGACAGTCGAGGATGGTGTCAAATAGGTAATTCAAAGTAAAACAGATATGAAGATGAAAATGCACAGTAAATTACATAAGAAATAATGACGTCTTTCATCAAATTCGAGAAAAAGAATGGTGAACAGATCTTTTAATACGTTTTAATCTGGAGGATCAGTAATTCTTCGGTAACAAAGATGACCCCACTAAAGAATTACGTAATACGTAAAAATAGAGAAAATGAGAAAGTGCACAGTGAATTTCCTCACGAAATGATGACGTCATTCATCAAATCAGAGAGAGTGAGAGAGGTAAACAAATCCCGTTACGTTTACGATTTGGGAAGACAAGGTGCTGCACCATCGAGGTTAAGCAACGCATATCCTGCCCAGTTATAAATGGGTAACGATTTGAGAAAAACAGGTGCAGTGCAACAAAGTTAAGCAACGTGTTTAGAATTGGCAAGACAACCCTTACCCTAACCCCAACACTAACCCTTCGAGGCACTGGTCGTATACAACAGGAACATTTAGAATCCTGCCCATCTAGTATAGTACGGATCTCATTTGTCATCCTGTTTGTTTCTACCCGTGCACTTTGGATAAACTCAAAATGGATGACATTATTAATGATAGCATAAATAAAGGATAACATCTTCTATCCATGATGAGATGGAGATAACCGTGAACAGAGGATGACGTCACGAAATGATGACGTGCCACATCTAATAATTTTCATATTCCGGTCACTGATCCTCTACTAGACGAACCAATCGAATCTCTATTTTAACTACATTTAAACACTCTCGTTACTTAACGCTAAATGTCATAACGTAACGTTTCCATCACGCGCAAAACTAACATTTCTTTCATTGTTCCACATTTTAAACTATATATTAATGTGTTAATAATTATAACAATACCATTTAATAATAGCAACCATGTCTTTTTTTGTTTCATCATCAATGAAAAGTTATATTCAAAATAACTGTTTTATTACCAAAAATAACACCCTGTATAGAGAGATCGAATGCACTCGATGGAAGGAGTAAACAAGTAGTAGGGAGGGCCTGTGGACGAGTGGTTATAGCACTTGTCTTTGGACGACCCGGGTTCGATCCCACTCATGGCATGCGAATTTTCGGGTCTGTCCACCCAGCAGTAAATGGGTATCTGACTAACACTCAGGGAAGGTTCAAGGCAGCGGAAGGAGAGGGATGGGCTCCGCCTTCCATATGCTGTGCCCTAAACACGGTGATTCTTAACAAATCACCGCCGCTACGGCCATGGGCAGTGTGCGATGTCGGCAACGGCACTCGTGCGCGTCCAGGCTATGCGACCTTTACCTTTACCTACCCCCTAGCAATATTTCACCGTTAGCTAATAGCAAATAAAGAAAATGCCAAACTTCTAATATTATACGATGCGCAGGGAAATTCCTTATTAAAACTCGTCCATTTCTCGTTATCGTTTACTCTGAAAAAATGTAATTTATCATAGAATTATAAATATTCCTAATCGAATTTCAGTTGCGTCTGTAAAAACTGACGGAAAGAATATTATATTTGAAGGTCATGTCAATCGCAATGACCTAAAAGTAACCCTCTCTTTTATTCAAGTATTATCAAGTTATACCAACGACCCATAGGTATAGTGTGTACCATGTCTTAGTCGATTCTTTGCGTTAGGCTATGGATACAGATTCTTAATATAACAACGCGCTCTCTGCAAAGAACAGGTCAAACAAAACCAGTAAATTCAATGATCCAATCATTTTTAACAAATTATTATCATTATTTTTAGTTCCGACACTTCGAGCCAGGTCTCAAATCTCAGAATTAATTAAATAAGTTGTCTTCATTTTGTTGTATATTCTGCTGTATTTTATATTTAACTTGTTTTCAGAGACCTTCATTTTGGCTAATATGGCGGTCGCATGTGATTTTAGATTCATTATCTCCAGAGAAAAGCGAGTCTTTATCATATCAAACGTAATAACTTTATTTTACTATGATAGTAGTTCTCAACTTCGACCTTGTTGAAGTAGCGGCAGATACATTTGAAGTGTGATGTAGAATGGACAACCTCATTTTTTACATGTGAACATTTTGGAGCGCATGGTCGCTTATATGATGTTTATTTTGTTTTGGCACTCACTATATTTTTTTTATTTAGAAACAATATTGTTATGTTCTGATCAAAATCAGCATTCATGATTTTAAAATTTAGAGTATACTTTAAAGTAAAGTCTGCTTTGAAACAGCTGTAAACACATGATACCTTGGTGTATGCTTTCTATATAGAACTTAATTTAAAAGATTCTAGGGTTTATATATATATATATATATATATATATATATATATATACATATATATATATATATATACCACTTTCTCTAGAAAAGTAATTATATATATATATATATATATATATATATATATATATATATATATATATATATATATATATATACGAAATATATTTTATATCCAATGATATTAAAAGCAGATTAAGTACATTATTATTGAATCATTTCTGGAAAAGTGACAGTCGTTTATAGTCGAATGGAAAATATTACAATAGGGTAGACATGCAGATACTTCGATGATCCGTGTAGATTATGCTTGAGCGAGAAACTAGAACATTTAAATTTTAAAGATGCCCACATAATTTCTAAAATATAGAAGCGAAATAACAAAAACTGTAGACACAAAATAAATTTTACTTTAGGATAACAACAATGTTTTTTAAGAATAAATACATACACATTTTTAAAATAAATCCAAAATGGTGATAGGTTACAAAAATAGAAAAAATAAATTAATTTACTTTTGTACGTGTCAGAGTAAACTCAATTTTTTTAATTCGACCCACTTAAATGTGGAGAGCAGCCAAAACACATCTAAAACAAAGTGCTTGATACCCATTGGCTAATGGTGGCTAATGAAAAAACATAGGGGTAGGTAATACAACAAACTCAGCTAGAATAAAGACGAATTTACCCTTCTCTGTATTATCTTGTCTTCTTCCACCCTTCTTTTATAACCACTTGACATATCACTTATTCAGGAATGTAAGGACAAATAAATAGATCAATATCTACGATATAGTTCCTAAGTGGCGAAAACGACCTCCCTTTTGGCTAACACTGCCCGGGGGTCTACTAACCTAGTAGTAGGGGGTAGCCAGCCACTATCGATTGAAGAATTTATAAACCTGCAACAGAAAGTGGAATAATTTTTATAACCTCGTAATTTAGGTTAATTATAAATCGTAACTTGTTAATAAATGGATGAACTATCAAGAGAAACGTTTAATAGATTTATTACAACTGAACACAGAATTAATTAATGAGTTAATTGGCCGCTGGATGCGATTGACGCCGTGATCTTTGTTTACTTTCTCTCTGGGCAGACGACCCTTTTCCAAGGGCGATAACTCTTAACTCCCGAAATGGTTAAAGGGAGGTAATTCCGTTTTCATTAGGTGTCCTAATAATAATACACTAAATAACTTAACGAAATCCACGAATACATAACAATAGGGTTAGACGCCCAACATAACTTAAGAGGCTTATTGAAAAGAACGACTTTTCCATGATCACTATATCTTTATTGTCTCTCTCTTTATATTTTATACCAACTATGAATAACATAGTATCAATATTTTCGATGATATTCCATATTGTTTATAAAGAACTATTCCAATGTACTGTTAGTAATAGTTTATAAGTTTTGTTTTCTTTCACTGTTAATAGACAGATTGAATGGCGGATTGAATCAAGGCGGGAGGTCAAACAACATAAGTAAGAGATGGTGAAAGTAATAGACAGAGTCTTATTTATAGATTAGTGTTTTCATAGGTGAATTGCGAATTACGACTAATTAAAACAATTTAAATGGATTAAAAAAAAACATCGTTTAATTACCTACTGATTTTTGTTCATTCTTATTCCACATTCCGGTTCTCAACATTGCATTGCTCCTGCCTCAGATTGTGTTCCACATATGAGAAGGAAAACAGCAAAGGTAAAACAATGATCTATGGTCACCAACCACGTCTGATGAAAATCTATTAAGCATACTGGATGTGTTGAAAATAGATCCTTATTATTAATCGCTCATAATTTATTACTGAAATATAATTCTTTCAAGAAATGAATATAAGAAAGTGAACTGCATAGGGTTTATTTAGAATCCAATATGTGTGCCAGCATTCGCCAACAGTTTTTGAAATCGCCCGGGAACAACAGCAAATGAATTCAGAAGGAACTTATTTTTTCGTTTTCTTTTTCTTTACAAGTTAAATATGATAACTACAATGAAATAATTCAAAATGTCTACATGCCACCCACTAAAAACAACCGCCGACCGAGAAAATAGGCTCATATTCCATGAGCCGTATTTCTTACATAGGATAAATAATTGCTGGTTCAACTGCCAATCTATGTTTCTCATTATCCTCGAATAGTTTCCCTTCCTTGATAATTAGTCGCGAGGGCGCGTGCACTGATTTACAAGTGTCGTTCAAACCAAAAGCAACGCAAACTCACATAACATAAAGTACAAATACAGCTATATACATTGTGTATTTGACCTTTTGTAACAGGCATATGTGTGTGTGTGGGGGGGGTGTGTGTGTTTCATCGCCTGTAGCCTTTACATTTGAGTTAAGTTCCATTCTTTCAAATTCGGGATCTCACCTTAAAACTACCTCAGCTTAAAACTACCTCAGCTTAAAACTACCTCACCTTAAAACTACCTCACCTACAAACTACCTCACCTTAAAACTACCTCAGCTTAAAACTACCTCACCTTAAAACTACCTCACCTACAAACTACCTCACCTTAAAACTACCTCAGCTTAAAACTACCTCAGCTTAAAACTACCTCACCTTAAAACTACCTCACCTAAAAACTACCTCACTTAAAAACTACCTCAGCTTAAAACTACCTCAACTACCTTGTCTACTTCGTTCGAACTCTCTACTTCGCCTCCCTCCCCAACCCAAATCTAATCTAATACATTGACTGGAAACCGTAGACGTACAGCCTTTATCTCAGTCATCCCTAAATGATCAGTGAAACCGACTTCATCCGCCTGTTTTCGCAGCCACTTTTTAAAAATATATGGTCTATTTTTGATTTCATTTTATTGTTATTAATAAATTTAGCCTACCAATTGATAACAGAATTAACTAAAAATTTACCAAAGTTACTAACATGATATAAGGATGATAATAGCAGCAGCAGTGATACTACTACTACTACTACTACTACTACTACTACTACTACTACTACTACTACTACTACTACTAATAATAATAATAATAATAACGATAATGAAAATGAAAATAATAGCGATAATAATAATTGTAATAATATCTATAATAATAGTGATTATAATCATAATTAAGGGTGCGGAATAAACGGATAGAATAGAGATACTTAAAATAAAATAATAGTAATGGAAATAATAATAATTATTCAAATGTAAAGGAAACACGAACAATAATAATAATAATAATAATAAACGTGATAATAATAGTAATTATAAAAATACAAATGTTAATAATAATAATAGTAACAATAATAATAGTAATAATTATAATATTATAAAATTAATATTAATAATACTGATCATAATAATAATTATTAATAATAATAATAGTAGTAATAATAATAATGATAATAAAAATTAAAAAAATAAAAAAATAAAAAAAATAATCATAATAATAATAATAATAATAATAATAATAATAATTATAATGTGTATGATGATAATGATAAACATAATTCAAATAATGTTAATCCGCAAGCCACATTAATAATGTATTGTGATTATAATTATATTAATAATGGAATAATTTAATATAATAGTGATATATGGTATATATAAATGGATAACTATGTTATATGTCTTTGTTTGTGGATAAATAAGTTCTTTTTTTTAATATGGGCGCTTGTGTTGCCGTGATTTATGGGGGGCAGTATTGCATGGAAAAGGTAATTGAGTATATGGGATTTAGTAGATACTATAGAATGATGGGTTTGGTTAGGGCTAAAAGATTTTAGTTTTTTAGTTTTTACTCTATTTTGTAATAGTTACATTGATTACATAGCTTATATTTAAATTACTAAGAATGTGTGATATATTGTGCCTACAGTTAATTGAGGTTTCTTGTATTTTGTGTAAGAGTTTACCTCTATCACTAAATCTAACTATTTCAAGTTTTTCACTTATGCATAGGTAACCGGATGAATTTAGTGAACAACAGGTACTGTGTTTTGTAATAGTGTTCGAATTCACTGTTAGTGATTGATTATTATTGGTTAGTTCTCAGTGATATAGAGAGAGTGAAGTTCTATTTTTGTAGTAAGGATTATTGAATGAGCTTTTATAGTCGATATATCTTTCTTTGAAAGTATTATAAGCCATGCCTATATAGTATTTTCCTGAGTTGGGTCTTCCTTGGTTGATATTGTGGTCTGTTAGACTATTTGGGGGTTTAGGCAATTCGACTACAGGGGGCATTCTGTTTTTTTATGAAGTTGCAAGTCTGAATTTTTGTTGTTTTTTATCATTTGAATTAAATGATAAAAAACAACAAAAATTCAGACTTGCAACTTCAAAAATACTGAATTAGTATTTTTGTTGCCTTTTAATGTTATTTTAATGCTTTGTTAATTAGTTTTCACCGTAACTAATTATTATTATTTCCATAATTGTATCCTTATTATCTCTATACCTTCTGTCTATTCCGCACCCATATTATTATAATTATAAATATTATTATTATCACCATTATTACAATAATAATAATAATTATTATTATTATCATAATTATTATTATTATTTTTTATTATTATTATTATTATTATTATTATTATTATTATCATTATTATTATTGTTATTATTATTATTATTACTGTTATTATTATTATTATTATTATTATTATTATCTGCAGTATTATTATCACTGTTGCTGCTATTACCAACCATTGTATCCTACTAGTAAAGGTTAGTAACTTTTTAGTTAATTCATTTCCCAATTAGTAGGCTTAAATAAATTAATAACAATGAAATAAAATCAAAAGTAAACCTTAGAATTAAAAAGAAACAGTGACAAATTATTAACTATATCACTAAATCTAACTATTTCAAGTTTTTCACTTATATAGACGTTAATAGACTTATTTTTGTCGATCTAATGTGCATACGTTATTGTCGTGTGTAAAATACACGTCTATAAATCAGATGATGACGCTTAAGATAAAATGAAAAAGAAAAATAATCAACAAGATTAGGTCTAAATGACTTCACATCCCACAACAATCTACCTAAATTTAAGCCAGACTGGAAATTGTGTCTCCATCTCCATCGACACACCCAGCGTGATATTGACACGATGATGTAACTACTTCCACATATCCGGACATATACCACAATATGTTTGACCCCCTTTTTCTTTATCTTCGCCCTTTTCCCCCTTCCCTCCTTTCTCTTTTCTCTATCCTGAACGAGTTTATTTCATATTATATTTGATTCTCAACGGTTTCAAATCTGACGTCGTGACTTTTTAAATTAAAACATTGTTCTTTTTTCCTTTCTTTTCTTTTCTTTTCTATTCCATTCTTTCCAAATATGATCTGAGGTAAGGATCGAATTTTCATTCTTCCTGATGAAATCTGAGTTACTAACAGCGGTTGATCGATAACATCAACATACCAGTGTCGTAGACTTTGTAAATGTCTGTATAAATAAAGATAATTATATATACTAGCAAATATATGCTCCCTCCGGTCGCATATTTTTGCTAGGCTGCCGCATCAGAAATGAACGCTCACGCGTAAACCGATGGAGCCCCAGTTATATTTCTGTGGTGGTTAGACATTGATTTTCTGTGTTTATGACCAAGAATATTTTTAGTTGAAAATAAAGAAGAAAAAAAATTCGACCCTACCCCGATTTTTGTTGTACCCTCGTCCATAAATAGAAATACCTTTAGTTTAAAAAGAAAGAAAAAAATTTTGTACCCCCCTCAATTTTTTTATATTACCATTCATAGAAATATCTTTTAGTTAAAAAAGAAAAAAAGAAATTTTTTTGACCGCTTTCCACCAATTTTGTTTATCCCCCCCATACATATAAATAGTTAGCGTGGGTCCTAAAATGTGGAAGCACCAAAAAATCAAATACAGTGAACACAGTGTGTGTGTGTTTGTTTAATGACCTTTTTTTAATTAAACAATTTGATTCTACAATCAGGTGTATAGTTTTCCAGTACAACGTGTTAGTTTATTTTGTTGACATTAAAGAAAAAAATCATATCTTTTTTTTAATAAATAAAACATGGAATCATAAATTCAGTTGAGGTCGTGTAAAAATGATAATATTGGATATGAAAGTATTAAGAAATCAAATACAGTAAACACGAATAGGTTTTTAATTCTCGGAAAGAAGAAGGTTACCTGAACTGAATTCATTATAGTGTGTGTGTGTGTATGTGTATGTGTGTGTGCGTGTGTGCGCGCGTGTTTTTATATAGTAATTTTCAAGTCAATTATTATTTTACATAAACAATTTGATTTAATAAATTTGTGTTTTAAAACAATAAGATAAAGAAAACAAACAAAGTTAGGACGGTTTTTAAAATGGGAAACTGACACGGTGAATGGCAGCGTTGTTGTTTACATATTTAACGTTCACATTAACGACAGCTGTTTAAGCAGATCGCCATTTTACCGGAGGGAGGGAGGACAACACTTATTAAAAGGCCAATGACTTTGCAATTTTAACGGAACTTGCCATTGAAAAGGTTTAGAAAACACGCCGGTTATGAAGAAATGGCTTTAATTAATTGTATGAATAATTTTTATTAATATACCCTTATCGGAAAATATTGTAAATACATATGTAAATTTGATAATATCAGGTATAAGTGTATATTTGTAAATATTAATTTAATTGAAGGTTTAAAGGAATGACTTATGTAAATAGGAAAATCCATCTGGTGTCTGTACAACTTTTAATGACAGTATATAATGAATTTCAAAAAGATTAGTTTCAGTAAAATAGTCATACTGGAGTTTCGGCTTCAGACAGACAGACAGACAGACAGATACATAAACTCCATTATTTATATATATATATATATATATATATATATATATATATATATATATATATATATATATATATAAGTACTGTATGGTAGGGCAGGAAAAACCAGCAGAGTGCTCGATTAATTAAGAAATCCGGAGCGTAAATATTTATTTATAAAATACAGAAATTCAATGTAACATCAGTACCGTCGGTTTCAAAGCGGGAGGTTGATCCCGATTATCGTCAGCTGATAAACATATTCAGGAATGGTGGGACTTATTCGGTCACGTCTGGGATCACGTAGGACGTGATTTGTGTAAAATGGGGGGGGGGGGTTACATATGTGTGCATGAGGGGTTAAATTTAGATTCTAATATTTAAATTGTTAATGTATATAGAATTGTTATTAATTAAAATAAAGCAGAAGAAAAAGTTTTTTTGTAATATATATAAAAAAAGTGTAAGGAATTCTGTAGGATAGGGGTCGGGGTTTGGGGGCCAGGAAGTATAGGGGAAAGACGAAGTAGAGATGCAGGGTAAGACACCGAGGGGAGGGGGGAGAGAAGGGAGGGTCTAGGTGTGGTAAACATTGATAGCCGTTGGTTCTAAGGCTCGGCACCGCCGCTAACTTTTCGACCCCGTATCGTAGCATAAAGTGTAAGAGTGGGGAAGAAGGGAATAATATTACTGTTAAAATAATAGTCAAAATAATAATAATGGTGGTGGCCCGGCGAATTTAAAAGATAAAAATAAGAATAAAACTAAACAAATAAATGAAAATAATAATAAGAATAAAAATAAAAATAAAAATAAAAACCCCGCGTGGCAGGGAAAAATACTGTAGGCATAAGCGTGTTATTAAAATGGCACTGGCTATTTGGTGTAACGGTTTCCGGGTGTCAAGCGGGTCCTAAAATGTGATACTGAGTGAAGTGTGGAGAGGTATAAGGGAATGAATTTGGGGAGCTTGAAAATTTTAAAGGTTAGATGACTTAAAACGGAGGTTATGGAAAATAGAGGGTATGGAAGTACTATAGAAAAATTATAGAACGATAAATGAGCCTCGGATCCAACTGGCCGATTCACTATCAACAGGTTCGGCTGTTGACGGCCCGAAAGGGCCTGCTACGAATCTGTTGATAGTGGATCGGGCTCTAAGGGTGTATTAAAAAGATCAAATATTTAAGGGGTCTGGCACGGGAGAAGTCTAATGGAAATTGGATGTCTGTCTAACGGCTGTCTATGGCATTATCTAAAGTCGGTGTTTACAAAGGGGTGATGTTTACAAAACAGGTAGTTCTTCGTCGTTGAGGGGGGGATAATTAATCGATGAAGGTACTTGTCTGATTCTAATAATTGGGGTTGCTTGGGGTGGGTGAATAACTTAATAAGAAATATATAAAAAAATATATAAGAAAATAAAAAAATATATAGAAAAATATAATAAATCAATAATAAAAAAACACACTAATAAAAAATAAAAAAATATAAAGAAATAAGAAGAAATAAAAAATAAAAAATAAAAAATAAAAAATGTTAAAAATATATAAAAGAGTATTAAGAAAATAAAATTTAAAAATTGAAAAAAAAAAATTAAAAAAATTAAAAAATAAGAGATATAAAAAAATTAGGGAATTGCGTTTATATCTAGGGTTAGGTGAGGGGGTAAGGGCCATGTGGGGTTGAGAAATAGAGTGGTGGGTCAAGGCAGGGTGTGCGAGATGGGTTTGTCTTAGTCATTATTGTGTCGGTCAGTCCAGTTTATGAGGAGTGCTTTGCGTCTGTGGATACAGCCCCGGAATACCTCATCTCTTGAGTTTAAGCAGGTGATATGCGGGTCCATAATGGCTCGTAATATGTGGTATTTTTCCGCATCGCACAAGGGGCACTTGTTGATGGCTGGGGAGAAAGATGGTCTTATATATATATATATATATAAGCGCTATTTGATATTGAGTACTTTTTATCTTGTGGATGTGTACTTACCTGGATTACTATATATATATATATATATATATATATATATATATATATATATATATATATATTATTATTATTATTATTAAAAGTTTTAACATTAACATTAAATTATTATTTTTATTTTAAAATTAGAGAGAAAAAAAGAGAGAAGTTTTGTTTATTAGTAATTTAATGATTATTAGTATTATAATAATTATTATTATAATCATTATAAGTAGTAGTAGTAGTTGTTGTTGTTGTAGTAGTAGTAGTCGTAGTAGTAGTAGTATAAATGTTGCATCGTCAAATTTTGTTCCGGTACTGGTACAGCTTTTAAACTGAACAAAAAAAATACTAAGCGCAACATAACACTAAACTAACCATAAGTTCAGCAAAACCTAGTCGGTTTTGTTCGGTTAAAAAGCTGTACCAGTACGTTTATCCATAAATGCGTGTTTTCTATATGCATTAATAACTCAAAATACTTGCTAGAATATATCTTACTTTTGGGATTGAGTTATTTAAAAATATATATGTTTTAATTTTTCTAATTAGCTTTAATTAATATTTTATTGAACAAGTCACTCATCTCTTTATTAGTTATCTATGCCTTATTTCTCTCGCTTGCTTTCATTCGATGTTGATTCAAACACTCTAAATATTTCTTCAGGTCTCCGTGGGAATATAAGGAAAAATTGGCTCTCTTTTTTTAAGCGTCATTATCTGATTTATAGACGTGTATTTTAAACACCGCAATAACGTATGCACATTAGAACGACAATAATAAGTCTATTAACGTCTATATAACTATAATAAAGAATAAAAATAGTCCATATAATAATAATACTTCTATATCATAATAATAATAATAATAATAATAATAATAATAATAATAATAATAATAATAACAAAATGTAGACGCTGTGGACAAAGAGACGAAACGGTGAATCACATAAGTGAATGCAGCAGACTTGTCCAAAACATACAAAGACTAGAACGACTTTGTGGAAAAGGCAGTACACGAAGATAAATCATAGACGCGCCAGTCTAAATCCGAGGTATTAATCCGCATACCCACACAATTATTGTGCTTGTAACTATTATTATGTAAATATTACGTGTATTCTTCATAATCTTTCCCCTGCTCCCTTACCGATATTCGTTAACGGATGTTGACTCTCGACTTTGAGATCAACAAACACAACGAGGCAATCAACTAAGGCGCTTCAACCACATTCAGACTTCGGCATGAGAATGGAAATCATTCGTCGATTTTGACGCCCGTGGAACAAGGCCAAACTTGCAGGCGACGCATCAACCAACACAGGGAGTGAGAACAGGTCATCTAACGGTGCGATCGACCAGGTTTTGTCCGTCGGTTATCGAGGCTATCAATAAAGACCGCAACGAAGGGGAGTGTTCGGTCATAAGTTCACAAATGTCGAAGTCAAGAGAACAAGAGCGATGCAAGTGATTGTCAATGACAGTACCATCTCCGAGGTGGGCGTATGTGAGCCGGTAAACGATCGGATCGCATACGGTCTGAAGCAAATAAAATAAAACCGGAAGACCCTGAGTGACATTGCCTGGATATAACTATCGCGAAGGAGTGCGAATTGACGAAATAAGAATCAGACGAGAAAGGAGTTAGAACTTACGAGTTCAGATTCAATTGAGTTTGGGAGAACTGCTGTATTCTTTCTATTCGAGTAAATTACATTTTTTAGTCCGAAAAAAGAAAAGTCCTTTATGTCGTCGGTTCATTAATTGGCGAGTGGCAAAGTCCAAGTTGAAATCCGAACGCTACAGCTAGAACCGAACGAAATTAACGGACTAAAAAATAAACACAACGTGGGTGAGGTGCTGCACAATCGAAGAAGATGTTTCGACCTCACCAGACTTCTTCAGGAGGGTGGAATCCATCAGCGCTGCGTCCTTTGAAGATTGCCAAAAACAGCAGCGACACCACACCACCAAATGTCAAAGATATCAGTTTATTACACAAGAGTAATTTCATGAACGTAAGGGCGACAGTCACATTTTGCTGATTGGGAAGACTGGGCCACAATATACACCCCCCCCCCCAAAAAAAAAAGACGTGATGCCTGGGAGTTATTTCATGGCAACAGAACAGATCCTACACACCCAAAATAGGAGGATATAATGCCTGCAAGGACGGTATTATGATTACCAAACTTATACTATAGTACGCCCTTCCCCAAAAATAAACAGATAATGTCTGGGATGATGTTCCCAAGACAACATAACATATAGTACACTACCTCCTAAAAAGAGGTAATGTCTGGATGAGAGTTCTCACAAGAATAGAACATATACTACACCACCACTCTTAATTCAGCATTAGAAGATACTAATAGTATAGATTCGGTTTCAGACAGATAGAGACCAAATCTCGATTAGTAATAAACATTAACAGTTATCTGAAAGTACTGCATTAAATTGAATAAAGGTGACTAATAGTAGGGAGGCATGGAAAGGTGAACGGGACTGGTTCGTGTCTCTAGGTATTTTCAGACGGGAAAATGGGGATATATAGACAATTAACACATAAAAGCTTAAGCGTATCAAAGTAATTATTATAGGCATATGTGCATATGCATGACTAGAACGGTGAAGTTTGGATAAACAATACTTGTAAAAACAGGTATTATATTAGAAAAAAAGCATTAGAAATAGAGGAATTCAAGGGTAATTCTATTAAAATATTGTTCCACAGTTGATGATAGCTAGCGTAATATAGCTTATGCTTTGATTCGACTCTAGTTTAATCTATTTAGTCAGTTTTCTCGTCTATCAGGAAGAAATATTGGATAAGGTCTGCATAGTGTTGATATAGAAAACTGGTTTTCAAGTAAACAACGACCCATTTTTTACAGTTCACTTGTTTATACATATTTATGGAAAAAACTATTAACCATGGTTATTCAAAGTACTAAAATTCCCCTACGAATGGGACTGGAAAGCGGGCGTGTATTTTTACCGTCGGGACACTGACATCGAAAAACATCTGCCTCAGACAAAATCGAGCAGAAAACCAAACTTACATAATAACGAATACATCATATGAATTATATAATTAGCCAATATCTCCTGAACTCTAGCTCAATTAATAATGCTAATTTAGCAATGATGCATTATAATTTTAAGATGTGACACTAAGATTAGCGTGTGTAAATATATATATATATATATATATATATATATATATATATATATATATATATATATATATATATATATATATAGCATTGAAGAGACAATATTTATTATTCATAATGAATTTAAGAAATTAAAAAGATGAAAGGGCAGCTGACCGGTTTCGTACCTCGCTCAACAGAGCCAAATATCGAGGTAATGTATAAAAAATATAAAAAGATGCAATGGCTATCCTTTAGACATTGTACAATCTACGATTAAAACAAAAATATTACATTTTTACAAAAGCAAACCAGCTTCTATAGACAGATGCCCTATTTACCTTCGCCTACCTTGGCTTGGTAATATTAGTGATAGATTCGCCAAACAAATCTCTTTGTCTGTACAACAATGTTATTTTGCTGCGAATACGTGTGTTGTTTTTTCCTCTCGTCCAATCTTAACTTCTATTCGAAAAGATGTCCTTCCCCCACATCATAATAATTCCATTATTTATTTATTTAAATGTAGTTGCAGTATGCACTACGTCGGGATGACGTCACAGAGATTGGACATCCGGGTCAAACAACACGTGCCCACAAAAATTCGCAATGGAAATTATTTACCAACTGACGATTTGAATAATACTTATGGCTCGTCGATAGGTCAACATCTCATAAATAATCGCACCTGTGCCTCTAAATTCAGTGTCGACTTATTCTCCATTCTTAGTAAGTCGCACTCCCCTTATCATCTCAAGATCTTAGAAACAATTTATATTAAGTCCTTGAGACCTTCTCTTTGCAAACAAAGAGAAAATCTCCTCGGGCTTAATGTTGTTTCTATTTGACTGAACTTTTTTTTTTTTTTTGATTTTTTTTTTTTTTTAATTTATTTTATTTTTTTACCACTTTCCCTCGCTATAATTCTCATGCATCTTTTTAAATTTTTTATACATTACCTCGATATTTGGCTCTGTTGAGCGAGGTACGAAACCGGTCAGCTGCCCTTTCATCTTTTTAATTTCTTAAATTCATTATGAATAATAAATATTGTCTCTTCAATGCTATTTTAAAGTTTTGTACGACAAAGAAAATATTTAAATATATATATATATATATATATATATATATATATATATATATATATATATATATACATATATATGTGTGTATTTAAAAAAAATTGTAACAAAAAGTACTTATAATAGCTTAATAGTTTTAAGCTATAGCTATGCTATGTTTAGAATTTTCATTTTGTTTTATACCACATCATTTTTTCCAACTTATTTTTTCTTATTTAAAAAAGAAAAAAGTTTGAAAAAATGACAGGAATCTTTTTTCTGTGATAATGATATGGTATTGAACTACATAAAAATACTAAATATATATATATATATATATATATATATATATATATATATATATAGTTGATTGTTTATTCCATTTGCAACAAAATATATATATTTTGTAGCAAATGGAATAAACCATCAACTAAATATACTTTGCTCTGAATTTTTATTGAGCACTCTCATGAACCCGGTTTAAACTTCCTTCGGATTTATACCCCTTGGATATTTGTAACAAGCGAATTATATGTATATGTATATATATATATATATATATATATATATATATATATATATATATATATATATATATATATATATATATATATATATCTGTGTTTGCTTTCTTTCTTACCTTCTATGTTCTATCATTTTAACTCGTTCATTTTAATACTTTTATTCTCTATATCCATTTTCCTACTCGTTCTTCTCGGCATGTACTTATATTTTTTTTCTGTTTTCTATTTAACACATTTACGGACGTAAATCTTAGTGTAACATAGACTTCAGGAGATATGGGCTTATTATGTAATTTATATATATATATATATATATATATATATATATATATATATATATATATATATATATATATATATATATATATATATATATCCTGAGGATGATTCGACGAAGAATCGAAAACATTCGTGAAACCTGTGAAACGTATGAGACATTAATTTTTTAAAAAAATTTAAATACAAAAAAGACAATCAGAAAAATTGAAAAAAAATATAAAATTAAACAGGCGAATACTGATATTTTTAACAATGTTTATATATATATATATATATATATATATATATATATATATATATATATATATATATATATATATATATATATATGATTATTCATATTAATATATTAATACAAACATGTAAAATATCTTCGACACTGGCATGTCGATGTTATCGATCAACAGCTGTTAGAAACTGAGATCTCATCAGACAGAATTAAAATCCGAACATTACTTTAAGTTATATATGGGAAGAATCATATTGAAGAGAAAATAAAAAAATAAAAAATAAAATAAAATAAAAAAGAAAGTCACGTAGTTAGATTTGAGAGCGTTGACAATAAAATATGATATAACATAATATAAAATAAAATAAAGTAAAATAAAATAAATCTACATTTGGTTATGTAGACAAACTATATATATATATATATATATATATATATATATATATATACCTTCTTTGTAATATAGTAGGAAAAATCCCAGCAGAGTGCTCGATTAATTGTGAATTAAAATTAAAAATTAAAAATTAAGAGCGTAATATTTATTTGTTGTGGTACAGAAAAATTAGTACAACATTCGTACCGTCGGTTTCAAGCCCAGACGAACTTAGCCACCCGGCTCTCTTCGGCTTCTGTTGTTATCTGATGACAACAGAAGCTGAAGAGAGCCAGATGGCTAAGTCCTTCTGTGCTTGAAACCGACTGTACGAACGTTGTACTAATTTTTCTGTACCAATATATATATATATATATATATATATATATATATATATATAAATATATATGTATATATATATATATGTATATATATATATATATATATATATATATATATGTATATATATATGTATATATGTATATATATATATATATGTATATATATATGTATATATATATGTATATATATATATATATATATATATATATATATATATATATATATATATATATATATATATGATGTATGGTAGTTTGCTTTAGGCATTTTGGAAATAAATAGTAATTTATATATAAGGCTGATTGCCTTGCAGTAGTAGGCCGGAGCATTGGATAAGTAGATGAAAACGAAAACACAAAAGTTTAGAAAGACATAAAAGTTATATTCTTCTTCAATAAAACTGATATATATTTTCTTTTCTATATAGGTTTCACTTATCGTTGTATAGTGTCTGAAATGATGGAACATATGTATGTAAATGTTTCAGGAGAATCACTCTTCATATTAAAACAAACGATTACTCAGTTTTCTACTGAGAAACGCGAGAAACGTCTTCACGCTGCTGTTATATTTGAATGTGTATTTCGCAGCAAATTTCAATCTGCAGATAATGTAAGGTTTTGGTATTTTCCTATTTCATTTATTTATGGAAAAATGTCATTGTAGTGCCAGTATTGATTCTTATAATTTGCTTAATTTTCATTTATTTACTTTTGATTAATTTATAATAGTAATTCATAATGGATGAAGTTTTAAACTTATCTATCTATCTATCTATCTATCTATCTATCTATCTATCTATCTATCTATCTATCTATCCATCTATCTATCTACGAATCTGTCTGTCTGTCTGTCTGTCTGTCTGTCTCTCTCTCTCTCTCTCTCTATATATATATATATATATATATATATATATATATATATATATGATGTATACTTTTTGGTTGTGTAATAAAACTCAAATGTTAATCTCAACGGATATTAGAAGTTCCAACGATACAACGTGTCAGTTATAAATTGAAATATTTTCCAACAAAAACATATCCTAGTTAATATTTATCTAAACAACTACAGCTGTTTCTTCATAGCCAATACAAATGAAACATTATATATATATATATATATGCATGTATAACTCAATGTTTCTATGTATGTGTGTTTGTGTGTGTGTGTGCCTTATAAAAAAGTTAAAGAATCTAGATAAAATCTAAAAGTGTTTTCTTTTGTAGAATTAACCGGGAAAGATAATGCTAGTATTTCCGAATGTCTAAGTGCACACCAAAAGAGGGCAATGAGGCAGATTTCGTCTGGGGGTCGATTATTTCTAGCTATTTTTAGTTTAATGTAGATTCAATTTTATATTTATTTAAATAGAAAACAAGTATATTCTTTCGTAATTTTTAAATAAAACTACGAGTCATTTCCGAATATAAAAAATGCAAATAATTCATTAAAATTACACCGGAAATGATATCAGAAGGAAACTACGTGAGTGGAAGGTGATTAAAAATTCATAGACGCTCATTCTGGGGCGATTCCGTCAGTATGACAGGAGTTCTAGGAAGGAGGAGGTCCACTCTGCCAGGCTTGACCTTCATACCAAGCTTTTCCTACAACTATTCCGTAAATGACGTCATAGGGAGTTGGAGGTAGGTGTCTCTAAACTTTTAGTTCTTTGGTGCAACAGGGGCGCGTATCTAACTTTTTAGTTCTTTGGTACGACAGGAGCGCGTCTCTAAACCATTATTTTTTTTGATACAACAGGAGGGCATCTCTAAACTTTTAGTTTTGGATAAAACAGGAACCCGTCTCTAAACTTTTAGTTCTTCGGTACAACAGAGGCGCGTCCTTAAACTGTTCGTTCTTCGGTACAACAGGGGCGCGTCTCTAAACTTTTAGTTCTTCGGTACGACAGGGGCGCGTCTCTAAACTTTTAGTTTTTCGGTACAACAGAGGCGCGTCTCTAAACTTTTCGTTCTTCGGTACAACAGGGGCGCGTCTCTAAACTTTTAGTTCTTCGGTATAACAGGGGCGCGTCTCTAAACTTTTCGTTCTTTAGTACAAAAGGGGTGCGTCTCTATACTTTTAGAGAAGAATCATATAAGGACAGGCGAAAGAAAGGGTTGGGGGAAGGAGGAAAATAATGGGGACGAGAGAAAGAGAGACGGATAGAGAAAGGAAGAGAGATTGAAGTTTTTATATAAAGATGTTACACGCACCATTTTTATTTCTACTACTTTGTTTTTTATTTATCGCCCCGGGCAACGCCGGGTAGCCCTGCTAGTTATTTATAATATTGTTCCGTTTAGAGAAGCTATTGAGAAACAAGCGTAAATTATTTTCAAGTAAATACAACTATTCTTGTTACGAAAAGTTATTTTTTTCGGAAAATTTCACAAATATATATATATATATATATATATATATATATATATATATATATATATATATATATATATAATTATTACTATTTGTTTTTATCTTCATACGTATACATTTCATCTTTTCGGGAATCGTCAGTGTAGAGATGATTATTAATACCGGGCGCCGGACTCGAACCTCGAAACACAGATCATGTTTCAAACTAAAATTCTACCGTCTTAGCCGACACAGCTGCTGTCAACGACTCAGTAAATAAGAGAGAGTTTAAACCTATTTAAAGAGTAAATAAGAGAGATTTTAAACCTAGTTAAAGGCAGCTGTTCTCAAAGTGTTCGACTACTTAAAGGAACATGCATTAAAGCCACGATGACGGCTGTGTAAATACTGCTCACTACAGAGCCTATCCTAGATTTGGGGAAGAAAAATAATATATATATATATATATATATATATATAATATCTATACATAAATATTAATTATTTATTACCTACAGACATCGATGTTTCATGCTTACGCAATCTTCAGTGCAGGAAGCTAATTTCCGATGGTCGTCGGACACGAGCTCCGATCATAAATCGCCACTGATTCGCAGTCAGGAGAGTTTCCAGTTGGCCACCAGAAATTAGCTTAGCATTTAGGAGGAATTTAACTATGTAAATACCAAGTCGGCGAGTATTCACATCAAGCGGCGTAGAGTGATCGACAACAACAACAAATCGTGTTGGATCTCGCAGTGATATATATATATATATATATATATATATATATATATATATATATATATATATATATATATATATATATATATATCATTGCTACTGTCGTCATGCTAAACGTAGTTAGGCATTTTGCTATGACTGTAAGTTTTCGAAAGAATCTGTGAAGATTTAGTATATGAACTATTTTAAAATCTATCTAATATCTAAATAACAACAAAATACTACCAAATGAATATTCAGAAACAAAATAGAATATACGAGATTCTATTTTTCATTTCAGCAACAACAACCAAATGAAAAACCCAGACCTCTTCAACTTCAAAACGACAATATCACAGCAAGTATTATCACGTATTTGAAATTTAATTATTGTAATATATTGATATGTAATTTTACGCGTTAACAACAAACAACTATGAAGCACCGACCCCATTGACAGCAACAACACAATGAAAATAAAATGTTTAACTCTGATATCATTCGTCAGCTAATAAAATGATACACAACTACGTGGACGAAAACTAACTCTGGAATAAACAGAAAACAAAGATAAACATATACGACATAATTTCACACTAGAATGCAAATTAATTATCCACCGGTTAATCATGGACCTCAACTAATCTCAAGACTTACTCACAAATCTTGTCGCAACATACATACACCGGAGTCTGATAATTATTTCACCAGCAAAACTTAGACACAACGTATATTATCTTCGAGGAAAACTTAATTGCACTCAAACTTTGTACAGATGCACGTGCACTTCAAAAGCAACCTCAAATGCACTCAAACATTCGACTGTGCAAACCTAGTGTAATTCATTCGAATCCTCAAATTAAAAAAGTCGACCAGACGGAAATCTATAGAAACAAGTATCGTGCACATAACTTTTTCTTTATCTTCAACAACAAAACAGACAAAGAATACGTTTCTCATTGCAACTTCACATATTGATAAATATTTTCAATATTTTTTAAAAATCTGACGGGATGGGTCTTATAGGATTGACACTCATCCCAATCGTATAATATTAAATGAACCACGGCGTGGGCGAAAACATACAAGCTACCTCCAAAAAATTCCACCTGAAACGAATTTAGATTTTTGTTTCAAAAACCGACTCCCACGGGCATTATTTAGCGAAAAAGCAACAATATCTGTGTGTGATGTGTTCTCTACTATGTCCACCTCATCTGCGATTTTAAAAAAAACTTTTCGCGCCCAAACTCAAAGTTCTTCCTGGAGCCGATTGAAACCTTATTTAAGATGAAAAAATATGAGCATACGGATTGGAGGACAACGTTTCCGCTTATCTCCATCTTTTGGACTTAAGAAGCCGCCACTATTCAACTTGCACACATGCTCACGCACCCTGCTGACAAAAAGCAGAATATTTACAAATGCATACACACACACACATTCGTACAGCTAGGCACCTGACAAAAAGGGACACAGACATCCATACACTTACACGTTCTAACGCAAAAGCATCACACAAATGCCGACACCGTCGCGCGTATATACCCACTCACAAATTACAGGCATACACATTTTATCACTTGTCTAACCAAACATTTCAATTTGACAGTTAATGTCTTGTAATTGTTTATATGTATAAATATTGTGTTCTTTAAATAATGTTCCATTCTTTTTTCATTGAGCATTTATTTTTTTCCTTATTTTTTACTCTGATTTTTATTAACCACGTCCCTACAGGTATACTTTTTAAGTGGTCAAGTTATTTGACGTGCTTGTGATGTTTTCTGAAGCTTATATATATATATATATATATATATATATATATATATATATATATATATATATATATATATATATATATTAGATTTTTTAATGTGAGATGATATATATAATTATTTCCACAATCAGACAACACCGCAGCCCACAACCTACGAAAGAAACAAACCGGAAGCCCTAGACTCGAGTTTCGCCCTCCTTTGGGCTCATCAGTAGAACACATCCGAACTAATGATTCGCAAGTGACCTGGGTTTCGAATCCTGAGTTCGGATGTGTTCTACTGATAAGCCCAAAGGAGGGCGAAACTCGAGTCAAGGACTTTCGGTTTGTTTTTTTCGTAGGTTGTGGGCTGCGGCGTTGTCTGATTGTGGAAATAATTATATATATATATATATATATATATATATATATATATATATATATATATGTATATATATATATATATATATATATATATATATATATATATATATATATATATATGTAAAGGAGTAAGGCTACCAACATTTGTAGAATGTTTTTTTCAACATTTATTTATTATTTTGTTTTACCATTTTATAATTTTATATAACGCGTTTCAAGCGGTGGGTCCGCTTTCATCAGATATGAAAATCCATATTTTTTCAAATGGATTTTCATATCTGATGAAAGCGGACCCACCGCTTGAAACGCGTTATGTAAAATTATAAAATGGTAAAACAACAAAATAATAAACAAATGTTGAAAAAAACATTCTACAAATGTTGGTAGCCTTACTCCTTTACATATATATTTTTCTCTCGTTGGAACTGCACTAATACTGCACTACCCTCTTTTCGATATATATATATATATATATATATATATATATATATATATATATATATATATATATCGCTTTTCTTTTAATAACAAGTACGTATTTAAGACAAGTGTTACCTTTGATTCTTTAAAAGTGATGAAACAATTTAACGTATTTGTTTTTTAAAACCGATATACACATACACACACACCCACACACACACACACACACACACACATATATATATATATATATATATATATATATATATATATATATATATAATAATGGTAATAATCCAGGTGAAAAATATCCACAGGGTGGTAATCCAGAGAATTTTAACCGGGTTTATAAAAAGTGCTCAATATCAAAATAGAGCTTTATATATGATAGTTTTATTTACACAGACATGTACAAAATCTGCGACATGCCAGTGTCGCAGATTTTGTACATGTCTGTGTAAATAAAACTATCATATATATATATATATATATATATCTTTTTTTAAAACCAGTATCCGTGTTACTTGTATCTTTTAGGTGGTGAAGTAATTTTTGCGTGTGTCGCTTCTGATTTTTAAAGACTAGATAAATGTTTCACTCTTTTTAAAGACAATTATGTGTTGTAGAAACCTATTACCTCATATATTTCTTTTAGTGGTGTAATAATTTAACGTGTTTGCTTTGCTTTTGAAACTGATGAATATATTTCGCTTTTTTAAGACAAGTACGCATTCGAAACTCCTGTTACCTGTTATTTTCTCAAGTTACGAAGTAGATTAACTTCGTTTTTTTAAGGTTAGATATATTTCTCTCTCGTTTTTTAAAGACAAGTACTCATTGGAGACCCGTGTTATTTCTTAAAGTACTGAAATATTTAACTTGTTTTCCTTGATTAAAACGAGACATTTTTCTCTTTCTAAAGATAAGTACACATTTGAGACACGTGTTATCTGTTGCTTTTTAAATTTTTTTCACTTCAAACCAACCGCCCAATTTCATACATCGTGTACATATCCCTGAGAGAAAGATCAAAGTAAGAATAGTCTCGAAGATAAGTACTGAAAATTGCATTGGGAGCGACAGCTTTTGGAGAGAAATATAACTAACCGTATATTAAAATGTCTCTGAACGCATATACAATACACTCGCCAAGTCAGGTGAAGCTAAGGCGGTAACGCTTGATTTATCCTAAACCTTTTACAAGGTCTGGCATGAAAGTCTTCTCATAAAAATGAATTCATATGATATTACTGGGCGAATATCTAATATAATTAGATCTATCCTATCCAACAGAAAGATCTAATTTGTTCTCGATGGCCGTTCATCTAATCAACATGACATAAATGCAGGCGTACCCCAAGGATCGATTCTTTGACTGTTATTGTTCCAGATTTTCATAAACGATTTCCCTGATGACATTATGCATGAGATGGGTATATTTGTTGACGACACAACGCTCTACTCTTAAAATGAGGGTGAAACGGACGCGCACATATAGTTGAAGCCTTAGAAAGTGACCTCCAGTCTGTAGTGGAATGGGGTCATCAATGGATGGTAACATTTAATGTAGCTAAGACAAAGCTTTTTCCTTCAGAGTCCAACGTTCAAACTCCTCGACTTAACATTCAAGCTGCATTACAATGAGGTATAAAAACAGCGAATTGATAGAGACCACTAGTTCAACGATACCTCAGTGCAATACAGTTCTTATTCTAGTAGCTATTTTCCAAGAACTACAGACTTATGGAACTCTCTTCCTGCTGACTGTTTTCCTCATAAATACAGCTAGGGTATTTTCAAGACAAAGGCCAATGGGCATCTTTTGTCTTTGCGATAATCATCTTTCGTTCTTGTTAGCTTTTTACCTCAAGTGGCTTCATGCCTTGTCTGGAGTGATTTCAATTAAGAAAACAAAATAACCTTAAGAACATTAGAAAAAGAAAGAATAGCAAACTTATTGTTGATTCTCAAAAATCACGAGAGCTATTGGAACGCCAAAGATATTTTGGCAACCAGTTTTCCCCCACCCGCTTTATTTTCTGCCTTCCTGGATGTGTTATTCAGCGTCAGCGTCTATCTACTCTCGGATGTTGTTCTTTCATCTTTTTCTTTGTCTGTCCCCCTTCTTACTCAATCTACAGTATCTTGCAGGATTGCATTTGCGAGAACTGATAATCGTGTGACATCAAATCAAAATCAAATCGAATTAATTTATCGGCAAAAAGTAGAAAAGTGCAACAAGCCATGTAAAAGGACAGTTAAAATATGTGTACGTCTATATACAATCTACTTATTTATCCGAAACGACTTTACTACCTTCATATTATAGACATCGTCTCTACCTAACGTAGACCGTTAAAAAAAGTAGAAACATGGATAGAATGTAGCTTTTTTTTCTAGAGAGCGAAAGCGCTTATGGCACATTTTTTCCTGGGTCACGTGGAGACAACGACCAAGCTCTGGAGTAAAAGAATAACTCATCAAAAGGTATATTTACATTCAAGCTTGATGTTTTACGCTATAGTCGCACCCCTCGTATCCTCCGCTGCCCAAGTGAAAAGTAATCAATAGCATTCATATAGCATGACTGCTTGCCTCAGTCTGTTCTTCTAACCCTTATTTGTTATGTGCTTCCTTGTATGAGATGTAACGTCTTTTTGTCATTTTATTTTTAACTAGTGGAACCCGTCGCCCCGGCGTTGCACGGGAGAAATTAGTACCTATTGCATGACGTCGAATAAAAAAAAAACGGCCTATAGTTCTTTCTCAACCCCCACCACCTATACCGTGTTGGCGAATGTTTTAAATTAAAAAAAAAAGAAAAAGCGGCAGAGTAGAATGGGATCGAACGCTGAAACTGTCGATTATTAAATCTCCCTTCTTACCCACGGTTACGAATTAAAAGTACATGTGAAAATAGGCTAATAACGCTATGCTTGTTTATTGACATGCGTGTTATGTTAACATTTACATTCTGCCGACCAAATGGAAACTTCAACAATGACACGGTGTAGGTCATTTTTTGATGAAGTAATTTCATTTGGGCAATTTTTCGATAATATGCGTGTTTAAGGTGTATGATTTTGAAAATGTAAATGTATCCGCGTCTACCAGTATCTTGGTGCTTATTGAATTAAATAGGAAGTCGATTCGATCAAGAAATTTTAGCCGCCATGTTGAATCAATAAATGTTGCAGGAACTGTGTTCGTTAATTTCATTCGCTTAATTCTGGAATGAATTTAAATGTAGAAGGTAGAATTAGATAGAACGTAATCTGATATTCGCGAATAATCATCGGAGTGTAAGGGAGCGGTTGTTAAGTTTTTGCGTATTGCTTAATATTATGTAGTAAAATAATGCCAGACAAATACGAAATAACAATGGGTGCTTTATGAAAATTATACTGTGTTTATTAGTTCCCGGTGTCGATGAGTGTAGTCACAGTACAGAATTGTTAGAGAGAAAAGTTTTTACTACCACCTATATGGAATTGGTATATCGGAGAGTCGTGGCGGCCGGGCCGAATGTAATATTCAGTGTTTGTTTGGAAAGAAGAATAAGAGATATACTAAAACACGCTCGAGTGAATAAGTGCAATGTAATTGTGAGTTCAGTAGCCCGTGATGCATGTGGTTATTTTCCTATTCTCCGAGAAGGTACAGGGGAAAAAACGTCTCTACTTTATATATTAGAAAGATAAAAAATGTCTTTATTTTTTGAAAACTTGTTGAAAATAAAACATATTAAAAGCTTGTCTGAGTTATCCTCGCCCCCCCCTCTCCACGTTCCCTAGCGGGCGTCATGCCTAAAGTAAATACATTCCAAAGGATGTAATTTTTATTTAGATAAATTTTACCTAGGAATGTATTTGCCAAAATACATTCTCGGCCTTTCTGTTCCGATGGATAATGCACGCCTGTCCTGTGCAGTTCTAGGAGGTCCACCCTCCCAGGCTTTGCCTCCCCTCTTTGGGAGGAGTAAGTTTATTGCTTACTGTCTGAGGCGCCCCTACCGGGGAATGCCGACGGGGCTGCCCAGGCAATTTTTGATGATCAGAGTGCTCACCTCTCGGGCGCTGGCTTATCAACCCCCACTTTCCGACCCGACCTTGATTTACATCTTACTTGTGGGAGTAGGATAAAACTGGCCTTGTGCCTAACTCCTGGAGAGGAGTAAATAATACATTCTCGGCCTTTTGGCTAAATCAAAGTGTAGTATCTGTTCCGATAGATACTGCACTCCATAGACTGGTATCGTCTTGGCCTTCAGGGCTTGATTTACGCCGGTCTACGGGACGGTCCTGTGCAGTTCGAGGAGGCCCACCCTCCCAGGCTTTGCCTCCCCTTATTGGGGAGGAGTAGGTTTATTGCTTACTGCCTGATGCGCCCTTACCGGGGAATGCCGACGGGGCTGCTAAGACAATTTTTAATGGCCAGAGTGCTCACCTTCTCTTGCGCTGGCTTTTAAAGTCCCACTTTCCCGACCCGACCTTGGGTAACATCTTACCTTGTGGGAATAACTTGTGCCTAACCTCCTGGCGAGGAGGTAAATAAAATGTTCAGGATCTTTCGAAAACATCTCATCTCTAGGGATTGGTAGTAGTAGCGTGTATAAATTGACTCTGTCAAAATTACGTTAATTTAAATGTCTACAAAATATAAACACTAATTGGCGAAAGTGTAGTATAGTTAACTGCGTAAAAATGAAGAAACCAACAAATATACAACAAATATTCTTTTATTAAAAGCAAGAAGATTTACTTTTCTACCTACCTGCATAATTTTCAAGTGTTGAAACTGTAAGATTTATTGTCTATGAATTTGTTATCGTCACTTTTAATATGTAGTTATAGTCATATTTCAATATGTCCGTCGATTTATTTTGGACGTAGTGGTTAATTTATAGCTAGGAAGATAATAATCAAAAAAGCTTATTCTGACTTGAGTGATAATTTCCCCCAGACTTAGGGTTACGGTCCACTAACACTTTAAAAATGTTGTTTATGTTTACTGACTTTTAAGCTTGAAATTAGCGACCACCTCCGAAAACAATCGCCATCTATGTTCGAATATGACTTTAACGATTGTGTAAAGTAACAGAAACAAATTAATAGATAATAAATGTTACAATAAGGTTTCACACTTGAACGTTATACAGGTACGTCAAAAACTAAGTTTTCTTGCGTTTAGTAAAAGTTATTTTTATATATTTGTTTTCCCCCCTTTTTGTGCTGTAAGTTAAACTACTCTTTCGCCCACTATTTTCGTTTCTAATTATCAATAATTTTGTAGATTGAACCACGGCCGTCGTAATAACCAGGTCAGTGCACTGGAAAATGACGTCATGCTCTAAAGTAGCAAACGAAATATGTAGAACAGTCAGACTATGGACATTTTGACTCCTCCCTTCACTTAAAACTTCATTAAAATTCAGGAAATCAACCAATTTTAATAAAATTCACAGTATTTATTCATTAAGGATCACGAAATATAATAAATTCATTACTTTATTAGAAATCTTTGTGCTAATGCATTATTTCGTGTATTTTCCGTAGGCTAGATAGCAAACATTTTTATTAATACGTAATAATTAAATGGTGCTATCATAATTTTTAGAATTTTTAAAACATGAACATGTTCATTTAAAAAATAATTTGTATCATTTAATATTCATTCTTTAAATAAGTTCAGTCATTCTGGATTATTTTTAATATTGGAGTTGATTGTTATGAAAACTTGGTCTAAATCGAAGCAAAAGACTATCAATTATGCTGCATGGAAATATCTATCGGTTTATAAACACAAGAATAGGAAGACAAATCTCTATTCTTGGCCAGTTTTATTCTTTATATGAATATTTCATTATCATTGGTTTTAGCTGAATAATTTGAGAAGAGTTGCTCTCATTTCCGAAAAGAATAAATGATGTTTCTTGATTTTCTTATTAATCCAGAATGCTGTATGAGTAGCGATTTCAATTTCTAACAATTAAACTACCTTTGTATTTCTATTATATTAAACCCGGAATTCTCTAGCGACATAATACACAGAAAAAAGAATTTTGAAAATTCCCAAAACACGGAATTCTTTAGCGACATGATACACTGAATAAAGAAAAAAATGGCAGTAAAAGTTGAGAAAAACGGATGGTAGAGTATTACGAATAAACACATAAAACTTGAAAAAAATAACTTTTAAAATTACTAAATAACAAAAATTAAGGCATTTGTGCAGAATATAAATCCTTGTTTTCACTTGTAAAGAGCTACCGTAGCATAGACGCTCCTAGATTTTCGTAGCTTAAAAGTAAATCAAACATGAAAAGTAAATCAAACATGAAAAGTAAATCAAACATGAAAAACTACGAATTCAGTAAAGTAACACAAAATAAATGATTAAAAATAATTAATTAATAGAACATTTATTAAAATAAATAAAAATGTGTGTTTTTCTTTTGCAAAACGAACAGTTTATTTAAAATATAGTAAAAATGTGTAATAAATTAAAACAGTCATGTTTTCTTAGAAAAGGTCAGTTTCTTTGAATATGTGACTTTTTTCTCAAAACAAACTGTTTATTTACAATATATTATTATTTGAATATTTCGCTTATTTCGTTTGATTTTCGTACACATTATGGGTCACATGTATAAATTAGTATTAATTAGTATTAATTAGTATTAATTAGTATTAATTAGTCCTAAATTGTATTTTCATGCCGTAATAAAATGCACATTTATTTTCTAAAGCCTTGGAAATCGAACTTTAATGCATTGCTTAAATCGGTGGTGGCCACGTTGTAATTTACTATTTTCGTTCGCGCTTGACATCTATAAAAAGGAAATACGTTTGAAAAAAGGAAGACGTTAACAATCCTGAAAAGAGTAACAGTGTTCTTGGTAAGGGAATAAAGTCACAATAGCAGGAACAACTTAACCATGCTTTTCAAGTTAATGGATTATCCTTATGGGGCAGTCTGCTCGCTCTAATGACTTGCTGCAAAAAGATGGACTCTTACGCATGCGGTCAGCGCCTTCGGCACTTCCGATCATCATTGATAGTGGTTCTTATTAACCACTATCAATGACGTCACGCGAAAAACTCGATTCAGTTAAGTGGCCGGGGTTATTACGAAGGCCGTGGTTGAACACTAGCAAACTAGAAATCCACAAAAGTTTTGTTAATATTTCTTTATTTTAATGTTCTAATTATTTTTTAAAACTTTTATTCACCCCAAACAAGGCATATTCCCACTGAGATGTAAAGAGCTACTGCGATTAGGGGTCAGATTTTTAGGGAACGTCATGAGTTTGAAATTGTGCAGCAAGATGTCTGTACACATTACATTTAGATGTTTGTATGTTGGTGCAGTCGGTTAAACAAGCAAGTGGTCCGAGGAAATACTCTTTTAGTATAGAACGTTTCCCGGCATCTGGATTGATGGGATTTTGCTTTTAGTCAGGTTGTTCAGAGGTATTTACGTTACGGTAAAAGTGCAGTATGTTCGTCAGTGCACATTTCGTTTAAGTACATGTAAAACAATCACTAGGATACAACATTGCGCCGATGGTACAGGGTCTGGAGCTTGGTAGACAGTGCGTGGAAATGTTAACATATATTCAAGTTTTATTGTGTTTAATATATGGTGGGATAATTTCAATGACCGAAATGGAGGTCTCTATTTTCGCAATGTAAATGTCATGTAAAATGTACCCATAAGGGTGGAGTGTTCATTTTTTTAATTTGCCGCAGATTTTAATAGAGTTTTTTCTTATATTCACTGCACATTTGTTCCGATAAACATAGTTAAGGGCCTGTTTCATAATACAACAAGAATACTAGTCCCATAACGGGTAAAATGAATTCCACGAATGAGACATTTTTGGACCGTTTTAATGCTCTATTAATAGATAAAAAGCAATATAGAATGCTCCTAAACCTTATGTCTAGAATACTTATTACACTTTTGATAAAAATCATTACATTATTTTGTTTCTGGAAAAAGTCTAAAATCTAAGGCTTTATATTAAGAAGTCTTAAGCAATCGAAAATCAGAGAGTTGTACTTGATTAGTATTGTACTCGAATGCTTATAGAAAAATCTAATGTAAATCTGAAATATTTGAATTTGAAAAATTTGATGTTGTCCTTATAGTATGTCCTCTAAAACCTCTTTAAAATATTCCAAAATATTAATTGATGTTTAATATTTATTGTTAAAATTTCACAAAAATCGGAGGTGTCTGAATCTTCACAAAGAGTTTCCCGGCTCTGTTCTTCCTTTACATGAAATAAAATGAAACTAAATATTGTCCGAATTACCCACTTTACGCCCAGCAGCTGTGTTCCAACATTTATAATGATCGGTTAATTAGTTTAAGAGGTAATACACATATTCACAGGACAAACTTTATAAATAAAGATGACATAGCGAATATAATATTTTTGGTAAGTTTTAAAATCTGAAAAAATTATAGTTTTATTATTTTGTAGTTCACTACTTAATCTTTAGTAAACAATTTTTTTTTAATCTGAGAAAATTATAATTTATTATTTTGTAGTTCACTACTTAATCTTTAGTAAACAATTATTTTTTTAATCTGAGAAAATTATAATTTATTATTTTGTAGTTCACTACTTAATCTTTAGTAAACAATTTTTTTTTAATCTGAGAAAATTATAATTTATTATTTAGTAGTTCACTACTTAATCTTTAGTAAACAATTTTTTTTTAATCTGAGAAAATTATAATTTATTATTTTGAAGTTCACTACTTAATCTTTAGTAAAGATTTTTTTTAATCTGAGAAAATTATAATTTATTATTTAGTAGTTCACTACTTAATCTTTAGTAAACAATTTTTTTTTAATCTGAAAAATTATCGATTTTAGATTAACGATTGCTTGGTACATAAAGCTCAGTCTAACACCAACGATTGTTTGATTATTAAATTATTAATTGAAAATAATTGTTATAAAACTATAACCCATCCTAGCCGAAGTGAGAATTGTCACGTGGGTTTTATGTCTTGACGAAGTCTATGAGGTTGGATCTGCTTCTGATCAGGATCTGGTCGTTTACTTTAAACATAAGCTTAAGATAAATATCAGATGCGATTAGAGGAGATTACATCTCATTGAGTTCAGTAGGAGGTGGATGCGCGACACTAGTCTTTGCAATCGTCGAGGAGCAAGGTACGAGTTAGTGTTCCCTGCATAGGAATGGCACACACCGTCCTAGGTTGTGCGAAACCCACTCCTCAAATGTAAAGACCCTTAGCTAGTGGAGTAAATGAGTCTTGGCACTGTTTTTTTAAATACTAGATATCTTCCAAAGATGCTAACTCTTCACATTTATTTTTCCCCCTGTCACCCCTAACTCTTGTATTATACCTTGGAGGACACCATCTATTCCCATATTCCACCCCGATCTGTTTTATTTTTTTACATCCCACTTAGACTCCACGACCATCTAGAGACAGACCTGCTTGTTTTTGGAGCAGCCGGAAAATAATGGGCAGCTTAACACTTAGCAGAGGGTTGGGAGGGCTCTACTAATCTACATTTTTTTCTTTTTTTTTTTGAATATTTGTAAATGTTGTCCCACTCCCCACAATTGATTGCTTGCAGATAAAATCTTTTAAAAACAAATTGGGGATCATCTAAGTAATATCAAGCCACAGAGTGAATGTGGTATTTTGGTGAGATTGTCAGTTTTTTTATAAAATTTAATGGTCGTCGACCCCCCCTCAAACAAAAAGAATGATTCGGGCTTCATGCAAACTTTATGATTATTGTTTTTGTTTATAAAAAAAAACTTGTTGTGAATGTATATATATATATTTTTCTAAAATAAAATACAACTATAACTAATTCTATAATGGTAATGTTGTTTTCATTTTAATAAGATGATGTAAATATCTCTAAATCGTTCACACTTTTAACAGATGAACTTTGTTAAAAAAAATTAAAGCAAGAACTTACTTTCTATTAGGCAGTTTAAATAAACTTCAAAGGTCACGAAGTACTTAGACACCATCCTCGAATGTCTTCGGTCGCTCTGTAAAAGGGTTTGTCAGGAAATACTGGCATGAGGATACTTCCACTCCAAGTAATCACTGACCAAACATTCTAAATTACATAGTATTCCAGGCCCAAATAAGATCACCTCGGTTTGGCTACACGCCAATACGAAGAATGGTAGGCCTTCTTCTAGTGATGTTACCTCAAGTAATAGCGCTTAGATGGCTACTCCACCAGACTAGATGTATTCGTGTCCTGGAATCCGGTATAACCAAGAGACCGAAAGAAATGTATACTATAACATAATCAACTAGTCAATTGGGGAAACGACATTTGATGTTCTTAACTTCTTTAAAAAAGCGAAAGGCGCCTGAATTTTGATGGATTTAATTTTGAAATAACATTTTCTTAATAGTAGGCTTGGGACGTAATGGGTGAAAATTTCAGATTCATGCGAGTAGTATTTTTTGTGTTCATTTATACATAAATAACACTAAACAATCAAATATTTTGAAAAGTTTGCAAAATTCAGAAGGTTCAGGCCACTAGTTTTTGGCTATTTTACATTCATGAAAACCCTTTCACAGCCTGAAAATAGTCCTAAATTAAAGTACTATATCAGATTTAACCATCTATATCCATTCATAGCTTTTGAGGATGTTTTAGGACCTGTAATGTCGCATGAAACCACCTTTTCACCGAAAAATGATGGATTTTGAGTCCCGTGGAGCCCTAACGGCTATTTTTGGCCTGCACCTTCTGTATTTTACAAACTTTTCAAAATGTTTGATTGTTTAGTGTTATTTATGTATAAATGAACACAAAAAATACTTCTCGCATGAATCTGAAATGTTCACCCATTACGTCCCACCCCTATTAATAGGAATGTTTTAAATGTTGATTGAAGTACATAACGCTATTGCCTTTTCGATTTCAATAACTAATCGATTAATAGTAAAGTAACAATTGAATTGTGTATAAGTCCCGTAGAGGCGAGAAACCGACACATAAACAGGCAACCGAGCCTTTTGGCTACAAAGAGAGTGTAGTATCTGTACTGATACTACACTTCATCAGTGAAGAAGAAATCCCTCTAAACTGAGGCAATTTAAATTTTTGTTCTAATCCAGAGTGCCTCTTCTTAGGAAGCTTGATTTTCTCACAACATTAAAAATCGACCTTGTGTATAACTCTGTTCTCGTGGGGAGGCAAGTAAATAGGAACAATCAATCGAGAAATGGCTACATTGTTTTATTAAATTTAACTTGTTAGAATCGGGTCGTGTTCCCGACTATAAGCGAGTTCATAAAATCAAGCAATTGTTGCATGCAAAAACTGAGTAATAATTAACAAACAAAAGGAGGTAGTTCAAATAAGGTTTCTTGAACGTGTGTGTATGTGGCATGATTACGTCTGTGGTGTATGTATGTGTGTCGATAGAAAACAGTTCTTGAAAAGAGTATGTGAAGAAATGAGTCCGGCGTGGGAAAGTCCTTGAAAACCGTATACAAAGAAAATGAGTTGAGAACTCTTACCGTTGTTGAACACGTTTTGACGGAGCGCTGGTGTCTTAGCGTCGTTCAGCGAGGTCAATTGAATAGAGAAGAAAGTGATTTTCCGTTTACACCGGTTTTTATAATCAGAAGGGCAGATCCCTCTGGTGTCGCTTTTCAGCGCCACCTGTCGGTGAAAAAGCGACACCTAACGGCCAACCGGTGCAGTTATGTTTGAAAGAAGGAGGTAACTGCTACAAACTTGAGTGCTTTAACACACACACAAAAAACAAATGTGTTTACTTTTCGTTTTGAATATGTATTTAAAATGCTGCGGTATCAATAAACTAGAATCTACCTACATATTTCAACGTAGCACAATTGAAATCGTGCAATAATTTCCAATGTTCGAGATATTTAATATAGTTATGCATAAATTAAACAAATAAAATTGGACTAATAATAACTATTGATGGACCCCTGTAATTTTGAGAACTGTCAAATAATAAATAAATAAAATAGATGCATTCCGATAGTTTTATGGGTTTCACATATGGTTCATTTATTGGTCCCCCGATTTATAAAATCGGGGGACCTATGTTTTGAGGCATTTCCGTCCGTCCGTCCGGATTTTCCTCCGCAACCATCCATTAAATTTCTCTAAAATTTTGCATCAAGTTGTAAGTTCGGTTAGGTGAGAAATTGACATTCTCTGATTTTTGAAAAAACATCTGGTTAGCCTCCCAGGGGGTCAAAAGGCCCCGAAGTGGCAAAAAATGACATTTTTTGCCCCATAACTTTTCATCCATCTTTTCAATTTCTCTGCAACTTGGCCAAAATGTAGAGGCAATTGTTCCTAATAGAAAATAAGTATCGCTGACCTTCAAAAAAATCTGGTTCGCGCCCCAGGGGGCCAAAAGCCCCAAAAATTGCAAAAAATGACCCTTTTCTCCCATAACGTTTGATCCATACATTCAATTATTTTGAAACTTGGCCAAAATGTAGAGGCAATTGTTCTGGATATAAAATGAGCATCCTTGATCTCAGAAAAATTTTGGTTCGCGCCCCAGGGGGTCAAAAATGCCCCAAATTGGCCAAATTTATTGCATTTTACACTCGCCACATCGAGTCACATACAGAGGGGGACCACACATGCGCAGCTTGTTTTATACGATATTTTGCATGGTTAAATGGCAGTAAAAATGTATTTGGTACTTTCTTTTTACAATATTGTATTTCACAAAATATGATTTTAGATTAAGGGTTCGAGTAATGCATTAGCCATAAATCTGCTATTGTATATTGTAAATACAATTTAAAAAAAAAATAACTACATTTTTATCTATGTAATGATACGCTACGGTATTTTCAGGTTTGTACGTATATTAAAAAAGAAAATATTTTTTTAATCATTTCGAATGAAAAATAGTAAAATAATAACAAGGGAGATAACTTTTGAAAAGTTGACAAAAACTACCATTCATCCTTTATGACGTCATCTATGATATCACAAGAAAGTTTCATAACTATGATCACCCTTCAACCCTTTTTTTAAACATGGGATCTCCCGATCGTTTATGATGTAATCTGATATCGTTTGTGTCAAAACATGAAACTAAAACTAAAATACACTTTATTGACCTTCGGGCAAAGATTAAAGTGTAACACCTGTTCTGTCCAAAGAGTGTACAGTAATATCGCGGGGTCTTTGTTCGCACTGAAGTCCATAGAATGGAAATACGTCACAAACTATTACGAGACTTTTGGAGATAGAGCCCCATTACCTGAAACTACATTAACCAGAGTACTTAGATAAGTATGTATCAGCTTGTACAAACGTGGTACAATACTATAGTGGTGTGTGTGTTCGCGGAGCACATCTAATAGAATGGAACTATTTTGAGCGCGACAATTATGTACAACGGATGAAGGATACAGTTTTGGAATTGCCACCGTTTCCGCCGGTCTATATAATAATACACTAAGCCGCTTCGTGTCCATAGCACTTTATCACCTATCACATCAATTAAAAAAAAATCATCTGATCTCACAGATGGTGATTGGTGCTTAATATGATGTCATTAAGTTGAGAAAAAAAAATCACGATTTTCGCCATTTTAAAAGGAATTGTTCCCAAATCCAATTATGCTGTCCGGACGACCAACGCAGTACAATTTTAAATCAATTTATTACAAACAATTACATTCGTTTTATTGATGTGAAGAGTATTTTGCTGAGAATTAGTTTTCATGGTAAAAAGATAGAAAAGTATTTATTGCATTCGAGAGAATTTAATTGTTACAATTTTAGATAAATACACAAATTAGAACTATTTTTGTTTTGTTTATTTAGAGAATATTTAGCTGACAATGACACTCATTTTTATGGAAAAAGAAAGAGCCATTATTTTCAAAACAGTTTTCATCTTGGCATAGATTTATTATTTCAAAAGGAATATTATTATTTTGCAGATTGATATAGAAAGTACCGTGGAATTTCCAGGGGCCCCGCTTGTTTATATTAACTAACAAATTAGTTAGTTAACAAGTAAATGATGTCAATTTTCACAAAATCGATTTTTGTTTATATTATACAAGTTGGTATCAACTTCCATTGCAGCAATGTGCAGCACAAGGCATGAATTTGGGGAGCACTGTAGCCGTCATAACAATTTACATTTATTTTCTCATGCGGAGAGCAGTCCCTCTTAGGTGATTTGTTCACACACTGACCAATCAGTTTCCAGAGCGTATTAATTCTATCCGTCGCCTGAAGGACTTCTTCAGACTTCTTTGGGAATCGCAGCAATCATCAGAAAATTTCCTGGAAGCAACGAAGAAGGACGCCCCTTGCGCCCTCCCCCCCCCCCCCGACTTTGTCCACTTGACCTCCGAGCACCGTCTATCTGCGCCTGAAGATAAACTGTTCATAGACTTTCTTGCTTAATTCTTTTTTTTTACTTTGACAGTTTCGCGAATCTATACCGAACGATGTAACAGGTCACGGGCCCATCAGCACCCTCTGTTAGGGACGCCTCAGACGATCGGCAATAACCTAATTCCTAATCTCGAAGGAGGAGGTAATGCCTGAAAGTTTCCACCTTTTACGACCGAGCTGGACCATCCGTCATTCCAACAAATAAGGGTCCCTACTAACTTGCCTCCCCATGAGGGCCAAGTAATACACAAAGTCATCGTTTTTTTATGTGGGGGATATCCAGCACTCACACACCTCAAAAAGGGCCTTCTGGATGGGACAAAAGTAAAACTTGCCTCAGTCAAGAAGGATTTCTCTCTTCCTCTGGTAGAAGACAGGACAGGTACTACACTTTGATTTATTTATTTGCTATATGGTAAAAATACAATTTAACAAATTAGGTATAAGGCTATCAAAAAATGGGTCGTCTGTCACTCTCTGTCTATCTTACTCTGTCTACCCTACTCTAGAATCATTGCAGTCACCACAATACCACATTTACTCGAGTGGCAACTTGAAGACCAGGGTTCGCCCTTTGATTTCCAGAATGATACAGAGGGCGAACGTCGGTTGTTATAACTGACAACTGGCTGGAACCCAGTTTTGAATAGCCAAAGGAGCAAATACATTATAAGGGGATCATTTTTTTATTTCATACTACCCGTTCATAGTGTGGCGAAGGTAGATAAATACAATGTTTGATAGGTCGGGACTACTGTGTTGACGGGTCGGTTCGCGGCTATTGTTTCACCAAACCAGGGAGCTGTATCGTGGTGAGTGGGGCTATGCATTACGTTCTGAAACGCACACATCTTAGTAAATATCTCCTTCCCCCTATCTCTCCCCCCTCTCTCTCTCTCTCTTTATCTACCTCTCTGCCCTTCTCCCTTCCCTCTCTGTTTCCCTCTACCTTTTTTCACTCTCTGTATTATATATATATATATATATATATATATATATATATATATATGCACGTGTGTGTATAATAAAAAAGTTGTATGTATGTATGTATGTATGTATGTATGTATGTATGTATGTATGTATGTATGTATGTATGTATGTATGTATGTATGTATGCCCATGCATCCGTTGTCAATGGTTGACATTTGAACAACATCAATGGACAATTTATAATCAGCAGGTTCCACGGCTGTTTTTGTACCAGCCGAAGTTCGCCCGGTAATCACTCTGACAGACCAAGCGCTGCCGGACAGCTCCAAGCCCACTTCTCTCCGGGTGAGATATGCTCCGGCTCAGTGCTAGGAGTTGCACTCTCCCAGGCATTACCTTATCTCCTTGAGACGGGATTGGTTTATTGCTAATCGCCTGAGGTGTCCCTACAGGGCTATTTCTGCCAAACAATCGTGTCGGAGCACTGTCCGGGGGGGTTCAGTAAAGCCAATCAGCTGATACATGTGATACATACCAATTTAAGCTTTGTTTTAGATGATTAAAAGTTGTCTCTTTCTGTTATAATAATATAGATACATAAGTTATGTTTATTTTATTTGACGGCATATCGACCTTAAAGGTGATTTATTGTTTGGGGATCATTTAAACACATGTTTTTTTTTCCTGTTGTGGTGGAAACGTTAGAAAAGCAATAACTTTACTTATGTAGTCCAGCGTCTTTTAGCCGACAAGTTTTATTACTTAC
>OY744517.1:18127751-18190251 GCA_963556195.1 Sepiola atlantica | reverse complement strand
CCTCCTAAATAAATTCTGAACAGATTTATGAAACATTTTTTGAATACGTGATCGTTTAATTAGACTTCATAATATCTTATCAGCCTCTTTGGTATTGTAGATTTACAGTCTCAGCTAAATCACCCCCCCCCCCCAAAAAAATGAGATTCTACTTTTTAGGCGATTACCTGTGAACACTCTGAAAAACTTAGTGGAAAGGAAAAAAAAAAAAAAAGAAAACAATTATTTCAGAATTTTGTGTGAGGGATCAGTTTTGTCATATAACTTTAACGTAAAAGGATCCCACTTTCGGGCAATTCTAGCGGTGTAAGACAGATAACTAAAAACATGCTATGGGAGATAAATTCCGTGCATTTTTTTTGAGGGGGTGGGTTCTACTTTTTTAGTCGATTACGTGTTGTTTTATTTTGCCAGTCGAACTTAGGGTTAGTGGTAAAAAAAACAACTTACTGAACAGCTCTAAAACGTTAAAATGGCACGAAAATGGGGTAAGGGCTGATAATTTACGTTAAATTATATAAGAAACTAGTCCCCCGCTCTAAATTCTATAATAATTCTCTTTGGGGTTGCGTTTTTTTTCATCTTTTAGGGTGTTAACACGCAATCGCCTTAAAAAGTAGAATCTCATTATTTAAATGGTGTGTGTTTTAGTCGACAGTATTGAGTTACAAATTTACCGTCTTTTTTATTAGGTCGAGGATTTAGCATTTACATTTTAGTATGAACTAGCAGTCACACCCGGCGTTGACCGGGAATACATGAGTATCCCTGTTTACTACAACCCTCAGCCCTGGACCCCATATTAATATTTTAATTCTACTTATATAAGATAAACCGTATTCTAGCTATTTCGGATGTCCGTCGCGAATGTAAATCCTACGATGCGATTGAAAAAAAAAAGAATTATTAAGTAATGAATACACTCATTTTATTCCTACTCGTGAAAAATCATTTGATCTTGATATTGTGCTTTTTTTTTAACCTGTGGGAAAGACAAAGGCTACATATTTATTAAACATAGCCGCATGGCTTTTTAATTAATTTGTTGGGTGACTATAATTTGTTGTTACATTCCCGAAATGTTATTGACGTTGGACATTTTCCCCTTTTATATGAATTTATTTGATTTGTAATATATGCCAATTTCTGTTTAAAAATTGTTTTCACTCGGAGAAAATTATTTTATAAAGATCTTCAAACAAACAAAAAAAATAGCTTTGTTTCTTTTTTAAAAAAAAATTCTACAAAATACTATTTGAAAAAGAAATAGTAATTCGAAAGTTAAACTTAATCATAAGGATATTTAAAAAAAAAAAATTTTTTTAATGGTCTCATCTTTCTGTTTTTACTGGGGATGGGCAGCCTACCGAATGTTAGACATTCAGCCGCTATTTCAGACACTGAAACTGGTAAGATCAATTTATGAATCTAACCATCCCCTTTTAACGCAATTGTGTGGATCTCTTTGGCATTTAGTTAACCGAGAATATTCGCCAGGTAGGTTTTGAAATTCTTTTCCATGAGCCCGGTATTGCTTTACTCCTCTCCAGGAGTTAGGCACAAGCCAGTTTTTATCTTACTCCCACAAGTAAGATGTGACCCAAGATTGGGTCGGAAAAGTGGGGTTTGAAAAGCCAGCGCCCGAGGTGAACACTCTGGCCATTAAAAATTGCCTGGACAGCCTCGTCAGCATTACCTGGTAGGGGCGCCTCAGGCAGTAAGCAATAAACTTACTCCTCCCCAAAGAGGGAAGGCGAAGCCTGGAAGGGTGGATTTCATAGAACTGCACAGGACAGACCCATAGACCGGCGTAAATCAAGACCCGAAGGCCAAGACAATACCAGTCTATGGGGTGCAGTATCCATCGGAACAGATACTACACTTTGATCTTAGCCAAAAGCATGAGCTTAATGTCACCGCATATAAACGTTCAAATGCCACTCGAGGATACAGGGTTAATGAGATTGTAGGTTGGCGATGAACACAGTTTGAAGGGATTGGAAACGAGAGTGAAAATAATTATTTAAGTGGGCTGCTCGACCAGAATTTGTAAACACAGGATTGAAAATGACTATGTTTTAGTCAGCTGGGAAGTAAACACGCATTCCACAGGCGAGAAGTTTTCGGGAAGAAACTTTGTTCATGGAAGTTCCGTTTAGAATAAGGTACACAGAGGGAGAAAGAAACATTCTTTACAGTAGTTAGAGTTAGACAAGCCTTTGTTGTGAACCAGAGATAGGAGCTCAGTCGAGCACTTACCATTGTTTTGTCATTTAATTATTAATTGACTTAAATTGTTATAAAACTATAACTAATTGTACAAATAGCAATGTTATGTTCATATGTTTTTATAAAGTTATTGGGTATAAATAGCTATCAAAACTGTCAATCTTTTAATACATAGAAAACTTGTTAAGAATGACTTTCTATTCGGTAGTTTAACTAAATTTCTAAGCAATACATTTATTTAGTTTTCAACTATTAAAAAAATAGTAAAATGAAGAAATTATATTTTTAAGAAATGGTAACACAGTTTTATTAAACACTAGCAGGACCCGTGTCCCGGCGTTGCCCAGGGAAATATAACAGCCTGATTTAAATTTTTAAGTTAAATAAATAGATTCAGAAAATAAATCATTTCACTGGAAGTAATTTAGGTAATTAAAATAGGATTAAACACGGAACTGTGCCCCAGCGTTCTTGTGTTTGTTCCAACAGATGTCTCCTTTATAGTGGTAAAAGTTATTCGTATAAAGCTCTTGAACATCCTACATAAAACTGCCCATGGCTAAAGCAAGGTGAAGTCCAACCACTGCCAATGATTGTCCTTGGGACTTGTTAATTGTCATGGCAAAACACAATTTAACTGGGAACTGAAGCCTTTTAAATTTTATTGCAGAATCCGACGAATAACATTTTTGTGGGTGGCACGTTATTATGTAGTCGATGTCCGTTACGTGTAATGATGAAGAAAATATCAAATCCGTGTAAATTGAATACATGTTCACCCCCCCCCCCCTCCACCCACGATATATATATAAGTTTTTTGTAATTTTGTTTAAATATAACGTAAAGTTATCTGAGTGAGGCTTGTGAAGCGCGAAGTAACGAAAAATAATCCGTTATTCGATTACTGGTAAGTGTTATGAAAGAAGAATAAGGGGATGATATTCGTCTAATCTGTAAGCGCGGTGTTTTGTTATTTTTCTTAAAAAAAATGTATCTAATCGGTTTGTTTGTTTTGTTACTTGTCTCAATGTATTTAATGTTGAGGGAATTCTTCCCAAAAAAGTTAATCGATTGCAACAATGTTTTTTTTTTATTTAGTAACTTATAAAAATAATAGAAATGTATTTTTGTTTTTGTATGAATTAAAATTCTATCAGAATACTCAATATTGATCGTTTAAAACGAAAATTTATAAGTTAAAATGAAATATTCAGTCTGGCACTTCCGGTTGACTCGGTGGAATGAATGGAAATTCTTCAATTATTTAGTCCAAGTGACGTTTGAAATGCAGAAGTATCCTTATTTATTACAATAAAATTCAAGGATGTAGTTTTTTGAATATTTTTTTGAATAGATGAAGTGAAAGAATAAAATAAGGTACGAATCAAATTTTATTAGAATTCAATGTTCAAGCAAAGTACCATACAGTCCTTAAGTCATGAGTTTTATTAATTTGCATACACCTTGGATACATTTTTCACTGTCATTTACTGCATCGATTGCACACAGATTTCCAGCCTGGATAACTTTTTTCGTTTTTGGACTACCACTCACCACCTGGATCACTTTTCAATCAACCTCTTGGATATCTTTCCTGAATATGTTTTAAATTGTATGACTTGGATGAACTGTATAGCTTTGACAAAAAAGTATGTTTTGTGCTGATATATTTGATGTTTAATATACTTTTATGTATTTTATATATATTTTTTATATATTTTCAAAGTTTAATTTTATTACCTGCAGTAATGTCATTGCGGTAATGGTCCTATGAGGAGAAGAATTTTCTTTGAAAACTCATGAGTTAAGGACTTTAAGGTACTTTGTCTGAAAATTAAATTCTAATAAAATTTTATTCGCACCTTATTTTATTATTTCACTTGATATAATGCTATATATATATATATAATGCTATATATATATATAATGCTATATATATATATATATATATATATAATGCTATATATATATAATGCTATATATATATATATATAATGCTATATATATATATAATGCTATATATATATATAATGCTATATATATATATATAATGCTATATATATATATATATAATGCTATATATATATATATATAATGCTATATATAATGCTATATATATATAATGCTATATATATATATAATGCTATATATATATAATGCTATATATATATATATATATAATGCTATATATATATATATAATGCTATATATATAATGCTATATATATATATAATGTTATATATATATAATGCTATATATATATATATATATAATGCTATATATATATATATAATGCTATATATATATAATGCTATATATATATATAATGCTATATATATATATATATATAATGCTATATATATATATAATGCTATATATATATATATATAATCTTATATATATATATATATAATGCTATATATATATATATAATGCTATATATATATATAATGCTATATATATAATGCTATATATATATATATATATATAATCCTATATATATATATATATAATGCTATATATATATATATATAATCCTATATATAATGCTATATATATATATATATATATATATATATAATGCTATATATATATATATATATAATGCTATATATATATATATATATATATATAATGCTATATATATATATATATATAATGCTATATATATATATATATAATCCTATATATATATATATAATGCTATATATATATATAATCATATATATATATATATAATCATATATATATATATATATAATCATATATATATATATATAATGCTATATATATATAATGCTATATATATATAATGCTATATATATAATGCTATATATATATAATACTATATATATATAATGCTATATATATATATAATACTATATATATATATAATGCTATATATATATATAATGCTATATATATATAATGCTATATATATATAATACTATATATATATAATGCTATATATATATATATAATGCTATATATATATATGTAATGCTATATATATATATATATATAATGCTATATATATATATATATATGTAACGCTATATATATATATATATATAATGCTATATATATATATATATATATATATATATATATATATATATATATATATATAATGCTATATATATATATATATATAATGCTATATATATATATATATATATATATATATATATAATGCTATATATATATATATATATATATATATATATATATAGGCATACACAGGATAGTTGCCCGGCACTACCCAGCAGTAATATAAAAGCATGAATTAAATAGTCGACAGAGGTAAATAAGTCATATCTAGAACAAAAATAGAAATTGCCTCAGTTTCCTAAAGATGTCTATTTTATTTGTGTATTCGAGTTTTAATTTCGGCGTTTTGTATTATCCTAACCGCAAACTAAGCATAACCTATGGATTAGTCTGTCCGAAGTCGGTTATCTCATAGTGCCGGTTCAAATTTTGTAGAATTCCTGGTTGTTTTGTTTTGATCTGCTTTTTTTTCTGGTTAAACAAAAATGTATAATCACTGTTTTTTGAGTTTTGTTCGATATGCACACATTTTGGGCCACTTTATTTTGAAGAAAATGTAAAAGACAATTTATTTCTGCCTAATCTGAAATAGATGTTTTTTTTAAAGTTATTGTGCTCGACACTTCCTCTATTCTGTCGATGTAAACTGATGCAATTTTGAGTTCTGTGTAAATCCGGTGACCGTATTTATTGAGATAAATTCTCTCCACGTTTGTAACCGACCTTGTGTCTAACACTGCCCTCGTGGGAAAGAAAGTAAATATGTACAGCAAAATGAAACTGTAATAAAAACAAAAAAAACGCACAAAATAAATCTCATTTGTTATTTTTACATGTTGTTGCCCTCCTCGTTCGTATACAATGTTGAGGAAGGATTGTTATACCTACCTCAGGAACATTGTGTCTTGTTTTGCAGCAGGGTAGACAATTAATAATCCAAATTTATCAGATTATTTCTCGACAACCTAATCATATGAACAAAAATAACAACAAACATAGGAATATGTCTTTATGGGGCTTTTCTCTTAAAAAAATTATTTTTTTACGATACGTGAAAAACATAAAACAGTAATATTGTATGATATGCTAAGATCGATCAGAGTTATTAAAAGAAAACATACTTATCTGTTGAATGTCTAATACATCGTTCGTTTATCGAAGTATTATTTTGGGGTAAATCATTTATGTACGGTTTCAGCGTCCTATGTGTGGAGTGAAATTGTGTGTTTTACCGATGAGTTTGATTCGAATGCGCGTAATAGATATATTGTTGTGAAATATGTATGGTATGTTAAAAATTAAACAATTTATTTATGAGAGAAAGTTTTTAACGAATGTCTGTAAATGACTAACCTCGGGCAAAGCACGACACGGTCGGGATGAAATTTGTCTGATGCTGATGTAAGCCCTATTTATCTACGTCCCACACAGTAGAATGTGACACAAGGTCGGAAAGTGGGAATGCACTCCAGAGGAGGAGTGCTAGGGGCTTTTAAAAAATTGCCTGGGCAGAGTGCCTCAGACATTAAGCACTAAACTCAATCCTCCCCAAAGAGGGGAGGCAAAGCCTGGGAGCGCCACTTCCCAGAACTGCACAGGACAGACCCATTGACCGGCATAAATCCAGACCCGAAGTAAGCTGATCGCTGTTTTACAGATTCTAACTAGATGCAAGTGGTCCCCATTTATTCGTGAATTAATCGCAAAGCGGTGTCTGAACAGCGTAAGAGTTAATAATTCATAGAGAGAAATTAGCGTGCTACCCTCTCTTTTTCTCTCCCCCCCTCTCTCTCTCTCTCTCTCTCTCTATATATATATATATATATATATATATATATATATGTATATATATATATATATATATATATATGTATATATATGTATATATATAATATATATATATATATATATATATATATATATATATATATATATAAGTTAAATACACACTAGTACAGTCAACACTAATCAATTCGCGTTTCCATGTATTTACATCTTGACGAAACTGCTGAAAAAACAAAAATGGAATTACAAAATTCAAATTTGAAACCGTACTCAGAAAACTAAAAGGCGAAGAAGAAAAATAAAAGAATAACAGAGACACACAAGATCACGAATCACAAGAAAAGTTGTAATAACCAAGGCCTGAGCGCTGGAAAATGACGCTATGCTCTAAAGTAATAAACAAGATCTTTCAAACAGTCAGACTATGGGCATTTATCAAAATGTAGAAATAAACCAATTTTAACGACATTTTTAGTATTTATTAAATAATGATCACCCATTATTTGATTAGAAATCTTAGTGCAAATCTAATATTTAGTGTACCTTGCGTATACTAGACAGAAAACATTAAATGAATACTTAATAATAAAATGGTATTGTCAGAAATATTTTAATGTTTAAAAATGAACATTTTTCTTTGAAAAATAATTTGTCTGATTAGATATTCAGTCGTTAAGTTCATTGTTTCCGGTCTGCATCCAATGAAAAGTATAGTACCAGTTATATTTCATGGAAATAACTTTTTCTTTATAGACACAAGAAGAAGACGAACGAACCCCATATTCTTAGGCAGTTTTACTTTTTATAGAAACATTTCATTATCAGTAGCTTTGCCTTCATTTTCGAAATAAGTAAATGTTTCATTGATTTGTTTTTACTTAAAAGTGAATCAACCAGGAAAAGTGAATCAAACACGAAACATTACGAATTTATTAAAGTAACACAAAAGCCATAATACAAAATTATTTATTAATACAACATTTATGGAAATAAATTAAAATGCTTTTGTGCTTTTTTTTTTTGCAAAATGAACAGTTTATTTACAATATAGCAAGAATTTGTAATAAATTAAACAGCCATGTGTTTTTTTTTGTGGGGGGGGGCAACTCAAACGGACAGTTTATTTACATTATGTTATTTTAATATCTCGCTTATTTTGTTTGATTTTCGCTACCTTTTGGACGAAATTTATTAATAAGTCAAAAATTGAATTTTTTTATCTTGAAATAAGATTCTAATTTATGTTTTTAGACGTTAAGCCATCCATCTTTATCAGCCGTTCGTACTGAAAATCAACCGGAAAAGACGAAATCGCCATTTACTTTTTCCATCACGTAAGAACCATGAGAATGAGATTATTTTTTAGGAAATACGTTTGCAAAAAGGAACAAGTTAACAATGACTTCCAAGTCAATGAATACTCCTTTCTTGGCCTTTTGGCTAAGATCAAAGTGTATCTGTTCCGATTGATACTACAACTCATAAACTGGTATCGTCTTGGCCTTCGGGGCTTCATTTACGCCGGTCTATGGGTCGGTTCTGTGCAGTTCTAGGAGGTCCACCCTCCCAGGCTTTGCCTCCCCTCTTTGGGGTGGAGTAAGTTTATTGCTTACTGCCTGAGGCGCCCCTACCGGGGAATGCCGACGGAGCTGCCCAGGCCATTTTTAATAGCCAGAGCGCTCACCTTCTCGGGCGCTGGCTTTTCAAACCCCACTTTCCCGACACGACATTGGGTCACATCTTACTTGTGGGAGTAAGATAAAACTGGCCTTGTGCCTAACTCCTGGAGAGGAGGTAAATAAATACTCTAATTAGTTGATCTGATAACAGATGGACGTATGCGCGTTAAGCGTATCGAGGACTTCTCCCGGTCTTCATTAATAGTTGGTCTTACTACCACTATCGATGACATCATAAGAACATATCGGCGTTGTTGAGAGGCTTTCTTCTTACGATAGTTGTTGTCAAACACGTTTACATCATGTCGTCTAGTGTCTATTTAAATCATATTAAGAAACACGAACCACTTTTCTTTTCTAATCTTCATCCCTCCTCCCAGCCCGTGATCATCACTTAATAATTATAAACACGCTAGACAGAAATAAAACAAGACGCGCATGCGTGGTCTCCCTTTGTATGTGACTCGATGTGGCGAGTGTAAAATGCAATAAATTTGGGCAATTTGGGGCATTTTTGACCCCCCCCCCCTTTGACCACGTGGGGGCGCGAACCAGAATTTTTCTGAGGTGAAGGATGCTCATTTTATATCCAGAACAATTGCCACTACATTTTGGCCAAGTCTCAGAAAAATTGAATGGATGGATCAAACGTTATGGGAGAAAAGGGTCATTTTTGCCATTATGTGGGTATTTGATCCCTTGGAAGCGCGAACCAGATGTTTTCCAAGGTCAGCGATATTTATTTTCTATTAGGAACAATTGCCTCCACATTTTGGCCAAGTTTCAGAGAAATTGAATGGATGGATGAAAAGTTATGGGCAAAAATGTATTTTTTTTTTTGCCATTTCGAGGCCTTTTGACCCCCTGAGGGGCTAACCAGATTTTTTTTCAAAAATCGGAGAATGTCACTTTCTACCGTGACCAAAGTTACAACTTCATGCAACATTTCAGAGAAATTCAATGGATGGTTGCGGAGAAAAATCCGGACGGACGGACGGACATGCCTCAAAACATAAGTCCCCCGATTTTATAAATCAGCGGACCAATAAAAGGAAACAACTCCAAAAGATTACTTTGGATTACATTTCCAAAATATAGTTTCATAAAATAGAAATATATAGTAATAAAAAATAGAACAATCTATAATTCTATAATGTATAAGTGCATCTCTAAAAGAATTCGATCAGAAAATTTAACTATATTTAATCAGTACTCAATATTACATTTTTGACATCACAAAAACTTTATCTTTTCTATCACTAGCAATTTAAAAACAGTTTTTTCAGTGGAAACGTCGGGTGTGCTTGGCCCCGAGACTGTTAAATGTTTTCAGGGCATTGGACGGAGGATTTCAACGTCTAGGCACGAGCCCCGTGAGTCAGCCTGGTTGTTCCCACGCATCTCCCTGGCTATCGTTCGTGACAACGCTATGTCAGTAACGGCGGCGTCACTTCCGTTCTAATCGTCATCTGTTGACTCTCTCTTTCTTTCTCTCTCCATCTCTATCTACCTATGTATGTATCTGTCTCTTTGCTTCTTTTTCTCTCTCTCCCCATCTCTATCTACCTATGTCTGTATCTGTCTCTTTGCTTCTCTTTCTCTTACATTATTGTTTTATAAATAATTTGACTTGTTTTTGTTTGTCTTCACAATGGCAGTCATGATTGTTTATTTATTGTTGGTTTGACATTGTATTTCTTGTCCTGGAATAAAATTTTATATCTCCTAACAGTTTTTTCACTGAATCGTTTTATAATTATATGTGTGAATATTACAATTATAACAAGCCGCGCGTGCATGGTCCCCCTCTGTATGTGACTCGATGTGGCGAGTGTAAAATGCAATAAATTTGGGCAATTTGGGGCATTTTTGACCCCCTTTTGACTCCCTGGTGGCGCGAACCAGAATTTTTCTGAGGTCAAGGATGCTCGTTTTATATCCTGAATAATTGCCTCTACATTTTGGCCAAGTTTCAGAAAAATTGAATGGATGGATCAAACGTTACGGGAGAAAAGGGTCATTTTTTGCCATTTTGTCGGCTTTTGACCCCCTGGGGGCGCGAACTAGATTTTTTTCCAAGGTCAGCGATATTTATTTTCTATTAGAAACAATTGCCTCCACATTTTGGCCAAGTTTAAGAGAAATTGAATAGATGGATGAAAAGTTATGGGGCAAAAAATGTCATTTTTTCTATTTCGTGGCCATTTGACCCCCTGGGGGGCTAAGCAGATTTTTTTTCAAAAATCGGAGAATCTCACTTTCTAACCTGACCAAAGTGACAACTTCATGCAAAATTTCAGAGAAATTCAATGGATGCTTGCGGAGAAAAATCCGGACGAACGGACATTACTCAAAACATAAGTCCCCCGATTTTATAAATTGGGGGACCAATAAGTGAAGGTAATACAGATAATCCTACTGTTTTAGCAATTATTTCTAGTTCTACTAGTTTTACTAGTTCTTGTAAACTCTTCTCGGCTATAAAATTGTTGCTGTCTTACAGATAATCCTAACTGTATTTATAAAATCGGGGGACCTATGTTTTGAGGCATTTCCGGCCGTTCGTCCGTCCGGATTTTTCTCCGCAACCATCCATTGAATTTCTCTGAAATGTTGTATCAAGTTGTAACTTTTGTCAGGTTAGTAAGGGATATTCTCCGATTTTTTGAAAAAAAATCGTGGTGAGCCCCCCAGGGGGTCAAAAGGCCCCGAAATAGTAAACATTACATTTTTTGCCCCATAACTTTTCATCCATCCATTCAATTTCTCTGAAACTTAACTAAATGTAGAGGCAATTGTTCCTAATAGAAAATAAATATCGCTGACCTTGGAAAACATCTGGTTCGCGCCCCCAGGGGGTCAAAAGCCCACGAAATGGCAAAAATTATCCTTTTCTCCCATAACGTTTGATTCATCCATTCATTTTTTTAAAACTTGGCCAAAGTGTACAGGTAATTTTTCAGGATATAAAATGGGCATCCTTCACCTAAGAAAAATTCTTGTTCGCGCCTCCAGGGGTTCAAAGGGGGGGGGGCAAAAATGCCCCAAATTGCCCAAATGTATTGGATTTTACACTCGCCACATCGAGTCACATACAGAGGGGGACCACGCATGCGCGGCTTGTTAATTTTATTTTTTATAGTTTAATTAGAATTACTCCTCCCAATTTTATTGGCTAATTTTAAATATACGACCTTACACAAGTTTATGAGATTAGTTTTATACTTATCAAGATTTGTGCACTTTTGGTTGTGCACTTTAGCTCACCAGTGTCGTAAAAATCTAAACAAATCGAATAGTTTCATTTAAATACAATACACTCCCCTTCAATACAAGTGTTCGATTTATTTGTGATATAACATCTTGCACATATCAGGCGTCATACTTTCAAGATCTCTAAGGCAAACATGTTCGGCGTCTTCTATCGATTTTTCTTTCTTTATAAATTTACATAAATGTTTAATACATGTTTCCCTTTGCGTTCGATTCACCTATTTACTGTCTATTATAATATATATATATATATTACAACTCAGTAGAATGTAATTGTATAGTATACTCAATATTATGTAATTATGTTCGACAAATTCAATATCAAAAAATATTTATGTCTATCTATGTTTCAAAAGTATTAAACAATCACCTCTTTAGAACAAGATAAATCAGGTTATCATTTCGTTACATTTAACGGTCCCATGTAACAATGGAATTGGTTAATTATTACTACTAAATAATATAGAATACTCATCAAATACAGAAATATCTTGGTATTTACTTCCTTTTTTCTTTTTCTATTTATATATATATATATATATATATATATATATATATATATATATATATATATATATATATAACACTGTTGACTTAATGATGCTTAACCCCTGCTCCTGGGTAAGTTTATCGTAATTTCAATTACTATCTGTGATGATTTCACGTTGCCGTGTAGGCTTCGTAATTCTAGGCTGAATCTACGAACTGCGTTCGATCCCATGTGACCGCCTAAAACCACTATCTCCTACACTGATGAGGCTGGAAGGCCGAAACGACGTCGTCCGTAGGTATAAAACACTTTAATATTTAATTTATATATATATATATATATATATATATATATATATATATATATATATACAAACAGCCCTTCTCAGGGCTACTAATGCGATTAACTCACTTTGCTATCTGCATCCTTAGAAGTCAACACTTGCCTGAGCCTGCATCTCCAGTACCTGCTCCTGACTCCTGCACCAGCACCCTGCAGCCCTGACTCCTGCACCAGAAGCCTGCAGTCCTTACTCCTGCAGTTATATTCTAGTTTTAAGATTTTTCTTCAGGCTTAAATTAACTTGTTAAAAGTAACACTATTATATTCTAGTTTTAAGATTTTTCTTCAGGCTTAAATTAACTTGTTAAAAGTAACACTATTATATTCTAGTTTTAAGATTTTTCTTCAGGCTTAAATTAACTTGTTAAAAGTAACACTATTATATTCTAGTTTTAAGATTTTTCTTCAGGCTTAAATTAACTTGTTAAAAGTAACACTATTATATTCTAGTTTTAAGATTTTTCTTCAGGCTTAAATTAACTTGTTAAAAGTAGAGAATTCGACTGTTGTAGAATAAATACATACAAAGTACTGCCAAGTTTTGTGCAAAGAATAGCACCCTCTAGCGAGCGAGTAAACTTCTCACATCTGCCAGTATCCTATATTTCTATGAAGCGACAATTCGCCCATTCATGGAATATTGTTGCTGCATCTTGGCTTCTGGATTAATCTTTCCGTGTTGGACAGGGGGCACACATTTCTCTGACCTAATAGGTTTCGCACCGTTCACAAAACTTCAACATTTGCCCCATCGCCGCAATGTTGCATCTTTCTGTTTGTTCGATACGTATTTCCAAATAAATGTGCTCCGATGAACTTACTGCGTTTCTATATCTTCAACGTAAATAACCCTGACAAACCCGACCAGCTGCAACATTTCACCACTTTACCGTAGAGGTACCCAGATGTCGGCGAACTTTCTACTCTAATAGCGTATTTTCTTAGTAAAAGCTTGCCTTTCGAATTCCGTCTATTCTCTCATTTCCCCGACTCTACCGACATGCATCAATTTAAATGTAATGTAGATACATATCTTGCTGCACAACTAAGGATTCCCTCTATAAATATCCCTCTAATCATAGGCTTTTTACGTCTCAGTGGTAATATGCCTTCTTTTGGGTGAATAAAATAAGAAAGAAAAAATGATAAACACAGAAATAAGTAAAAGTTTATTTTTATTCCAATCAAAGAGTACCCCTTTTTGGAGAGGTGTATGCTCCTACATTAAAAAATCGACCTATTATATTTCCTTTTTTCCCCGTAAGATGTTTGTTTTTACATGGATCAGAAGAATGTTTACCTATATATATATTCCATGATAAATGCCAGTATACTGAAATCATATGCCCTTAATCGGGTTAAGATGAAAATTCATATACACTAAATGTAAAAAAGCAAGGAAATTCCCAAATTTGTACACTTTTATTGTCATTAAGGGTATGCAAGCACAACAGGGCTATGTATTTTACTGATAGGAATTTTTCTTCAGCGCACCTCATACATTTCATCAACTCATGCATAGAGATTTATACTGTAGTGATGTGATAATGAAATGGTTTGGTTGATACCCTTAATTAATGACAATAAAAGTGTAAAAATTTTGGAATTTTCTTGCTTTTGTACATTTAGTGTATATGAATTTTCATCTTATCCCTATTAAGGGCATATGGTTTCAGTATTCTGGCATTTTTAATGAAATGTCACTAGTTTTGTAAAGGCTATGCCTCAATACAATGCCTTCTCATAAGGTTTTTTGGAATTTTCTTGAAAACTAAGGTATATGGTAAACTGAAATTAAAATACCATCAACTAGACCCTAGAACCTCTATCTCTGCAAAAATCAGCTGAATCCATCAAATAGTTGATGAGATACAGGGTGGCACATACGTACGTACTTACGTACGTACGTACGTACGTACACACAGATAACATGATTTCATGATTGAACTTTTTAGATCTCTGGGTTGCCTTGACTAATGATGCTGAAATTCTACACACTTATAGAATCTATCAAATAAAAATTTTGTGCAAAGTTTTAACTAATTTGGTTAATTGGTTTTTGAGTTATGATTGATCAAAGAAATGAGATTTCCAGCATAGCCCATTCGTGCGTTTATTAAGGGATAGAGCGCTTTCGCGCCTCTCTTGATTTAATATTTTAATCACATTAATGTTCTTTATACTCATCAATCACCATTTATCAAGGACAACAACTACTGAAGGGTTAGAGTAAATGAGATTGTCAATTGGAATCTGAACTAATCTATGAGTGGGTTAAAAACGATAAGCAAAAGATGGACTGCTCAACAAGTATTCTTTGATATTAGCTTTAAAGGCGACAATGTTAAACTGAACATAGGGAGGGCCTGTGGACGAGTGGTTATAGCACTTGTCTTTGGGCTGGACGATCCCACTCACGGCATGCGAATTTTCGGGTCTGAAAACTCCCTCTGTCCACCAGCAGTAATTGGGTACCTGACTAAAACTCAGGGAAGGTTCAAGGCAGCGGAGGAGAGCCTTCCATATGACACGGTGATTCTTAACAAATATGGCCATGGGCAGTGTGCGATGTCGACACCGACATTGACACCCGTGCGCGTCCAGGCTATGCGACCTTTGCGACCTCTATGTTGAACTTTGCCGGGAAGCAATCTTGTCCTTTTTGTTAACAATTGTTCTAAACTTATCTTGTTTATCTCGTTTATTTTATTCGTTGCCCTCTTCTGGCTTTGATTCTCTACGTCAGTCCCTCTCTCTTTTTAATTAACATTTTTTACATTACCTAGTAGCGCCTCTCTCTCTTTTCTCTCTCTCTCTCTCTCGCGCTCTGTCTCTTCTGTCTCTTCCAATGTCTTATCTTGTCTATCTGTGTATCTGTCTCTCATTATTTCTCTCTCAACAGTTCTATTCCTCTTTTTGGTGTCCGTCAGTGGTTAGTTGTGGTTGCCCCTATTTACGTGACTCCCTACGAGGGCAAATTTAGATACAAGGTTGCTGTTTAATCTGGGGAACATCTCCGTACACAAAAAGCAAAAAAAAAACGATTTTCCATTCATTGAACGAGGACAGAATAAACAAGTATATCATCAGAACAGATATTACACTTTGTTTCTAGTAAAAAAAGCCAAAAGAAGGTTTGTTGAAAAAATGAGAAATTTATGTTTTACAGTAGAATTAAAAAAAAACATAAATAGAAAAATAATCCTGCGTAAAAACAGACAATAATGTTGAAGCCTCGATTAGTATTATTTAGGTATTTGTACGGAATAGTCACTTAGAAGATTTCAGTACTTACGCAGTTTGACAGAGATACCTGACCCACTCCAGAGTATTGCGGACAAGACGGACGATACGAATAAAAAAGCGCGGTTACATTGTTGCCCGAGTTTAACCAACTATTGGGAATTTAAAAGCTCTGCAAAACAAGGTGAGGGCTAGATTAGAAGTAAGGTTAAAAATGTTAATCGCTAAATAAATAAAGAAACTTGATATGATTTACTTGTTTGAAGAAGATTATCGAACCTATTCTTAACCAGGAGCGGGAGGTTGATGCAATCGACAATTACCCTACTTAAACACTTAAAAACGTTGCCCTCTTCTGGGTCAACAATCAAAACATAGTTTTCGTTAGATAACCTCGAGATTTTAGGGCAATACTCGAAACTGACTCAGGACTTTCACTCAATACTCGGAACTGAGTCGGGACTTTCAGTCAATACTCGAAACTGACTCGGGACTTTCACTCAATATTTAGAACTGACTCGGGACGTTCACTCAATATTTAGAACTGACTCGGGACTTTCACTAAATCTTTGGAACTGACTCGGGACTTTCACTCAATACTCGGAACAGACTCGGGACTTTCACTCAATATTTGGAACTGATTCGGGACTTTCACTCAATACAAGGAACTGACTCGGGACTTTCACCCAATACTCGGAACTGACTCGGGACTTTCACTCAATATTTGGAACTAGCTCGGGACTTTCACTCAATACTCGGAACTGATTCCACAAGTGAATACCATTGAATACCCATTAATTACAAGTACCACCATTTAGACATGTAGTCTTTCCACTTAAATATTTTTATTATTATAAAGCACTAGCTTTACCCCAGACGTGTCTCCGGGGTTAAGTTAATTATGGTTTTATAATACATAAAGTTTATGAAGGAAATTTCAAGCAAGAATGGTAGAATTTCACATAAAAGCCAACTTTTTTTCTAAGAAACGGAAAAACATCCGTTTTTGTTTAGTTAAGAAGTAAATGATATTTTGTACATAAACTATTTGTTATAAGTGAAATATTTAATTCTTTGAAGTAATTCATTCAAATGTCTGACAACAAAAGGTATTTTAGTAGATTGAATTTTATCAGCAAAGTCAATTTTGTGAATTGATTAGTATTTCCAAATAGGAATCTTATTTCACGAAATAATTAGTCAACATGGCTGACTTTTAAAAAATAAAAAACGCAATGCAATCCCCTTCTCTAAAAATATCTCATCTCATTGCTGAAGACAAGAAAGATAGTACACTTTGACGAAAGCCTGAAATAAAAACAATCAACACTTTAGAATAACTTTAGAAATAAATTATTATTTATAAATTATATATATAGTCTAGCTCACACAGAAGAGCTGTGATACAGCGAAACAGTCTATATGTGGATGACTGTATAAACCCCATCTTTGGGTTTAGTACTGTCGTCGATTATATCGTCTGCTACTACTTTAAAGTAATGAAAAACTGTAAATAAACAAATACAGAATTGTAAAAGTGGCGATCAATGTTCATATAAAAGAATTCTAGACATAATTTACTAGCAACGTTTGTCACCATGTTCTGGTAGTTAGAGCTCCTGACTACCGACTTGATGGTCGTTGGTTCTATCCCGGGCTTTTGGATGGGTGTTGGTCTAACCAGACTCAAGTGCTGTGATACAGCGAAACACTCTGTCTGTGGATGACTATATACAGGGTGAGTCAAAACGCACGCACATTCAATGCACGCAAATGATAAAGTATTTATGAAATGTATATTGAATCATTTAAAATGAAATTAATTGTAATCAGAAGAAAGCAGAGTTCATGTGGTGTGTAACAGGACAGCAAATGTTCAATTATACCGCATCCATCTTCAATCACCAGCATTGCAAGTTTCACCAAATTATTCACGGCATGCCAAGTTGATCACAGAAAACTTCATTTACCTCTGAAAGGATGTGATCTTTCAGTTCATTAAGATTGTTAGGCCGAAATAGATGGAATACACGGACCTCCAACATGCCTTCTGCTTTTCTCCAAAATAGAAGTCCAGTAGGTTGAGATTCTATTATTCTTATAATACAAGTTCCAGTCTAGTTTCCAAATAAAGTGGCCTGATGTACATAATGACATGTTAAGTATAAAAAAAACATTAATTACACAAACGTTATGCATATATCAATTACAAGTTATGTTAACTAATATATGATTGATGGAATAATTTTGAACCTAATCAATTGGCGAGCATTTTGACTAACCCTGTATATACGAAGCCGGTCTACAAAGTATCTGACGTTAGGTCAGACAAACTATTTTCTAATACGTGACGGAGTTGAGACCTTAATCTCTTTCAAAGTAGGTCCCTTGCGCTTGTGCACACTTAGCCCACCGATCCATCCACTGTCGGAAACACCTCTTGAAATTATCTGTTGGAATGGGGTTCATCTCCGTCGTCGCGTTAGATTATGCAGGTGTTTAGAGAAGATGCGATGGGTGTAGCGGAGAAGGACTAGCATTCTGACAGGCCCCCAAACTTCTCGGAGGGCAGCTGTTATCGAGAGGGTGTGGAAAAAAAGAGATATTGCGGAACGCGACGGCAGAAAGGAACATTATTCCAAAAGAAGACTTCCAGAGGTGTTTCCAGCAGTGGATTGATAGGAGGGCTTACTTGCATGCGAGCACAAGGGGTCTTATTTGAACGGAATTAGGGTCCCAACCCCGTCATGTATTTGAAATATTTTTTTTGGCCTAAGGTCAGTTTACTTTTAGACAGGCCTCATATAACGCTCTTAGATGCTGTAATAGTGTAACGTCCTACAGCAGCATTCAGTTTTTCTACAGTTGTAACCATTTAGAAAAGTAGACATTATATAGAAGATAACCTTTATGTTTAATTTGAAATTCATAATAGATTGACGCCGTTTGCAGGGCCTCATTTAGTTATCATCGTTATCCATTATCGAGCACCTTGTATGATCAGCCATCTGATACTGTGCAACAGGCTTATCGTCTCTTAACCTCGGTTATCTGACGAGAACCGTCATGTCAATGTGCGTCTAGCGGTATTGTCGTTATATACCTATATACAGGGTGGGCCAAAATAAGGATCCTATCTTTAAATTTGAATAACTTGAATTTGAATAACTTCCACAAAATAAAAGTTAAACTCACCAAACATTATGTGTGTGTAGACTGACCCTTCCGAGATTTTTTGAAATAAATAAAACAAATTTTAGCCGAAAAACACTTCTTAAAACTTACAAAAACTAAAGTATTGTTTTTTACACTGTTTTGAGTTTTTTAAGCAAAAATAATGTTTTCTAAATGAGGGTACGTTCCTTAGGGCTAATACGGCTCATGCTTGCTTCGGAAGGGGTCCTTTACTTATTCTAAAAAAAAAAAAAAAATCAATAAATAAAAAAGTTATGAATTTTTAAAAATAGGACCCTTATTTTTGCCCACCCTATACTTATCATAAGTCTGCGTATATTTTGATTTAAACCTGCTATTTAAAACCGTTGAAATAATTAGTTTCACGAAATGTTTTGTAGAAATTATTTCTTCAATTTATTTTATAAGAGAATCACTAATTGCTATGTTTAATAGTATTTTTCATATGACGAAAGCTGAGAGTAAGAAAATAGCTATTGTGTAATACATGCACAGAAAATTATCTAATATAAAAAAAATGGTATTATATACTCACAAGGTATTGTGTAATACATGCACATAAATATTGCGTGATATACGCAGTAAACGTTGTATAATATATGCACGAATATATTGTGTAATATACAAAAATAACATGTAATATACGCACGAAAAATCCGCCTTGTCTTACCTTTTTTTCTTAACTTACATTTCACACATTCTCCTGTGAACTTTGAAGGCGAAAAATAGCCTATTAATAAGATAATATATGTTCAACGATTTGTTCAACACTATGCCACTTTTAAAAGATAATTTTCTGTGAATTCCTTTTCAGAAATTATTTCTTTTTTAAATATGTCTCTTAAAAGTAGACACTTGGTTTTATCTCTTGTCCTATATTTGACAACTGCCGAATTTAATAGATTTTACTGATATTTAAAAAAGATATCTGCTTTGAATTGGTTTGAAACACAAAAAGCAGATTTCTCTTCGGAACTTTTCAAATTTACTATTATCATAAGTTTTAAAACATATCAAATTTAAAAAATACATCTTTTAAAATGCATTTTTCAATTAATTATAGATCGTTAGAACTTTCAATATTTTTTCAAAAGTTTGATGGATTACGATCAATTGTAGCATCGCTTGGTGGGTTTTTTCTGGCCCCACATGTTATCTTCGTTTCATACGTCAATAGAAACAACTGCTCAGCGATATTTATTCATGAATGAGGGTACTTCTGCAGTTTAAAGACCGTGCTATAGATTAGTGAGGATTTAAAAGTTAAATCAATTTTGTACGGTTGTTGCATGGATACTACTCCTGCATGGACTGCGGCAGTACGCGCTTTGTACACTAGTCCAACTACGAGTCGTGGCTTTACTCGTTTCGTACACTCGTCCCTGAAAGGGCTGTGGTAGTTCACATTTAATACTCGTCATTGTTAAAATATCATAAATCACATAGTTCATATATTGTTTGCATACCTTTAGTTTTCTCTCTCGCCGTGTAGAGGGTCGTGTCGTCTAGTGGATGAATTCTTTCTTCCTCCCTTCCTGCCGTGAAACACGCCGTCCGTTGTCTGCAACAAAAACCACATGACGCAGTTCGAAGACAAACAATGGTCTTAACTTTCAATTCTTTTTATTACAAGCGTTATTATTTATCGGCCTGGACCATTCACTACGTCGAGAGAGAGAGAGAGAGCAACTCACTACTTTATCGTAGTTACTTAACAATTATTTTCTTAACCATTCATAGAAGGGGGAAATGATATCTCTCGCTTGTATTTTCTTAGGGAAATATTTCCCTTATCTGTTGTAAATTATATGGTAACAATCACGTCTCCTCGGTTTGCCTCCAAAACCCAGACTGACGTAACTCGCTTCTCACGAAGAACGAGTGACGTCATGATCCCTCTGTTTCCCACGCAAGGGCCCGTGACGACACAGAGCCTCTTGCAGGTGCACACTGACCTCTATCTGGGATCTTGTCACACGGTTACCTTATCACGTCTTTTAGCTATGACTGTGAGAACATACCCTATTCTGCACTCGACTGCACCCGCGCTAATTCCCGAGTGTCAAACCAACGATTTTCAACACATACGTCCATTTTCATAGTGCCATTATCCAACACGATATCATTTGTTTATTAAATTGTGAGGTGAAATTAAGGAATAGTTAACAAAGCCCCCTCCACTATGAAAATAATGGGGTTCTGAATAATAACGTTATTATTTCACCACGGTCCGCAGAAGAACCCAAAGAAGATCGTAGTGGTAAGTATTGAGTCGTTTATATGTTGTCAATTTCTTCCTCATTCTCTTTGTTGCTAGAATAATGGAAGCAAGTTAAAAACATACAACAAATAACTTGATTTACATCTCTAAGATTTGGATTTACTTCTCACGGTAATTTGCAGCAAATCTATCAAGATAAACTCTATCTTCTCTTTCTGAACGCCATAATGTTGAGGCAGACTCGAAAACACATCTGATCACTCAGACGCTCAATTTTAAAGGTACAGGAACTCGCCCTTCTTTTCTGCCAATTACTTTCTTCCATAACCTCATATCATGCCACGTAGTCCTAAAACTTTTAACTTCTCATGTAATTTCAGATTTTTTTTTACTTGTTCTATTATCCTTATGCAAAACAGCATTATTTATGTTATTTTTAAACGTTCAACCCTTATATTGCTACACAATTACGCCTTATAGTTTTAGATAATCGAGAAACAAATCTTTAAAACTAAGAGACTTTCGTAGTTATTCAATAAAACTCTTCGTGGACATTTTGAGAATCTCAGAATTTAGTGCTACGTCGCAAAAGGCAACATGAGAAAGTAGCGGTGACATGAGACGACCAGGAAATAAAAAAGTAGAAAGATAAAGAGACGGCTATAGAGAGAAACAGAGAAATAGAAGTTTGTAATATAAAGATGTTACACACGCGATTATTCTTCTATGTTATGTTTTTATTACCCCGAGCAAAGCCGGGTAACACTGCTAGTAGTCCAATAAAAGGGAAATTGGACTTTTATAACACTGATATTCAGTACCATAAACAAATGTTAGATAGTCGAGAGTAAAAGTATATAACCCGTACACTTATACAAACAAAACATTCATCTCTGAGTAAGGCAGTTTCTTAACACAAGGCTGCCTGGTAGATGGATTGGGAGATCTGGGCGAGGTGATGACGTTCTCATGCCCTGGCCTCCTAGGTCTCCAGATCTTAGCCCGTGTGACTTTTTCCTTATGGGCTTTGTCAAGCAACAAGTCTATGTGCCGCCCCTTCCAAGAGATATTGACGAACTAAAGGCTCAAGTAACGGCAGTTGTGGGAACCATTGACGTCAAGATGCTGGAACGCGTTTGGCAGGAAATGGACTATCGACTAGATGTCTGCTGTGTGACGAATGGTGCTCATATTGAGCAACTTTGAAGATTCCCCACAAAACTTGAAACTTTAACCTTTCCAACGGTACCAATTTCATTTTTCAACTCCTAATAGTTTTTGAGTTATTAAAAATCGTTATGTTCCCAAGACTTTTGAAACACCCTGTATTTCCCAACGACGTCGACCAAATCACGATTGTCACGATGTCATATATGACATAATCATGTTGACACACCGGTTCTTGTAAGATCACCGCGGAATGCGAAGAATGGTTAGTACCAGATGGGTTACCATTTGGGAATACCAGGTGCTGTATGCGGGACGACAGCGAAACCTCAGTGAAACGAAACTGCAAAAACTAACTTCGTCATCTCCCGTGACCTGGATATACATACGACTGGGAAGCAGTTGTAAATTTTATATTCTCTGGAAACTGCTTTCTTCTGATGAACCAGGCTCACCCCGCCATGGTAAATGCCGCACGAGGTAGGTATCAGAATACAGGTATAGAATAAATGCAGGTATAGAATGAAAAAAATCAAGATTTTAAATTGCATCAATTTCTGAGCAATTATTTCATGAGATCGGATTAGAAATGGATTCTCCCATAGACATCTGATTATATTGTTTCTATTAGGAAAAAAGTAAAATAGAAAAGCCAATTAATTAAAAAAAATAAAAAGACAAACTTTAAATTTAGTCGATTTCTTTACGCTGGGATTAGATATGGAATGAAATAGCGTCATTGTCTTTATTTATAACATTTTTTATGCCTTCTTCTACAGTTTTGACATCGTAGATGAGAATTCCTCGTGAGAGCGCCTATTATCTAGCTCGCTGTTATATTCTTTAACAGTATCGGTTCGGAAAATCTGTAACTTGCACAAAAAAATGTGACGTATGCACTTATCTCCCCTTTCTCGTTCTGGATATACGTCATATACAGTCAATTGTCTCCGGTTGAACACGTCTATATCTTTAAGGATAGAGGCCTAAGTGCTATACGAATTCTCACTATGCCCTTTCAAGCTTCTTGCTAACGTTATCATGAGCTGTCTTTAGGAGTACGGTTCGATAAGCCATAGGTACAACTAGCCATTCGTTAGTTGCCATATATTTAGTATCAAAAGTTTCATTCGACTTACATCTTTCCATCAGAATTCCACTGTGGCTATAATATTCTCTTGGATTGTCGACTTGCATATATTAACTTTTTGCTAGCTCAAAATATTGTCGCAGATCAGGTCCCGCTTTTTGTCATTCTGTGAGCTTTAACCTCGTCGTTTGATTGCTAAAGGCGATTTTAAAGTTAATGTTCTATATACTCTTCACGTTTTTCGACCTCCGTGCTGTTTCATTGTGCTACAGAAACACAACTAATAGTCTATTCTATTTCGTCCTCATATTCTTTCTCAGTCTTTGTACTTGCCCACATGTTACCACTTCCCCTGCGATATTCTTTTGACTATTTTTGCTGACAACATTCGTATTTGATGCTACTATGTCTCCTGCCTTGGCGTGTACGTAGTGTTTTCCTTGCTTCGAGCTAGGGGATTCTCCAGTAACATATCTATACTTTCCATGGAAAATTTATTCAGTATTTACACGTGAATAACTAAAAAAATGTATCAAATCAATTCAGCTAAAACTTATTGGCAAAAAATAGAAAACTGCAACAAGCCATGTAAAAGGACAGTTTTTTATGGAAATCGCTCCAGACAAGGCATGAAGCAACTTGATGTAAGGAGATAAAAAATACTTCTTCAATGTCAAAAACTAGCCAACGATAAGTGTTAGATAAGGAGCTTCCGACCCAGAAAACAGCAATTATTCCACCTTTGTCAGATACATCGCTCATGGGATATGAGGACTAAAAGACAAAATAAGATAAGCGAGATTTACGACGCGGCCGAAAGTAAAACCAAGGTTGACTTTCTACTCTCCTATGTACGTCTAATGTTTTTTGTTCAAGGCGACTGTAAACGTTGATATAGTAGGCACTACCTCATCTAGTAGACTGTTACACTTTCTTCTAATGTAACGAAAACACTTATAGTATATCTTTTGGTATGTCTTGTGGAAAGGACGACTTGGCTTAAAGGTGTAAACTTCGTTGGAGGGTATACTTAAATGCCGGTTGTTTATGTCTACGACAGAATCGCATCGTATTACATCCTCCGCTGCTCAAACTGGAGGGAATTATAAAATGATCAGCAGAACATGTGAATTACTATGAATGAAGAATTACTATGAATGAAGAATTACTATGAATGAAGAATTACTATGAATGATAAATTACTATGAATGATAAATTACTATGAATGAAGAATTACTATGAATGATGAATTACTATGAATGAAGAATTACTATGAATGAAGAATTACTATGAATGAAGAAATACTATGAATGATAAATTACTATGAATGAAGAATTACTATGAATGAAGAATTACTATGAATGATACATTACTATGAATGGTGAATTACTATGAATGGTGAATTACTATGAATGGTGAATTACTATGAATGAAGAATTACTATGAATGGTGAATTACTATGAATGGTGAATTACTATGAATGGTGAATTACTATGAATGGTGCATTACTATGAATGATGAATTACTATGAATGTCTAACTTCTCTGTACAAAACCGTTCGTTCATATACTATTTTTTCACATATGTTTTCCTAATTCCATTGCGCCTTCTCCTTTTCCAGTTTTCTACACGTGTTTTTCTTAATGTGAAACATTTCGGACTTAAGATCTCCCAAATTTATGTCACGGTCGACAATCTTGGATACAAATGTCACTTGCTTACGAGATATGTGGCTTAGAGTATGACAGTCTCGGTTTCCGTAAGAGGGAAGTCTACAGGATTGAACACAATAACAAAGTTAATGTAACGAATACGTTAAGAAATAAAGACACATGTGTTAAATAAGCGATATATGCCGTCATGTAATTTACGTGTTTTATTAATGCGCTTTCATACATCAAAACATTACCTAACTGATCTGGAAGGTGTCGAAATGTTGGATTCCGGGAATTATGTCACTAAATTCAACAATCTGTTAGATGACTCGTATTGTTAAGCATATTAACATGTGTGGATAATGTATCTAAATTGATAGTGATGTCGATGCGAATTCTTCCTATGTACCGTTTGTGTGGCTGTAATATCCGGGAGAAAAACGCCATATGGTATGCACTATGACGCCTTTTTTTTACCAACTCTCTATATTTTGTTCTTGATGCCTTTTCCTTTTCGAGCCGCACATGTTTGATTTGGTGTTGATGTTCTTTTATTTCATAGCCATCCATCACACTACTTTTGATATCGATTCCCCATTAGATAAGCTGCTGTTTCGTTCACAGCTTTTTACATGCGTTACCGAGAGTAGTAGTAGACGAAGAAGAAAAAGAAGAAAGAAACAAAAGAAAAAGAACAAAAACAAAGAAGAAGAATGAGATAATTAAGAAGAAGCAGGGGATGGTTAAGAAGAAGAAGACGTAGAAGAAGAAAAAAAAGAAGAAAAAAAGGAGAAAAAGAACGAGGAAAAAGAAGAATAAGAAAAAGAAGAATAAGAAAAAGAAGAATAAGAAAAAGAAGAATAGTAAGAAGAAGAATAAGAAGAAAAATATAGAACAAAAAGAAAAAGAAAAGAAGAAGAAGAAAAAGAAGAAGAAAAGAAGAAAAAGAAAGAGGAAATAGAAGAAAAAGAAGAAGAAAAGAAGAAGATGAAGAAAAAGAAGAAAAGAAGAAAACGAACAAGAAGAAGAAAAGAAGAAGAAATAGATAAAGAAGAGAAGAAGAAGAAGAAGAAGAAGAAGAAGAAGAAGAAGAGGCGACAGGGGAAAATAAAATGTCTGCGAGTAGCATTGTTTAGCTTAATGGTCTCTGTTTTGTTTCTCGCTCATATCACATAATACATTTTAGTTGTGTTTTCGCGATGATTTATATTTCAACTTACTTGTAGCTGGTTGATGTTACCTAGTTATGTGTGCTGGTCTCCTCACTTGATAATGGTTCTTAATATTTCATATATAGTCATCAAAACTGTGTTTTATAGAGTGCTATCATCAGTCCGGTGTTCTGTAGGGGACATTTATTATTATTATTTGTACTCACTAGGAGTTCTAACACAGATCATCGTCAGTGATTGTTCACCGACAACAACCAGTGGTACTTCCTTGAGTCTGAGTGACAACAATCCTCCCCAGATTATTATTATTATTATTATTATTATTATTATTATTATTATTATTATTATTATTATTATTATTATTAGCAAATATATGCTCCCTCAGGTTGAATATGTTTGCTAGTTGTTTTATTTAATTGCTCACTAAAATGTGTTTGTTTGTTTTTTACAAAATAAATAAAGAAAATCACCCCATCCTTTATTTTAATAAATAAAACACGGAACAATAAAAACAGTTTTGAAACAAAATTAACTCTTTACAGCGTAAAATGTAACACTAAAAATCCTAAACTCAATTAAGGTCGTAAAAAGATAATAATATTTGAAGTTTTTAAATCGAAAAAGAAACGGTGTGTTAAATAAGTGCCCTGTGAGGCCGGACGGATGTTAGGGCGATCGTTTGGTTTGGCTTGCGCGATTTAGTGCGGTTTAACCCGTACAACCGAGTGCAAAATAAACTGGTTCTCCCAGTTGGAGCTCACAAACGTTGACAGGGCCACAACGTTGACGAGACCTCAGGTCAAGGATCAAGGTGCACCTGCGCATAAGGGTTCTGTGACTTCACGGGTTTTTGTGTCGGAAACGAAGTTTTGTCAGTCGGGGTTTTGGAAGCAAGCCGAACAGACGATTTCTCTATGTAGTCTTCATATGATTAGGGAAATTTAATTCCCAAAGAGAATAGAGGCATGAGATTCTTTCTTCCCCCTCTTCGAATGGCTAAGAACTTAAGCTAGGAATTAACTACGATAGAGTAGCAATTTGGTCTCTCCCTCAACGTTAGTGAAACATCTCCAGCGGCGAGAGAAACTGACGCCTGAAATAAACAAATCAAAGTAAAAGCTTGTTGCCTCGTGAATTTTGTTTGGAAGGGTTTTGCTGTAGACACAGCGGACGGCGATGTTCACGGTAGTACAGAAACGAAGAAAAAACTCAACCACTAGACGACATCGAGACCGCGCACCTCCACGCGACGAGGAAGAGAAGGTACGAGAAATTAAATGTATATGTAACAGGTGTACGTAAAATCAAATCAACAATTAAAAAAATAGAATACAGTTATTTAATTGCTCAGTAAAATGTGTTTGTTTTTTATATAAAAAAGTAATTTTTGAATCCATTATTTCTTAAATTTAATAATTTGATTCAATAGTGTTGTGCTTTAAAACATAATTTCTAATAATATAAAAAAACAAACAAACCCAAAAGCTTTTAATACAAAAAATCAAATTAAGTAGATACATTTTGAGCACTCATCCGATAAATTTTAGAGAATCTGTTGTTTACATGTTATTAATCAAATAACGCGCCCCTGTCTTGTGCCCCTCTATCTCTCTCTTTCTTGAAATAAAATTTTCTGTGCGTTCGAAATAGAAAGTTTATACTTAATAATCAGAGGGCAGGTAAGACATATACTACATTACCCCCCCATCCCCCTATAAAAAAGGAGAAGGTATTGCATGGGAGGATGGTATAATGACACCATAATAGATACTACACTACTTCCCGCCTCAAACAAGTAAAGAAGAATGTAATCCCTGGTATGGTAGTATCATGATCATAGTTCTTATACTACATACACTCCCCCAAAAAGAAAGAGGGAATGCCTGGGAGGATGGTATCATGACAACAGAACAAGTACTACACTACCTCAACACATCTCAAAAGTAGAGGAGGTAATGTCTGGGAGGATGGTATCATGACAACAGAACAGATACTACATTACCTCCACACCTCTCAAAAGAGGAGGAGGAAATACATGGGAGGATGGTACCATGACAACAGAACAGGTACAACACTACCTCTACACCTCTCAAAAAGTAGGAGGTAATGAATGGGAGGATGGTAACATTAGAACAGAACAGATACTATACTACCGCCACATCTCTTAAACACGGAGGATGGTAATGCCTGGGACGATGATATCATGACAACAGAACATATACTACACTACACTATGCCCCTGAATTGAGCCTTTAAAGATAGTACATAAATCTGAAATAGTATATACGATACTATTTCATAAAAAGTAAAATAGTCTTAAATAGTATAGTTTTGGTTTCAAACACAGACAGATACATAATCTCAATTATTAATAGATTATTATTATTCACTCACTAGGAGTTCTCACACAGGCAATCAGTGATTGCTCACTGACAACCGGTGGTATTCCCTGGGGTCTGAGTGACAATAAGTCTCCTCAGATTTCCAGTATTCTCCACCTCTTTTCGATGGCCACCGCAAATGAATTTGTAGTTTCACAACAGCCGTTTACCATTGGTAAGGACCATTGGTCTTCTCCGGGATTTGGGTGGCAATAAGCCTCCCCAAGGTCTCAGCAGTATCTGCACTTCCAGTGGAGGTCTGGTTTGTTCTGTCTCTCCTCGGTCTTCTCATCCTCTTTGACTCTATGCAGATATTTAGTGTGGTGTCAGTCTAGGCTGGTACTATTTTTAGGTTTAAAAAAAAAAATTTTTTAATTTATTTATTTTTTAAATTTTAAATAAAAAAATATTTAGTAATATTTTTTATTGATTTATTTTATTTTATTTTTTGGAAGATGTGAAGCTGATGGTTTTCTTGCTATTTCTGTTCATTGGTTCATTTTTGTGTCGTGTCAGTTGAGGCCGGTGTAATTTATTGGGGGGGGTGTTGAGCTTATAAAGTGATGTTTCTTGCATTTTCTGTTTTTTTGTGTGTGATGTGTTCTTTCTGGGTTTTGTTTTCTTCCTGTAGTAGATTCCGTGTGCCCCTTCGTAGTTTTGCGGGTTAGTTTCCGCATTCAATGATTTTTCTTTAGATTGTAGCTGTTTTGATCATTGCTGTCCTTTGTATAGTTCCAATGATCCTTTTGATTCCAATTTCTCCCAGTCTTTTTTCCAGTTTTTTTGGGATTGTTCCTAGTGCTCCTACAATTATTGGTATTATACTGACTTTCTTCATGCTCCATATTCCTTTCAGTTCTCTGGCTAGTTCCGTGTATTTGCGTCGTTTTTCCGTTTCTTTGATTTTCACTCTATTATTATTATTAATATTATTATTATTATTATTTATATTCTCTATATGATTTTTAATATTTTTTATCCACCGCTTACAACGCAGACTTTAAAACTATGATGTTTTAATTATTTATATTCACTGAAGTTATATCTACTCTATGTCTAGTAAAACTTTTCATGCTATCATTGAAATAGGGAAATGTTCAATTGTCGTCGTATAGAATAAATTAATATACTTTTTAATTACATAAGGGGTCATTACTTGCACAGGGCAAAAGACACGCGATAAGAAGCTTAATAATATTGTCAACTAAACGATGAAAATACGATGATACGATTGAACAAGGTGGGCTCGATGGACACAATTTGAATACTCAAAACGGCTCGAAAAATATTTGTTGACGTTGGACTTGGATACGACTATATTGTAGTCTTTATAGACGTAAGCCTGTGGAAATGAGCTCCAAAGGCAGAGAGTACCCTTAAAGAAACTCGATTCGTTGACATTCCGTTTGGCTTTTGGTACGCAGGAAGTCTCTTTGTAGCGGTGGTAAACAGATGAGTTTCTGCTGTAAAAGTTTTGAAGGGGGAACAAGGTATTGGTGCTAAGCCAGAAACTTACTATTTTTTATGATGTAAGTTGATCTACCTATTGTGCGAGAAATGGACCCAAACACAATAGATACAGTTACGACTAAGCGTCGCGGCAGTTATTAGTTGGATAATCAGCCGCAGACTTTCTGTAAGATACTTTTACTAATTATACTACGGTGTTCGTCTTGATTATTACCGGGTCGTCAAAGCCACAGCACTATGGAAATAACGATTAGAGAAAGTGGAGAAAGGTTAGCAACATCTCTTCTGTGAGTAAGGAACTGTAAACAAGACTAAAAACTATCCCCACTATATTGCGAAACCAATTCTGTACTCTAACAATGCAGAACATATTTCTCTTAGTGACACCTCACTAGATTTTTTATATTACTAAAAGATATAATACCAACTCAAATATTTTAACTTGTGTCATTCCAAGTTTTGTTGATTGATACTGAGCAAATAGATCTACTAGGATATAAAGTTGGTGCTTCTTCAGATTAGGACACGAGCTATATTTGTCTCCGTCGTTAGGGTTAGGGTCACGATCAGGGTTTGGATTAAGGTTAGGGGTAGGGCAAGGGTTGGGGTCAGGATCAGGGTTAGGGTTAGAGTTAGCGTCAGGGTTGTGGTGAAAGTTAGCTCGTCTCCTAATTTGAAGAAGTAACATAAAGTTAGTATAAGGTTAGCCGGAGTCAACTTGATGAACCCGAGGGAGAGTTGCTAAAGTGCAGGAATTAATAGAAACGGATATGACGTCACATTGTTCAAGGTGAGAGTGAATGAGAAAAGGGGACAGTTCGCTTGAGAGAACGCAACGCGTGGTTGTGTAAAATACTATGGACTGATCAAATATAATTAAACAGTGAGTACAGATTTATTTCTCAATACCCTCCTTACTGGTTAATGATTTGGAACGAAGATCAAGTTTAATAAACCAACTCTGTGTTCCATCAGTTATGTCTCGACTTGGTTGTTTCTCGAAAGTATAGATAAGAAGCTTTGATTTCGGGACGTTAAGCCCTTAGTCTGATAGGATCATGAAAGAGGATCGCACAAAGGTATGAATGCACTTGTTGAACTTTAATGTTTCTCTAACTATAACGACAATTTGGTTTTGACATGTATGAAACAACGTTAAACCCCTAACCCTAACCCTAACAACCATAAAACGCAACAAAAAGTTTTATAATCTGAAGGCCGTGACTTCAATTTCTGTAAACAGTCTGATTATCCTTTCATTATTATTTTCATTACACTAAATAATAAATTAAAATAAAAACAGCCGATAGGAAACTAAATAGTTCATTGATTTTATTTAAATAAATTTAATTGTGATATAAATATATTGCCTATTTTTTTAATTTAATCCCGCTTTATTTGTTAGCAGATATATCAGTCTTCTCTCTGTCATATTTGACTAAACGATTGTAGCACTACGATGGAGCAATTCTTTGAGTATTTTAAAATAAATTTATTCAATAATTACATAATTGAACATTTGATAAAATATGAAATATGAATATTAGATTTACATTTAAAGGTTTATGAAATATTATTGAAACACCAGATTCACAGCGCATATATTCGGTAGATCAGAGAGATTCATCAACTGCCCTGCTGGCTCAGCAGGCTAAGAACAAACTCAAGACGTTCTCACGAATAATGGTGATAGGGAGCCGCTCGAAATGACAAGTAATGTGCTTCGTTGTGTGGCGCGTATATATAGTAGTCATAGTTCATGATGTTGCAATCCTCTCAAGCATCATCCTTCCTGTTTTAATGGTGTGTAGTATCTGTTTTGTAATCATGATATCATCCTCCCAGGCATTACCTCGTTCTTTACTTGAGTAGGGGATAGTGTAGTATCTCTTCTGTTTTCATAAGATCATCCTTCCGTGTATTACTTCTTCAGTTGTTGGGTAGTGTCCTATATGTTCGTTTGTCATGATAATATGCTCCTGGCATTAATAACTCCTCTCGAGAGGGCAGTGTAGTTTTATCTACGTTCGTCATAATATCATCCTTCCTGGAAAATACACGACAAGAATGAGCATAGAGACGAAGCCTCTTAGAAACAAAGACTCCTGGAAATTTTCCTTGTATGCAGCATATATGCTTAAGAAGAGACTCAATGACTCGAGGAATTGGTAGTCTGCGAGGCTTGGATATCAGACCGCGATAACCAGACAACTAAAGTGCAATTATCAGTAGAAGTAAGGTTCATCCTCTTACCTCAACATAATCTAATGCCCTTATGACCCATCCATAGTGTTTCCCTGTTAAGTGCTGCCAGTATCCCAAGAGAAGGTTAGTTTAAAGTTCCAAAGAGCGAAAAACGATTTTGTAATATTACAAATTTGAGTTGCACCAGTTATTACAACAGTAATAAGATTCTCGAATCCTGGTTGTCTACATTTTCACAATTGATTTTAACGAATCCATAGGTTTTTCAAAGTGTAGTGTTATCACCTGAATCAAACATGTTAAATGTTTGATATAGGTGTCAAGTTAGAGGGAGACAACTCAAATTGTAAATTTTCTTTCCCTTTGTATAAATGAGCGAGACAGTTCTTTTGGTAATAAATGAAAATAATTATTTTATTCTTTATTTTAATTCATTTACAACTAATCAAACGGGTCTCGGGTGTGTTACACCGACTCTCTTGTTTTCTCCACTAGTGTGCCTGTCTGTCAAACGCTCTTCTCTCCCACATAATTAATAGCGAACCTGCTAAATAATGTTTATTTGCGTCATTTATTTTTGCTTTTAGGTCACAATCACAGCTTTCTCAGACTTTACGCTTATTTTGTTGGTCGTGCTTTCAACCTCCTTATGTCATGGACAAGGAATATTTTCGCTTTGGTCATTTTTCTCTAAAATAATTATTTGTTCTATTCAATTTCATTTCTGAAGAAGACTTCATGTAAAAATCTTCGTCTTGCATGAGAATATTACATAAATTCAATTACATTTTGGGCATGCAGTGAAGTCAAAATGCGAATTTACTTACCAGATTCAAAAAAGGTACACTTTTTTTATCATTGCTGCCACTGAAGTTATTTGTAGCGTTTTTAGATTGGAATGGGTTATTTTGAGACGATTAATGGGGTAATAAGAGTGGAGATTATTTTATAGGGTTGGGTTGCATAAATATAAAAGTAGCGCATTATTTCTCGACTTCTTGGTTTTACGTTACTTTCTTTATCGCGTTAACTTAATTTATTATCTTAACTTCAAAGCGGAAATATCCTTCCTATGTAATATAATTTCGAAGTCAAAATTTTCTTTTTATAAAATATAACACTTTCCACATACAATCGTGGTAGGAGATGAATACCACAATTTTTACCACTACTCTGGGATGCTAGAAATGATGACTTTTTGTAAAGCGATACACACATCTGAATAAAGCCTAAGAATCTTGTATGTCCTGATTGTCTGATCTGAATAATGTCTTCCTCGTTAGTCCTAGTTATTCATTAACCTGATACAACCGGACAGAATTTAGGACAAGACCGGATACATCCGGGAAGGGGTTATGGGACATGTTCAGTGACTCAGTATTTTTATCGGATTATTACATGAATACATTGGACAATTTCCAAATTAGTACTAAATAACGTTGGAAAAACTGTGAGAAATACAGAAAAAGTACGACCCGCTGACGGAAACTGGTCCAGTTGATCCTCAAGTGAATCATTTTTTGTAATTTTTAGATATTATGATCTCGGGATATGTGCGGTCCTAAAGATGTCAACTTTTTGACATGTCGCCGCGTAGTTTTTGAGGAGATGCTGGACATCATAACACACACACACACACACGGACAACTGCCCTTTATATAAGTTTGTTCGTTATTCGCGACATCGAGAGCAAAAAGGATGAGCGGTTGTATGCGAAGTCAGAGAATGTTTGGCACAGAACACACAGAAGAATGACGCAGAAGTAACCTTGCCTTTCTCACTCAACGATTTGTTGGTCAGCGCCTGATACACAGAAGCAGAGACGACCAAAGAATTACGTGGATGGTCACTATCACCCTGTTATCTCGCATGCGATAATTATAATAATAATAATAATAATAATAATAATAATAATAATAATAATACCGTGGTGATAAACCTGCTAGGAACTCGAGTTCTAAACGGCATAGCTTTTACACTACTATTTTGCCACCGTCTTGACCACTGTTACAACCGGTTAGACTTTATGGGTCTGGTAATGATGACGTAGTTGTGTCTTACCTCCTCTCCTGATCCAAATTTTTCTTAAATAAACACAGCTTTTTAAACTAATCCTAACCCACTTTTTTTTTCTAATTCCGTCCTCGATGGTATTAGTATATGTGTATTTTTCTCAGGATGAATACGTGAGGTGTAGACGATCTAACCAGGGATTTCTGTTCCTTTTTCTTGAAGCGGTAAAATAAGTAAAGTGATTAACCATAGTCGAGGGCGACCCGAAGGTTCCCTGTTTATTTGCTATTAAACCGCGTGTATGGAAGGCCGCAACTCTTTTTCCATGATTACTATAATTACCCTTGATACTCACCTGGTAATGCTGAGTTTTTAGCAAAAAGTTATCAAGTACCCTACTTTGAGTATTTGGTATGACTCGACGGAGGATTGAACCCCCGCCCTATTAGCAAACCCTCTTACTATTTTTCCAAATGGATAGGTCAAAACTCGGTAAGCTTTTCCAACCTTCATTCTTCAGCAAGCCTTGTTGTTTTGGAACTAATTTTCCATCACCGTTTATTTAATCTTCTTTTTTCTAGGTGTTCAGTGTCTTTGTTTCTAGAACTCATAATTGCACAAATAGACAAACCTTAGATTGATGTAGGTGTATCATGTGCAGTTGTCCTCGTTCGGACCATCCATTCTAATAGAATAAGTTTTTTTGTTTGTACAAAGTTCTGTTTTAACAAAATTTTTACAGTACAAATCAAAAGGTTTATAGCAAGAGGTGTCCCTAGATGTCAGATTTGCTCCCATGATCGTTTTCTTGGCGAAAACATGGTTAAACAGCAGTATCGGTACTTCCTAGGGCGAACCTAGCAACGCGATATGAAAGACGGAATGTTTAACTACTGACAATAATTCAAGTCAAAATATGTCTATTAATGTTGGCATATATATTGTCCGCGCCTTATACACACAGACACACACAGACACACACAGACACACACACACATATATATATATATGTATATATATATATATATATATATATATATATTGTAGAGATGTATAGAGAACTTCAATTTTGCACCTGTTTCAACACACCATAGACACCTTTAAAATGCTTTCTCTTTTATGATTTGTTTTACCTCTTACGTCTATTCGATATTAAATACAGTCATATTTGCCCTTCTTTACATCTTTGTTTACCTGCCTATTGTTGACATAAACGGGGTTAGCTTTATTGTATGCGTTGTTATCCATTAACGTAGGTAAGATAAAGCTTTTATTTAACAGCTGTTTTATAACTTTAGATAGCTTTATGCAATGTACATGAGTCACGATTTTTTGTTTCCATATATTAACTGTCAAATTCCATACGTCATTCACTGAACCGATCGTTCAGCGTAAACTGACTTTACATGTTTTTTATGTTATCACCTGTCCTTAGGTCGAGTTCGCCACTACCCTTTCACGGTATTTTTATGTGATTTTTTATATTTTTTCACCCTTATCGGAAGGTCAAGATAGATGTTTAAATTTACGACAAAAGTTTCCATATCGTTAGTTTAAAACTATAAAAAATGTAAATAATACGTACAACAATTGTTATAGAAAACAGTGTAGTATCGGTTCTGATGTACACTTAGTCTATTCTGTCTTCAGTCAGTAAAGGAAACACTTCTTCTAGATTGAGGCAATTTAAATTTTCGTTCTAATCCAGAGTGACAACTTTGGGGAGCTGGATTTTCCCTACATTAAACACCGACCTTGTGTTTAACTTTACCTTCGTGGGGACGCAAGTGAATAGGAACTTTCTATTATACGTAGGCGACCTACACACGGTGACACCCCCTCCCTGTTAGATAACCGTCAGTAAGCGAAGTTGAGAATGGTCATTACCGGGTATGTGATAATATGGGAATACCAGGCACTGTATATCGAACGAAGAAGACCTTTTTTCCCCAAAACAAACGTCGCCAAAATCTTATTTTAAACAGTTCATTATATGCGAATAACAGAAGTAACATTTTACCTATTGTTGGGGTCTGATGATGGTCAATACTAGGGTTGGGTCGGAATCGGAATCGGAATCGGAATCGGAATCGGGAATAGGAAAAATCGGAACTTTTTTGGGTATCGGAATCGTTATCAAAATCGGAAAAATGTGATCCTAATTTTCATTCCAAAAACGATTCTTTTAATTTGTTGTTTTGTTTGTTTTTTGTTTAAATCGTAATTTTCCATTGCTTGTACTAATTATAAAATGATAAATATTTATTGTTTTCAAACAACCAGTAAAACTAAAATCTATATATCATAATAACGAATTTAGTAAACAAATCACCAGAACAAATGGCACGATAAAATGTCACAGGTAAAATGCAGGAAAAATGTTGCGTCTGGGTAAGAAGATAGATGTGTATTTGGCGGATTTGCGGAACTTGTCAGTATTATTTCGAGCAATACCAAATCATGGCTAGAACTAAAGCGTTCTGAAAAAACAATGTTGAAGTGGGGAAACCAGTTGAGATGCGACACAGCCTTCCCAAATCAGTAAATCACCTGTGGTCATGTGTCGATGTGATTGTAAGTGCAATGGGCAGTATCAGTTCGCGAGAGACTGTGTACAGAGGAGGCAGCCCATTCGTCAACGTTGTTACCGGTGTAACAAGACTAGTCATCCAGTGAGGTATTGTCCGGGAAACGAAGTGTGGGATGAGACATCAGTACTAATCTACTCTACAGTCATGATGTGAACTCGGCGCTACCTATTATGACCATCCATGTCGATGATGCACACTACTTGGCTCCGTTGACCCTTGATGCTCACGTCTTATTTGCGCGCTAAGCTATGCCAGTCGGAGCTGAAGATGGCGGATAGGATTTTCACTTGCTGTTGCTGCGTTAAGGTTCGTAAAGAGACTGGTAGCGTTGCCACAATCAATGTGCTGGTTATTCAAGGGAAACCTCTTGCTTTTGACACGCACTTGGCATTGACGCCATTAAGGCACTCGGTCGCGTTTGAATCATGCAGTCTTCAAAAGTGGAGTTTTTGTAGACACAATCTATTTGTGATGCGCTTCGTATCAACTAAGCTGATTTTGATCAAATATTTTACAAGCCGATGGGGAGTATAGTTTGTAGCATAACAATCGTCAGCGGGTCGGGCACCAGAGAAACTTGAACCCTGTTATTTTTAATATCTGATGTCCAATGTGTAAAAGGAGGATTATGAATGCGAGTTGCAGATCTAGATGAGCAATTATTGGTTGCTGCCATATAATAAGGACGAGATTGGCCCAACCATACGATTGATACTACTGTTGGCCGTGCTGCAGGCCAATAATAATAAGGTGCATCCTGTAATGGACTATTGTGAATTATACACTTATGTTGATACATTCACTGGCTATGTAGATGTCTACGCAGAATAAATGCTGAATGGGGACCGAATATGTCTATTCTGGAGCACAGGAAGGCAACTCTACAGATACATGTTGAGAAATATCTTTGGCCGTACCAGACAATGATATCTAAAAGATATGATATTATCTAATCGGGTTACGGTTCGGCTGTAATGTGGCGCCTCTTGTAATGCAGCCTGTGCTCGAGACTGTGTTAGCCCAGGATTAGAAAATAAGGAAAACAACATCGACGTATATCGATGACATATATATAAATAAGAATGTGGCATCGGTAGAATCTGTGATGGAGAATATGGGCCTATACGGACTTACTGGTAAGGATTTAGAAAAGCTAGAAAAACAGTGCAAGAGTGATATGATAAGAAGTTTCGGAGTAGCATGGTTGATTTCAATGACGGCAAGGCAGCAGTACTGTGGAAAGTCCTATCACCATGACACGAAGATGTATCTTCTTCATGTGTAGCAAACAAGTGGGGCACATTCCTGTGTGTGATAACTTCGAGTGGCGACAGGCTTTATCAAACGTCGCGTTACAACTGTCATGCAGGACTAGGACAAGGTTAGCGATGCTCCTCTGTGGTGTATATAGCAGACAAAAATACCCGGTACAGCAATCGGATCCCGCCAAAGAAAAGTGGTGTGTGGGCACGAAGATACTGAAAGTGTGGGTGGACTCAAGCTCGCTGACTACGGACCTCGCTTTTGACGCCGATTAGGCTATCATCAAGAAGCCGTGCTTCTGGCGAAGGACAAATGCTACCCAACATATCAACGTAGCAGAGCTGGCTGCTGTTCTGATAGGATTTAACCTCACGCTTAAATTAAAAGCCAATATTTGACACATAAAATCAAACACCGTTCTGTATGTACCACTGGTTGACCAATTCCCTCACAGGAAAGTCTAAGTTGAGCAGCAAGATGGAAACAAGCTTCTAATGAGGCAGATATTTGCCAGGATGATTTCACGAGTGAAGATGTACAACATTTCGATTGGTGTAGTACAAGTTAGATCTTAAAGGAACCGAGCAGAATCACTACAATAGTTTCCCAGCGATGGCTACATAACGTGAAAAGAAAGAGAGAGAGTGAGGGGGAGAGACGGGGGGAAAGAGAGGGGGAGAGAGAGGGAAGGGGAAAGAGAAAGAGAGCGAGAGAGTGAAAGAGAGAGAGATAGGGAAAAAGAAAGAGAGAGGGGAGAGAGAGAGAGGGAGGAAAGAGAAAGAAAGAGATGGGTGGAAAGAGAAAGAGAGAGAGGGGAAAGAGAAAGAGTGAGAGAGAGGGGGAGCAAAGAGAAAGAGAGAGAGAGAAAGAGAGAAAGAAAGGGGGATGAGAAAGAGAGAGAGAAAGAGAGGGGGAGAGATGGAGAGAGAGAGGGGAAAGATAAAGAGAGAGAGAGAGAGGGAGAGATAGAGATACAACTCTCACAGCCAGTGTGTGCTCTTGCCACAGGGAACCTGAACCTAATACAGCTGAACGAAGTTCATCGACATAGTGAGCACTTGGGAGTCAGAAGAACATGATATTTGCACGTAAAAACGACCCGTTTGTGTCGATAGCAGTAGTAAAGGAAGTTTATGGAACTTGTGAGGAATATCAGACAATGAACAACGCTCCAGTACGATAATAAAATGGAGGGATAAGTTTGCATGAAATATGGAACCGACTAGAAAGGGGAATTACGAACTAAAACAGTTGCCATTTTTAAACGAATTGATTTTGAGCCCAAGCGGTTAAAATATAGCGGCGGGTATAACGGAAAGACACATGTGATACGGCATTTAAAATCATTCTGTTTTAACGTTGTTCCTCATCCGAGAATTTGGCTGATAATGACACTGCCTTCTGTAATAAAAAAATAAAGACAGTTCATGAACAAACAGAGTGTCATATTCCGTCCAGGCTGCGCATATAGGTCATGGTATCATAAAAAGGTATCATCGGACAATGAAGCGAATTGCTGCAGCATATTGTTGCACTATTATAAGAGCTGTGCATTTGTATAAAGTTATCACCAAGGATTATGTGTCCGCCTCTTCAGCACCCGTTTATGTGCTACACACATACCAGATTTGAATGAGCGGGGTCATTGTTGTGCCCCATCCGGTTTATAAATGGATCTCTGCTCTTTAAAAACACGAGGACACAGCTTAGGTGAAAAATACACAGGACCGTTGCACGTCGAAATTTAGGGAAGGTCGCATCGACAGAGTGATGTCGACACTCGGTGGTCGTTAATGGCACACATCGGCACCCCTCAGCACGTAGAAGACGTCCATCTACGTTTCGGTTAAGTTCCTGTAGTTTACAACAACAGTGACATATGATCAGAAAGTGCTGAATGGAGAAAACCAGATTCCGACGAAAGTATGAGTGGTTCCACCTCTAAGAATGAGGGTGAGGCCGGACTAACTTGTGGTGAGTTGCCTTATTTACTACCAATTAAAATACCAATGCCTCAGACGGCACTGTCACTTGTGTTATCATACGATCAGCGGGGAATGTTACAATAGAAACGGAAACTTAGCTGCTGAAAAGCGAATGAGATGTTTCGCATGTCGTGCGTGCCCATCTAGTAGAGAAAAAGAGAAATGTTTCTATTCACGATTGGAGATTTCGTTTGGAGCGAGCAGAGAAAAAGTGTTGGTGTCGGAAATTTATTAAAAGTCATTTCAGCATTTGAGTAATTTGAAGTTTGGATTGTCATTGAAATAATTCGTACGATTGATTTGTAAATTGATTAGTTTTGTATGTGTATAATTTGTAAACAAATAAGCTGTCAACTATAGTTTTTTAAACTTACAGATAGGACCTATACATGTTCTAGCACTCTGAGTTAGGGTGAACCTGTGAGTAGTTGTGACTAAGGGTTTTTTCTACTCTCCGAAGATCACAAGGTGCGATCATACGACAAGTTTTTTTCTTGTGTCATGCATAGGACGGTAATTTGTTTGAGTTACGTGAATTGATCTTGTGAGGCTGGGATGAAGACAAATAGAAAAACAAAAATCAATGATCTATTTTCGTTTATGCTGTTCACGTTCCTCGATTGGTAATGTGTTTCATGTAGTCTTTATGACCGTTTTCCATAAAGCGTTCTAATTCTTGCCATTAGCAAATCAATAGGGGTGGGACGTAATGAGTGAAAAATTTCAGATTCATGCGAGTAGTATTTTTCTTTGTTCATTTATACATAAATAACACTAAACAGTCAAACATTTTGAAAATTTTGCAAAATTCAGAAGGTGCAGGTCACTAGTTTTTGGCTATTTTACATTCATGGAAACCCTTTCACAGCGTGAAAATTGTCCTAAATTAAAGTACTATACCGGATTTAACCATCTATATCCATTCATAGCTTTTGAGGATGTTTTAGGAACTGCAATGTCGCATGAAACCACTTTTTCACCGAAAAATGATGGATTTTGAGTCCCGTGGAGCCCTAACGGCTATTATTGGCCTGCACCTTCTGAATTTTGCAAACTTTTCAAAATGTTTGATTGTTTAGTGTAATTTATGTATAAATAAACACAGAAAATACTACTCGCATGAATCTGAAATTTTCACCCATTACGTCCCACCCCTAACATCAAGCACCGCCTGAAGCGGGGCAAACGACTCGAAACACGTCTAATAAATATGAAATACTTAATTAAAAAAAGAAAATGCTTGCGGACTTCAATTTTATATACATTTATATATATATATATATATATATATATATATATATATATATATATATACAGTATAAATACAAAATGCACAATAACTCCAAAACAAGACTGTTGATATATATTATAATGCACAGATACACTAACTCTACTGGATAACACAACGGCATAACACTAAATACTTCCGCAACAGAAATTAAAACACCTTACATAATATTAAAAAAACAACACACCAAAACTATTTATTACGCACAGACAATACGCCGTATAAGTTCAACTAGTTTAATATTTTTTTTGTTTCATTATACTTTAGTCGAAGTTCTCAGAAATCAATGGACTTCTTCTTGGTGCTAACACTTGATGTCTATATCAGATAGATATTCGAATATGTTCTCTTTCACCTGTCAAACGTTGAGTTATTAAATAAGTGAAGAACATTAATTTCCCTCTCCCCAATTAACAAGTAAACTATGTTATAGTATATTTTTTCTCGTAGCCTCTTGGTCTTACCGGATTCTAGGACACGAATTTATCTAGTCTGGTGGAGCATCCAGCTAAGTGCTGTTACTTGAGGTAACATAACAAGGAGAGGGTGCACCATTCCTCGTATAAGAACTTTTATAGCAATGTTGAGGGTATCTTATTTAGGCTTCAAATACTTTTTAAAAATATTTGGTAAGGGTTTACTTGTAAAGAGAAAGTATCCTAATGTCAGGTTGTTCTGACACACCTTTGTACAAAGGAACCGATGACACTCGAGGTTAGTTTTGAGTAGGTAATTTAAACTCTCCAAATGGTAATTCAATCTCTACTGTAGGTAATTCACACTCTCCTATGGAAATTCAAAGTATTACAGCGAGCTATAAATTATAGTATATAAATAGGTTAAAAAGCTATACCTTTCTCCCGATGTCTCTCATTTAATTTATTCGAGACAAGCGCAATTAAACGCCACATGAATACACAAAAGATAAGATCAAACAAGCTGCCCATGTGTGGTCCCCCTCTGTATGTGACTCGATGTGGCGAGTGTAAGATGCAATAAATTTGAGCAATTTGGGGCATTTTTGACCCCGCTTTTACCCCCTGGGGCCGTGAACCAGAATTTTTCTGAGGTCAAGGATGCTCATTTTGTATCCAAAACAATTGCCTCTACATTTTGGCCAAGTTTCAGAAAAATTGAATGCATGGATCAAACGTTATGGGAGAAAATGGTATTTTTTTGCCATTTTCGGGGCTTTTGACCCCGGGGGCGCGAACCAGATTTTTCCCAAAGTCAGCGATACTTATTTTCTATAAGGAACAATTTCCTCCATATTTTGGCCAAGTTTCAGAGAAATTAATGGATGGATGAAAAGTTATGGGGCAAAAATGTCATTTGTTGCCATTTCAGGGCCTTTTGACGCCCTGGGGGGCTAACCAGATTTTTTTTCAAAAATCGGAGAATGTCACTTTCTAACCTGACAAAAGTTACACCTTCATGCAAAATTTCAGAAAAAAATCATGACGGACGGACGGACAGACGGACGGACGGACGGACGGACGGACGGACGGACGGACGGAAATGCCTCAAAACATAGGTCCCCCGATTTTGTAAATCGGAAGACCAATAAATGAAGAATCACTTAAATCGCTCTTTTTTTAGCCAACACAAGAGAATAAATAATAAATGAAATGTTCTAAATAAACAACCATAAAAATACACAGTTATAAAGATTACGAAGATGGAAACCCCTCTGAATCTTTTACCAACTTTGTATTTCTATTATATATAAACAATCATAAAAATACACAGTTATAAAGATTACGAAGATGGAAACCCCTCTGAATCTTTTACCAACTTTGTATTTCTATTATATATAAACAATCATAAAAATACACAGTGATAAAGATTACGAAGATCGAAACCCCTCTGAATCTTTTACCAACTTTGTATTTCTATTATATATAAACAATCATAAAAATACACAGTCATAAGATTACGAAGATGGAAACCCCTCTGAATCCTTTACCAACTTTCTATTTCTATTATATATAAACAATCATAAAAATACACAGTCATAAGATTACGAAGATGGAAACCCCTCTGAATCCTTTACCAACTTTCTATTTCTATTATATATAAACAATCATAAAAATACACAGTCATAAGATTACGAAGATGGAAACCCCTCTGAATCCTTTACCAACTTTCTATTTCTATTATATATAAACAATCATAAAAATACACAGCCCTCTTGATGAGTCTTTTTACAACTTTGTATTTCTATTATATTATGATTGATTTAGAAGAAAATGCATACAAGTCAATATTTTAAAATACTTGTTGTGTCTGTGACGTTAAAATAATATTTTTGTTCTTTCTTTCAACGAAAAATAGACGTTGGAATTTAAAATACGTGGTGCGTCTATGACGTGAAAATTTTTATATTCTTTTGTTTCTTTTTATATATATCCATATATGTATGTACATATGTATGTATACTCGGAAGATCGCTTATAAGAATCGAAAAAATCATTACATAATACAAAACATAGAAACCTCCAGTGTGTTTCATCAAACTTACTTGTATATATAATATATAAAGATATGTGTGTGTGTGTGTATATAATCATATATACATATATGTATGTGGACAATTTAAAAAAGGGTAAAACGAAAATTGTGTACATATTCCTCTACGTTCCGTTTTTATTTTAAGACTTTCTCTAAATGACTCATTTAGAAGAAAAACATACAAGTCAATATTTAAAAAATACGTGTTGTGTCCGTGACGTTAAAATACTATTTTTGATCTTTCTTTGAACGAAACATAGACGTTGGAATTCAAAATACGTGGTGCGTCCATGACGTAAAATGTTAATGTTCTTTTGTTCGGTTTCATATACATACATATATGTATGTACATATGTATGTATATGCGTGTATGAATATTTCGAAAAATATTTTTTTTAAACTAAAATGTCACAATTCATTTATGTTTACATATGTGTATTTGCATTAATGTTTTTATCTGCTCAGAAGTTATTTTCATTATAAAAACATTTGTTTTTGACAATTGTCAGAGTGAGAAAATAACGATAAAAATGATGAACTCTGAATCTTTTATTGGTATTTAAATACAGGATTCTGAATAAAATGATTTCGAAACGATTGCAAATTGATTCTACTATGGAATTTCCTTAGGAAAAGTTATTTAAAAAAAACATACGTTTATACTTTAAAGACTTATTATTACGTGGCATAGATTTTGTTTAATTAAAGGTTTATGTAAAAGTTTTGTTATTTAAATTAAACAAGCCGCGCGTGCGTGGTCCCCCTCTGTATGTGACTCGATATGGCGAGTGTAAAATGCAATAAATTTGGGCAATTTGGGGCGCGAACCAGCATTTATCTGAGGTCAAGAATGCTCATTTCATATCTAGAACAATTGCCCTTACATTTTGGTCAAGTTTCAGAAAAATTGAATGGATGGATCAAACGTTATGGGAAAAATGGGCTTTTGATCCCCTGGGGGCGCGAACCAGATATTTTCCAAGGTTAGCAATACTTATTTTCTATTAGGAACAATTGTCTCCACATTTTGGCCAAGTTTCAGAGAAATTTAATGGATGGATGAAAAGTTATGGGGAAAAAGTGTTATTTTTTGCCATTACGGGGCCTTTTGACCCCCTGGGGTGCTAACCAGATTTTTTTTTTCAAAAATCGGAGAATGTCACTTTCTAACCTGACCAAAGTTACAACTTCATGCTAAATTTCAGAGAAATTCAATGGATGGTTGCGGAGAAAAATCCGGACGGACGGACGGACGGACGGACGAACGGACATGCATCAAAACATAAGTCCCCCGATTTATAAAATCGGGGGACCAAAAATGATGAACTCTGAATCTTTTATTCGTATTTAAATACAGGATTCTGAATAAAATGATTTCGAACGATTGCAAATTGATTCTACTATGGAATTTCCTTTGGAAAAGTTATTAAAAAAAACATACGTTTATACTTTAAAGACTTATTATTACGTGGTATAGATTTTGTTTAATTAAAGGTTTATGTAAAAGTTTTGTGTTATTTAAATTAAATAAAGCCGATAAAATGTAGGTCGAAATATACTTGAATAAACCCCCACTTTCCGACCCGACCTTGGGTCACATCTTACTTGTGGGAGTAGGATAAAACTGGCCTTGTGCCTAACTCCTGGAGAGGAGTAAATAATACTAAGGAAGGTGTGGCGTAAAAGAAAGATTAAATACATACGGATTGAGGATAAGACAGCTGTTGTGTTGCACAAAGGAAGACAAATATGTACTCATGTATACTATATGGGTTTCTTGTCTTGGGGAGAGGCTGTTGTGGCGACGAAATTTCACAAAGAGATTAAAGTACCAAATTTTGTTTACAACTTATGGAATGTTCAAATACAGGTCTTTCAAGTTAGGAGCAACGTGTCGCCCAGAAGTAAAATTCTAATCTTCTCGTTCTATTTTATCTAACACACTTAAGTAATTCATAGATTCTGGACACATTATTCCTTTTGAAGGGGTAGAATACTTTTCAATCAGTTTCAGACATTTCTCTTCAAAAGCAGAGATGAATAGCTCAGGCGGCGAAATCATACCTATTTTCTGTATTCGTAAACGTCTTAGTTTCAAGTATCGTTAAAAAACACATTCTAACAGATTTTATTCTATTTTAATTAGACCAACTCTAAATGTATTAATGTTTTCTTCTAATTTTTATAATAATAATAGTTATACTACTACTACTACTACTACTAATATATATATATATATGTATATATATATATATATATATGTATATATATATATATGTATATGTATATATATATATGTATACACATATATATATATATATATATATGTATACACATATATATATATATATATATATATATATATATATATATATATATATGTATATATATATATATACTCGGTTTAAAATCTCGTAAGGACTCCGCAAACAACTACCTCACAAATGCTCCATTGCGGACTGAAGCAACACTTGATGACCTGGTCATCACCGAATTTTATGTCCGGGATTTCAGAAAAACATTGACATATCCAAAGCATGTGGGCCTGATCTTATCCCAGTTATAGTTATAAAGAAATGCTCTGCTGAACTGTCCCCTGTCCAAACTCTACAACAAATGCCTTGCCGAATATTGTTTGTCTAATAGTTGAAAAATTGCTCCGTGGTACCAGTCTTCAAGAATTCTGGAGATAGAACTGACCATCAGAATTATAGTCCCATCAGTCTACTGTTGGACTTCGCATAAATCTTGGAATCCTTAATCAATCTAGCGGTAACCCAGCACTTCGTTAATGCTAAACTTCTTTTTAAACATCTGTATGAGTTTAGGAAATGCACGGTCGACTGCGGATACCTTAAAGGTAATCTCCGAACGCATATACCATACACTGAACAAAACACGTAAAGCTAGGGCAGTATTGATTTACTCCTCTCCAGGAGTTAGGCACAAGGCAAGTTTTTATCTTACTCCCACAAGTAAGATGTGACCCAAGGTCGGGTCGGGAAAGTGGGGTTTAAAAATTGCCTGGGCAGTCCCGTCGGCATTCCCCGGTAGGGGCACCTCAGGCAGTAAGCAATAAACTTACTCCTCCCCAAAGAGGGGAGACAAAGCCTGGGAAGGTGGAGTTCCCAGAACTGCACAGGACAGACCCATTGACGGGCGTAAATCATGACCCGAAGGCCAAGACTACACCAGTATGGAGTGCAGTATCCATCGGAACAGATACTACACTTCGATCTTAGCTAAATTCAACAGCTTTTACAAGGTCTGACATAAAGGTCTTCACATAAAACATAATTCATATGGTAATACTTGACAAGTATTAGATATAATTACATCCAAGTGCCCCCTAATGACTTAAATGCAGGTATACCCCAGGGATCGATCCTTCGACCTTTATAATTCTTGATTTTCATAAACGACCTCTCTGATTAAATTGTGTAAGATATGGGTATATTTGATGACGACATTACGCTCTACTCTCGTTATGTGGGTAAAATGGACGCGCATCTATTGGGGGCAATAACTGAATCCTTAGAAAGTTACATCCAGTCTGTTTTAAAATGTGCTCATAAATAGATGGTAACATTTAATGCAGCTAAGACAAAGCTCCATTCGTTCAACAATTACAAGAAACATATTCAACCACCGATTGCTATGGAAAATAACACACTACCTATGAGTCCAACGTTTAAACTTCCAGGTCTAACATTTACAGGTAACATGAATTTAAACAAATACATAGAAGACATTGGCAAAGATGCTGCAAAAAAAGTAGGGGTTCTTATCTGTTCTTGTAAACTTCTCGCACCTGACAGTATGCTATATTCCTACAAAACTACCATTCGCACATTTATGGAGTATTGTTGTCACATCTACGCTGGTGCACCATCTACTTCTCTCTCTCTCTCTCTCTCCCTCTCTCTCATACATGGCCCCAAAAAGTAGCTAATCTAATAGGTACCTTACTATCCACCAATCTCTAGCCCTTGTCCCATTGCTGCAATGTTGCATCGTATTGCTTATTCTACAAGTACTGCCATGGAATGTGCTCCGATGAACTTGCTGCTCTGGTGCCGCATCGATGTAAATACACTCGAACAACCCGGAAATCAGCTAAATTCGATCAATTCACTGTGGAAATCAGCGGATGATGGAGAGCCTTCTACTCCAATAGTTTATTTTCTCGTGCTGCCGGCCTTTCAAACTTCTTTCATGTTTTCTGTTTCCCCGCTGTACCGACATGCAGAAATCTAAAACTAATTTTAACCAGAATCTCGCTGCACAGCCCACTAATTTAGATGACCCCCAAAACTAGTTCTCAATAGCGCCTTAAGTCTAAAGTGGCAACTTGTTTGGGGTGAACTGTGTTTAAAAAAACTACACCGAGACGAGGACACACTTGTCTATTGATAACTACATTATCTCTCCCTCGCCCTCTCTCTCTCTCTCTCTCTTTATATATATATATATATATATATATACATATATATAAATATATATATATATATATATATATAAATATATATATATATATATAAATATATATATATAAATATAAATATATATATATATATATAAATATATATATATAAATATATATATATATATATATATATAAATATATATATATATATATATATATATAAATATATATATATATAAATATATATATATATATATATATATATAAATATATATATATATAAATATATATATATATATATATATAAATATATATATATATATATAAATATATATATATATATAAATATATATATATATATATATATATATAAATATATATATATATAAATATATATATATATATATATATATATAAATATATATATATATATATATATATATATAAATATATATATATATATATATATATATATATAAATATATATATATGGGTGTGTGTGTATGTATATACATTATATACATAATATAGATTACTGTTAATTAAATAAATGTCTACATATATATTTATATCTAAATGAATAAATGCGAAAGTTGGGCTCTTTTCTCGTACGAACGATTAGTAAAAACGGTGTATTTCCAATTAATTCAACTTATCTAATAAACGAACCATTTTTATATATACAGTTTATATAGATGTGATATCAGATTCACAAGGTTTACTAATTTGCATATTAGTTTTGCAAAAGTTAATTTTATTAATTAACTATTATTTCGTATTGTTTTTATGTCAATGATTTTTTAAATTCGAATATAACAAATGTTCTGTTTTGCAATATTGTTTTATTTTCTGGACAAATATTTAGCATTTGTATTCAAAAATTTTCTAACGTCGTTCAAATGTGTCAAACATCCCTCTCAGGAAAAAGCGACCGACTCGATTTTTGTAAATTGCCAGTAAAAAAGTAAATACATGTTTCGAAATTAACAAAATGTTGACGTTTCGTGTTTGAAAAGTTCATTATTTTAAACTAGCAGGGCTACCCGGTATTGCCCGGGAAAATAGTAATTTATTTTTATCAATAACAAATGATTTCCCACTGTAATCACACGCGTTGAACATCTGTGAAAAAATAGGTGACGATACTCACGCGGACAGAAGAGGTGGACCGGAAGGTGAAACCTTATAACTTCGAACCTTTTATACGAGTAGAGAAGGCAGTTGATTGTTATAACATCTTCCTCGCTCTAGAGAGCGGCATTAACATTGGGACTTGCTCTCAGCCACACCTCTGTTAACCTCTTCCGATACTATCTCTTTATTTTGTTACCAAGCTTACAGCTACCCCCAAGGATTATCCGTCATTAGTCACAACTGTTAATTGACTCCCCGATTTCGGTGGGAAGTCGCGAATCGGCAGTATTTCGCAAGACTACAACATACTCACGCGGACTGTTTTTACTATTATTGTTTAAGCAATAGTTTCATCAATAGTAAAATAGTAAATGAGATGTTGAGAACAGATACTACACTTTGAATCATTTATTTTCCCAAAATATTAAAATTTAAATTACGAACAAATTAGACACAAGACGATCAAATGGGTGGGAAAAGAGGGAGTCGTTTGTCATATTTGGTCAACATTTATAACAATTTTACTCTTAATTAGAATAATCGCAGTCACCGCAATACCATATTTACTCTTGGGGTGGCCATTTTACTTAAAATATCTTTAAATTGTTGAAAAAACTTTTTTTGTTGATGAATACGTTTATTTACAGAAATTAATTGAATTAAAACGGGGAGTAGCATCTTAAGGAAACGACCAAGAAACTATAAAAAAAAATATGTGTTTATAACCTCGGCATTTATTAATGAATAAAAAAAAACTGATTTAATCTATTATTGTATTACCTTTTGATGGGGATAGGTTAGTGTAGTATCTGTTCTGTTGTAATAGGATCGTGCTCCCAAGAATTACCTCCTCCATGTTAAACCATCCTAGGTCTTACATTCTTCTGTGAGGGAGGGTTAATGTAGTATCTGTTCTTTTGTCATGCGACCATCTTCCCAGGAACTACCTTCTTTGGGAGGAGCAGGTGGTAGTGTAGTATCTTTTCTGTTGCCATAATACTGTATTCAGAAGAATTACCTTCCGCTGTTATGGGGAGATCCTCCCAGGTATTACGTCCTCTATTTTGGAAAGGTTATTGTAGTACCCATACTGTTGTCATGATACAATCCAACCAGAAATTATTTCCTCCTTTGAGGAATAGTGTAGTATATGTTTGTTAATACCTCCTCCTTTGGAGTTCAGTGTATGTTGTTCGTTCATCATTATTTTATCCTCTTAACCTAGCAACGGTATGCGACCGGAGGGAGCATATATCTATTAGTATATATATATATATATTTACTAGCATATATATATAAATATATATATATATATGGAAAAGCGGAAGACCTTTTCGCTCAACGTTTTGCCCAAATTTCACGTGGGCTTTGTCAAGAGCGGACGAAGAATACAAAAATGACAAAAGACGAGAAAGTCTGTAAATTATGGGGAATATATATAGTGGTTGGGTTCATGTTGAGATGAAAAGGTATGCAAATAAAAAAAAAAAAAAATAAAAAAATAAAAAAATTAAAAAAAAAAAAAAAAAAAAATAATAATAAAAAAAAAAAAAAAGAAATAAATATATATATATATATGCACATAAATGTGATCGAAACATATATATAACATATATACATACATAAATATCAAATATACATAGAAGTAGCATTGGAAAAGAAGAGGAGAAAATTTTTATTTGCATACCTTTTCATCTCAACATGAACCCAACCACTATATATATTCCCCATAATTTACAGACTTTCTCGTCTTTTGTCATTTTTGTATTCTTCGTCCGCTCTTGACAAAGCCCACGTGAAATTTGGGCGAAACGTTGAGCGAAAAGGTCTTCCGCTTTTCCATTTTTAATTTCATACCGTCGGATTATTTTTATCCTTTCATATACTCATATTGTCGGAATGGAAGACTATACTTATCAGAAGAAACTGCGCAGATATACCAACATCTTATTCGCAGCCCACTCCCATAACAACAGGAGTTCTTTTTTGCAAAATTGCATTAACGAGAAGGTCATCCCCAAAAGCACCACAAAATCTTTTCAGCACTCTCATCACATCTTCCCTAAACACATTGATGAGTACCTACGTTCTTCAGCACTTCTCCTTAAACACACATCCACAAATTTACGTAATTTGGCTAAAACCATTGCACGTGACCTACATAAAAACCATTCTCTTTCAAAAAGGACACTTCTAAATATTACACACCGGATCAAATCTTTCAATATTAACCACAACAATAGATTAAACAAAAAACTAGGCATTCTAATTTCCAACAGCAGATGGAGATCCATTGGATGCCCTGAACTTATCCAAAACCTCTCCGACACCATACTCTCCAATACTGAGATGGAAGTCTTAAGTTTTGGACTCAAATTCGCCACTGGAATTTACCCCAAAATAACAACCAACATGGTCTCCCGAAATTACAAACACGAGGACTCGGACTTTACTAAGGGTTTTATCCAGGGAATCATCTCTACTACAACCACTCAATCCATGGACTCAATTCTCCCCCATAGATATCTAAAATCATTACACAACCTTGCTAACAATGATAACATCATCATCTCACCCGCAGACAAGGGTGGTGGCGTTGTTATCATGGATAAATCTAAATACATCGAAAAGATGTCCGAACTCTTATATAATCAAGACATTTACGAAGAAACTAATTCCACCTTTATATACAAAGAAATAGATAAGTTCAACAAATCCTATAAGCAACTAATAAATAAGAATAACACCTGGTTAACATATATAGATTACCACCCCAAAATTCCAACTTTATATGGCCTACCAAAAACCCACAAGAATAATACCCCAATGCGCCCCATAATTTCAGGTATCGGCAGTGCTACCCATAAAATTGCACGTGCCATTACAAAAATACTAACCCCATTACTAGGTACGATTAGTCCATCTCACCTAAAAAATTCCGGAGATCTACTTAATAAATTAAAAAATCTTAACCTAACTAATAAAACTATGAATAGCCTTGACATAGAATCATTATACACAAATGTCCCCACCAATAAATGCCTTAATTTACTCAAAAAACATCTCGACAAAATAAATATCAACTTACCCTTTCCAGTAAATAACATAATTAATATTATAAATTTATGCACTAATATGACCTATTTTACTTTCAACAATTTCTTTTATAAACAGAAATTTGGCCTACCTATGGGGAATCCCCTCAGTGGTGTCCTATCCTGTTTATTTTTGGAATTTCTTGAGAACGGACCAATAAAATACAGACTACCTAAAAACGTATCTTACTATAGATACATAGATGATATCCTAATTTTCCTCCCGAAAACCACTAAAATAGAAAGCATTACTAACAAATTGAACAAAATAGAACCGACCATTAAATTTACTTTCGAAAAAGAAACAGATAACTCCATTCTTTTTCTTGATATTCTACTAATAAATAAAAATAATAATTTATCTTATAAAGTCTACCGTAAACAAACCAATAAGAACGATTATGTTCATTTTTATTCGCACCACAATAATAAAATAAAATCTGGCATCATAATTGGTTTTTACCTAAGAGCACTGAGGATATGCAGCAATGAATATTTAGATGACGAATTTAAATACATTGAACACTCTCTCAATACATTACAGTACCCAAAGTATTTTATACAAAATTCTAAAAGAAAAGCTCTACAGATTTACTCAAATTCCAAACAGAAAAACTTATCCACCAGCCCTATAATAAATAGATATATAGCTTTACCAACCAATTCCAACAATAACCCGATTTACACAGAACTTAATAAACTAGGCATAAACATATCCCAAATAACTTCTGCAAGTATTATAAATTTAATCAAAACACCTAAACTGAACACGACACCCAATGTCAAAGCTGGCATATACTCCATTCCTTGTCTAGACTGTAATAAGATCTACATTGGAGAGACGCAGCGTAATCTGGACAAGCGGATTTATGAGCATAAAAGAGCGATTAAAACTAACAACACACTTAACGCCTTATGTGCTCATACTATGGAATATGGTCATTACTTTGACTTTGAGAAATCCACTTTAATCAAAATAATACACAACAAGTCAACACGTCGAATAATTGAATCTGCCCTCATAGCCCTTTCCACAAATAAAATTAAACAAAGAATGGGCTTCTACAATATCTCCCCCAACCTATCAAAAGCAATCATTAGTGAAAACAAGATAATTCTAGACACCGGATGATTCCCTGAGCTTTAAATTAAATATCCTTTGGACCCCTTTCTGCTCTTTATTTTCTCCTCTTCTTTTCCAATGCTACTTCTATGTATATTTGATATTTATGTATGTATATGTTATATATATGTTTCGATCACATTTATGTGCATATATATATATATATATTTATTTCTTTTTTTTTTTTTTTATTATTTTTTATTTTTTATTTTATTTTTTTTTTTTTTTTAATTTTTTTTTTTTTTTTTTTTTTTTTTTAAATTTTTTTTTTTTATTTTTTATTTGCATACCTTTTCATCTCAACATGAACCCAACCACTATATATATTCCCCATAATTTACAGACTTTCTCGTCTTTTGTCATTTTTGTATTCTTCGTCCGCTCTTGACAAAGCCCACGTGAAATTTGGGCGAAACGTTGAGCGAAAAGGTCTTCCGCTTTTCCATTTTTAATTTCATACCGTCGGATTATTTTTATCCTTTCATATACTCATATATATATATATATATATATATATATATTCTAATTTACAACCTCCGTCAAAACTGAAAGAAAAAAGATATGACTCGCCAGTGTTCCCATTCGCGATTTATCTATATAAATATTACTAAAATGTCCATATAAAACCACAGAATTAGGTCCGTAATTTAATTATTCATATAAAAATTATTATTTTCATTTCTGGTACTTTACCAGAAAAAACGGGGTATATGTTCTATGGCTGTCTAACTTAGTCTGTACTTTCTTGCTTTCCCTCTCTACTTGAAATAGTTTCCTCCCAAGACTAAAAATTCCAATGTTTTACATGTGTGTCGGGATGTAAGTACATATATTTATTCATGTATATATCTCTATCTATCTATATATATATATACATATACGAACAAACACAAAGAGGATTTCTGTTTTGTATATGATGATAATTACCCTTTTTAGTTTCTTACTTTATCTGTAATATTTCTAGAACTGAAAACAATGCTATTGGTTCCATAATCGTCTCCTTCGTTCTGTTGGTGGCCCTTAATCGTCATTGCGCTGTTAAATTATTGTGTTTACCTCTACATTTAATTCCATGAGAAATGCCAGTATACTGAAATCATATGCCCTTAATAGGGTTAAGATGAAAATTCATATACACTAAATGTACAAAAGCAAGGAAATTCCCAAATGTTTACACTTTTATTGTCATTAAGGGTATGCGAGCACAACAGGGTTATGTATTTTACTGGTAGGAATTTTTCTTCAGCGCACCTCACACACTTCATCCACTCATGCATAGAGATTTATACTGTAGTGATGTGATAATGAAATGGTTTGGTTGATATGCGGTCGTACCCTTAATTAATGACAATAAAAGTGTAAACATTTGGGAATTTCCTTGCTTTTGTACATTTAGTGTATATGAATTTTCATCTTAACTTTATTAAGGGCATATGATTTCAGTATACTGGCATTTATCATGGAATGTCACTACTTTTGTAAAGGCTATGCCTCAATACATGCCTTCTGATAAGGTTTTTTAGAATTTTCTGGAAAATTAAGTTATATGGTAAACTAAAATTAAAATGCAATCAACTAGACCCTAGAACCTCTATCTCTGCCAAAAATCTGCTGAATCCATCAAATAGTTGATGAGATACAGGGTGGCACATACGTACGTACGTACGTACGTACCACCAGATAACATGATTTCATGATTGAACTTTCTGGATCTCTGGGTTGCCTTGACTATTGATGCTGACATTCTACACACTTATAGAACCTATCAAATAAAAAATGTGCAAAGTTTTAACTAATTTAGTTTATTGGTTTTTGAGTTATGATTGATCAAAGAAATGAGATTTCCAGCATAGGCCATTCGTGAGGTCTATTAAGGGATAAAGCGCTCTCGCGCCTCTTTTGGTTAACTATAAAAAAATTCTCTTTCCGGTCGCATATTTTGCCAGTATTTATTATGAACAAACATACAAAACATTGTTTCCCACAAGGAAAGATGATATCGTGAAAGACCATATAGTACACTAACGCTCAAGGGTGAGGTAATGTCTGTAAGGATTGATCTCACGGAAACATGACAAATAAAACACTACATCCTCCAAAAATTAAAGGTAATTCATGGGAAGGTATTATCATGATAACATGACAGATAATATCCTACTCTCCTACAAATGGACAAGTTACTGTCTGGGTAGATATTATTATAAACAGAACAGCTACTACGCTAGTAGACCATTAATGTGAAATTATATAATTGAGTGAATTGGATATTAAAATATAATAATAGTTTAGTTTTGGATTCCATTTTTAAAGTAGTAGTATAGTTTAGGCTTCAGACGGACGGATACATGATATATATTATTAATACTAGCTAGTAGTTTTATTTAATTGCTCAGTAAAATGAAAATCACCCCATCCTTGATTTTAATAAATAAAACACGGAATAATAAAAACATAGTTTTTAAACAAAATTCATCTTTCACGGCGTAAAATATAAAACCAAAAATCCTGAACTCACTTAAGGTCGTAAAAAGATAATAATATTTGAAGTTTTTCAAATCGAAAAAAAAGGTGTACCTGAAATAAGATAACCAATTAAAATATAATACAGTGACCACGATTCTGAATTCAGTTATTTAATTGCTAAGTAAAATGTGTTTTTTTACAAAAAAATAATAATTTTTAAATCAAATGTTATCTTTAAATTAAACAATTTCATTCCATAAATTTGTGCTTTAAAACATAATTTATAATAAGATAAAAAACAAGAACGTTTTAATAAAAAAAATCAAAGTTTTGAGCGACTCGTACAATAAATCTCAGAGAATGTAATGTTTAGATGTTATTAATCAAATAATGCGCCCCTGCGTGTGTCTATCGCTCTGTATCTCTCTGCTTTTATTCTCTCTCTCTCTCTCTCTCTTTCTTGAAATATAATTTCTGTACGTTCGAAATAGAACGTTATACTTAATAATCAGAGGGCGCGTAACCAAATGTTGGAGTGGACGCCGGCTGTTCCATCATATTCCATTACAATGTAATTTAATTACGTATCTGAATTATATAGATTTAAAAATGTATTTAATTAATTATATATATACATTTTATTAAGATTATTATTATCAAGGGAAATATTTTGAATACATCTGAAAATCTGGAAAATACAACCAGGAGGGAATATTTGCTAATATTAATTTTTTAGAAGCTTTAAAACAAATTAATTATGTAAATCTGAATGACGCGTGATGTTAGAGGAAGTTTTGGAATGGGTATATATAGGAGCTTATGAGTAGATATAAAAACAAAGCAGTCAAAACTATTAATATAGTTTCGGCTTCATATAGACAGACATACAGATACATAATCTCCATTATTAATAGATATAAAACTTATTTACTTATGTAGTAGACTGTTAAATTCACGTATTTTTATCGCCTTCTTTCGCTATTTGTTACTTTACTGTAACATCGGTAAAAATATTTGTAAATTATGTTCATTTCTTTCTTGTTTATCGACAGCCGACGTCAATAGCGAAAGAATAAATAAAAACAGCCGATGCGCGAAACCTTTAAAAAAAGAAAATGCATATTCAAATAAAAAGTATTTATATGGCAAATCAATCACTTAATTTTCCAAGATAACTGCCGTCTCATTACGTTTAACTACTTTCATTTACCGTCGACTGTGAAATTGTGGTCGGCTTTCCAGACAAACTGATGAACTTCTTGCTCTATAAACATTTTATAGTTGCAAACTTCACCCTTCTACATAACCATTGGACATTTAGTATGTTTATGGAATGGATTCGATTCGAGTGAGACATCTGTGCATCGTTTCATTATAGCCACAAACTCCGTTATTGTAATTAGGTGACATTTCAAGTCACTTTAGAAGCAGGTTATCCACGAGTGCCCCTTTTTCCTAGACAAGTTGCAATAGATCTGAGTGAGATACCTATCTACACCGGTCTAGAAATAAAGTTACAATTCTGCTAGTCATGTAGTTATCCAAGCGCTATGTTAGTTCAACATAACGATTCAAAACATTCCCGCGATGATAAGTCTAGAATCCGGAATTATTTGCCCAGTACTCTTGGATAAGATCATCATGGGCGATAGAGAACACGGATGAGAGCTTATCCAGAATAGCTATGTCGATAATGAGAACCTGTGAAATTAATATCTATCTATCTATCTATCTATCTATCTATCTATCTATCTATCTATCTATCTATCTCTCTCTCTCTCTCTCTCTCTCTCTCTCTCTCTCTCTCTCTATATATATATATATATATATATATATATATATATATATATATATATATATATATATATATATGAAATATAGTAACACGAAATTTCATAATCATCGATGCAATAATTAATTTCAACCTTGTGGTATTGTTAAGCATCCAATTCAGATGATTACATATACATAGAAATATATATATATATTAATTTCGCAGGTTCGTATTATCGGGATGGCTTTTGTGGATAAGCTCTCATCTGTGTTAAACTATCGCTAATGATAAATATTTTTAAAATGGTTCTAATGCTCAAACTTTCATCATAATAGGCGCTTTATTTCTCTAGAAGAAAAAAGAGTGATAAACATGCGACGATTGTCCAAATTTTTTTCAAATTTTAACTGTTCAATGCAAGGTGTATACAGTAATAAACTAGTGTTTATTATTCTTTCCTTAAGCCAAGGCTTTTTAAAGATCGAGATCTTATCATCAGAGGAGAAATACAGATAGATAAGTTGGCTTCCGAAAAAGCCAAAGTTCAAATATTTGAAAAATATTATTAAAAAAAATATTATTAAAAAATGTAGTGAAAGAAAAGTTCCGTAAAAAAGATATGTGGTTTGTCAGGGTGGTAGTTGTCCGTTGAAAAGATGTCCAATGAATAGGAAAAATTGTAGAAAACGAAAAAAAGCTTTTTCGTAGGGGCAGTATGGAGAGAATGTTCAAATATAAGTAAATCCAAACGCACTTAAATGGAATTGAAAAGAGAAAAGATGGCCATTATTGATAACTTTCTGGACCATAGAAAAAGGCAAATGATATCGAGTCCAAAGAAAAACTTAAGTGAAACAATCATGCTAAATTTGGGGCTGGGGAGTTAAAGAGTGAGGGAGTAGTGGTGTTCGGATTGGTTGAGAGAGCCGCTGTTGCAGCTGGGAGGAAATAAAGGGATAGATGGGGGAGTGGAGGTTAAAGTAACAGGGGATTTGTGGGTAGGAGCGGGCGATAGATAGTAAAGATTAAGAAATCGGCAAGCATCTTATTCTTTCGAAATTACCCTGCCTTCTCCCTAAATTCATTTTATATACAATCCTATTTTATCCCATTCCTTTTCTCTTCAGATAAATTTTACACGCAATAACCTATTTCTTAACCATGACTATCTATCGCCCGCTCCTACCCACAAATCCCCTATCACTTTAACCAAGATTGACGCGCAACCACTCTAGTTTTTCTGTTGTATTATACTTTCCTTCAATATACTTCTGTCCTCTACACTCCGAGTTTGTGTTTTATAACGGCATCTTTTTAGAGTCACAACAACTGGCGACAAAGTATTCGAACTTACACGGGACACAACAAGATTAAGGTGTTTTCTTGAGAACCTTAAAAGGAACATCACAACAACTGGCGACGTAGAATTTCGAACTTACACCACTACAACTGGCGACGTGGTTACAGTTAGACATTCTTGAGAACCTTTAAATAGACGCCACAACTAGTGAAAAATGTCTATTAAGTTGCCTTTTTCTTTAGAACATGAAAAAAGAAAAACCTGAGGAAATCAACGGCGAATTCACCAGACAACATCCTAGTTCAAAAAACTGTCTTTGCCAAAATAAACACGTAAAATACCAATTTATTTTTCCCTCATTGAAGAAGGGTCAGTGAATTTTTTCATTGCTATTTCGACACTTTTGTAACTTTTAACAATAAGGGAATACATGATTTTTCCTTTCTTTCTAAAATAGAAAATTCCTATTGTCTAAAGAAAGAAAATTAAAACCGTATTTTAATTTTTTTCTTTGTTGACTAAAGTGCCGACCGTAAATCTAACGGTTACGTGAAAAGAAGAAAAAATTTGAATATTTTTGGTCGCAGAATAAAACGTTTTATAGTCTTTTTCCTTTTTTAACAACTAAGACTACGTTCAGCGAGCGTAGTATAGAATACATAATTTCTAACAGCTGGATTCTAAATGGACACATTTAAAATATGGAAGATTTTAAAGCTATTATAACATAAATGTTGAAGTATTAAATGCAACATCAACTAGAATTACAAAGTCGACGATGAAAGGCTACAGAAAATTGAAGAACATTTTCAAAAGCTTCTACTAGAACAAAATTAAAAAAAACTACTAGAAAAAAAGTAGCGGACGAAAAACTACTCGAACAAAAAAGTCAAATTCTTTCGATAATCAATTAATGGTTAAAGATAGTGGAATAGTTTAAGTTTAAACTCAAAGAGGATTCTCAGGAGTTAAAGATTATGAAGGATGAGCTGACTTTTCTTGAAGTTGACTGTCGAAGCAAAGAAGACATTTTTTTCAAAATTTAAAGATGTGTTAGAATTTAAAAAACTGGAGGATATACTATTTGAATTTGATAGAGTCCGTCAGTTCTCTCATAAAAGACACCATCACTAAATTAGGGAACGACTATCGGAAGACACCGACAGCACGCCACAGGAAGAAGTTATGGTTACCAGATACAAAAATTTGGACATATAGAAACAAGCAGCTTCAGAATCGCGTCAATCCAAAAAGGAAACGATACTATGATTCGTAACGAATTAAATCTTTGGAGAGGGTGTTATGGTACTTTACCTATGCGGACTTTTGACTCTTCCATTTACCATAAATACTTGGAGCACCTGCTCTTCACTGTTGACTATCAACCCCAGCCTGATCAGTCTCTCCTTAACTTCGGTTAAGTGGGGAAGTCGGGATGGGTTAATACCAGTCGAGGATTCGTTCTCGACAATCAGTCCGGCAGAAACTGGGCCATTTCGATGGCCTTTTATCTGCCGGGCTGAGGTATACTGTCCTGGGTTGTCTTAAGGGGTGCACTCTCCCAGGCTTTGCCTCCCCTCTTTAGGGAGGAGAAAGTTTATCGCTAGCTGCCTGAGGCACCATGATCGTAGAATTTCCTTGGGTTCTTATCGTATACTTTAATAACACTATATATGTTAGTTTTGTGATGTAGTTATGTTTCAAAAACATGTTTACTTGTTCTAATTAGCCGTAATTTATAAGAAACTGAACAAGTCACCCATCTCTCTCTCTCTCTCTCTCTCTCTCTCTCTCTCTCTCTCTTAGGTAGCCATGTATGCTTCTTGCTAACTCACTCTACGTTGATTAAACTACTTACAAATATTGTTAATATCTCTATGATCATTTAGATCATAAATGACATTCTTTTGTAAGCGTGGTGACTTGCATTACGTAAGTATGTGTACACTAAACAAACGTATGTAAATTAGCTAACAAAATATCAAGTCTGTTCTATTTTATATAATAATGGATAATAACACTTCTATACAATTATGATAATTATAATGATAATCATGATGATATTCTTCTTCTTCTTCTTCTTCTTCTTCTTCTTCAAGAAACATAACTTTAATTTATGTAATTTATAAGCTTATAAGCTCCTCCCCAATAAATTACACCGGCCTAAACTGACACGACACAAAAATGAACCAATGAACAGAAATAGCAAGAAACACCATCAGCTCCCCGCCCCTCAATATATTTTTTTTAAATGGTACAAGCCTAGACTGACACCGCACAAAATATTTGCATGAGGTCTAAGAGGATGAGAAGACCGAGGAGGGACAGCACAAACCAGACCTCCACTAGAAGTGCAGAGACTGCTGGGACCTTGGGGAGGCTTATTGCCACCCAAATCCCAGAGAAGACCAATGTTCCTTACCAGTGAGAAATCAATGGTAAACGGCTGTTGTGATACTGCAAGTTTATTTGCAGTGGCTATCGAAAACAGGTGGAGAATACTGGAAATCTGGGGAAACTTGTTGTTACTCAGACTCAGGGAATACCACCGGTTTTCGGTGAGCAATCACTGATGACCTGTGTGAGAACTCCTAGTGAGTACATGATAATAATACTGATAATAATAATAATAATAACATACAAATAAAAGTGTTAGATGCGCGCTTTTTCTTTAGTGCACCCAAAATCTCATGATACACAGGTGTTGTGTGATCCGCGTGTCGTCTCATTTCTATCTTCTATTAATTACCAGGAACACGGGTCTTCTTTCAATGGAAGATTATATCGCATTTGGAACACGTTTTCAGACTATTACATAAATCTGAGAGAGAATTATATGAACGTATTCACTCGAAAAAGATATATAATGTGAGAAGGACAATGTGG
>OY744517.1:18112751-18122751 GCA_963556195.1 Sepiola atlantica | reverse complement strand
TCATCTTATTATTTGGAAAGTTATTTTGAACATTTTCTAAAATAATTTACAATTTTTTTAACTTACTTGAAATTTATTCTAATTTTAAAACTTATTCTGCACTTTTTCTAAAAATATTCTGAAAATCAAAGCTTTTCTGAATTCATCGAATATTTTAAATTGAAATATTCAACATATTTGTTATCTTATTTTACTTTATTCTGAAAATTACAATTCTAAAGTAGAATTTATACTGAAAGCCGTACTAAATGACTTAATATATTTGAATTTATTCTAAAATATTTTAAAATCTTTTGAGCTCATTTGAAACTCAGAAATTTAAATTTATTCTTATTATTCTGAAACATATTCTGACCTTATTCTGAAAATAAGAGATTTTCTGAATTCATTACTATTTAATTAGAAATATTAAACATATTTTTGTCTCATTAAACTGCATTCTGAATATTAGAATTCTGAAAATATAAATTATACGTAAGTCAATATTAATTGATTTATGATGTTTCTATCCATTCGGAAATAATTATAAGTTATTTGAACCTATTTGAAACTCAGACATTGAAATTTATTCTTATAATTCTGAAACTTATTCTGAAAATCAAAGTTTTTCTGAATTTATTAATATTTGAATTTAAAATATTCAACATATTTTATTTTATTTTACTTTAATCAAAGAATTACAATTCGGACTGCAGATGTTGTTGAAGGGGTGCGAAAAAGAGATAATGCGGAATGCGACAGCGGAGATGAACACCATTCCAAAATAAGACTTACAGAGGTGGGTCTGGCAGTGGATAGACCAGGGGGCTAAGTGTATACAAGCAGAATGGAGTTACTTTGAAAGGGATTAGAGTCTCAACCCCGTCACATATTTGAAATATTTTTTCTGGCCTAAGGTTAAATACTTTTTAGACAGGCTTTGTATATATATATATATATATATATATATATATATATATATATATATATATATATATATATATATATATATATATATATTATTTTTTGGGGGGTACAAAACTTTATTAATGCAATAATGAAGGGAAGACGTGTTGAATTTTTATAATTAAAAGATTTAGGGGATGAGAAAAAAAAATTTGCCAGTCGACTAGTTTCGCCCACACAAGGCTGATATCGTGAGATTTAAAAAAAACCCTTTTATTTTTAAAATGAAATTAGCGTTATGTTATGAAGGGGAAACAACAAAAAGTTCTAATTTAGAATAAAATAAGCGTGATGTTATATGGAATAGAGGTTGTGTCTTAGAGACTAATCACACTCAACCCCAAGAGACACTCCTTCTGTTTGCAGAGGGAGGGCCTCTTGAGGCGTACGTGGATAGTTTCCAATATTTTCAAATGATAAGATGAGTAAGCACAGCTTAAGATGGAAAATGAATTTGTGCTAAAGTTCGTTGCGCACAACAGGTTATTTATCAGGTGGTCAGTTATCGAAGAACCGTATGTATTTCTTAGAACGTCCCGTGACCGGAAGGTTTCATTCTTGATTTTACTGGGGATGTGTTGCTGTACTCTGTTGTCTAATCTCAACGTCGTCCGGCCCACGTAATTGGCACTACAATTACATTTAAAAAGATAAATCACATTATTTTAATGGTGGGGGCAGGACGTCTTTTCGAGAGTATGGTAGCAGAGGTATTGTACAGAACACAACTCGCACATTAGATGAAAAATAACAATTTTCCACCACTGAGCTGATTTGCGATGAAAATGAAGACCACTCAGGATCATATATGTTACCGATGAGACGATCATAAAACTGCTTTCGCATATTATTGATCGGATGTTAAGCAAAAAAAAAAAACTGTTGAATTTTCAGAAATAAAACTTGTTTAATAAATCAGGCATTTGTTGTTCTATGTTTGGATTAAAAAAAGGATTGTAGATTTTATTAACGATTCCATGTGTGGCATTTTCGGAGGTTCACTTTATATGATGTGTACTGCAATTAATACAGCGATTTCCGATGTTTTTTTACTCATGATTAGCATCGTTTATACCCTAGTATAATGCCACAGTGTACACACTCAATACATATATACTAGTTCTAAAGGTTTGCATCAAACCATTTATAGTGTATTGATGATGTGTATTGTAGTAGATTTATACTGGTATCACTACAAATATCAGTATTGTATGTACTCACGTATTTTTTGATCTTGCATATTGCAAAACGTCCGAAATTTATTTTTGATTCATAACTATGTCTATCCACCCAGTTTTCTATGGTAATGTTTTGACTTGCATTTTTTTTTACTTGTTTAATTTTTATTTGGGGACAAAATTATTATCTTTTGTTAAACACAAGAGAAATATCTATTGACCAACACAGAGTTACGTCTTTTCTTAAAGCTGGTCTGTATGAAAAAAAATTCCGACCATGTTAAAGTATTTCCTCTAATGAGTTAAATCGAATTGCATTTAATCTTATTTTTCTTAACAACGTACTTTAATGATTCACCAAATGAACTGATTTCCTTTGAAGAACATTTACATTGTCATGCGCAAATGCATTAATTTCGTCTTTCTCATTTCAGTTTACAAAGAGCATGTAATTCAGCTAATGAAAGCAAAATCAAACCCGAAAACTCTATGGGGACAGACGATATCAACTCAAGGTTCATTGAAACCTAGAATTCAAGGTAGGATATTTAATTAAAATGTTATGTTATACGATCTAGCAGTTCTTGCTTTCTTACTTATGGAAACTCTACTCAAATTCATTGAATTAAGTTTACTAAAATCCTAATTTCGCTATGTATACATACACATTCTTGGTCTCTCTTTCTCTCTCTCTCTCTCTCTCTCTCTCTATATATATATATATATATATATATATATATATATATGATTATTTTTATTTACAGACATGTACAAAATCTGCGACACTGGCATGTCGATGTTATCGATCAACAGTTATTATAAACTGAGATCTTATCAGGCACAGTTAGAATCCGATCTTAACCTTAGATCATATTTTGGAAATAATATGATCTAAGGTTAAGATCGGATTCTAACTCTGCCTGATGATATCTCAGTTTATGATAACTGTTGATCGATAACATCGACATGCCAGTGTCGCAGATTTTGTACATGTCTGTGTAAATAAAAATAATCAAATATAAAAGCTCTATTTGATATTGAGCACTTTTTATAAACCCGGTTGAAATTCTTTGGATTACTACCCTGTGGATGTTTTACCTGGATTATATATATATATATATATATATATATATATATATATATATATATATATACCTAAATTTATATATCGAGAGAGAATATAAACTTAGATGGATTCAAACAATAATGTATTTTTCGTAAATGAATTTGAGTAAGGTTTACATTAGTAAACAAGCAAGAACTGGTAAATAATAAACCAACATATTTCTACTAGTAACCTATACCATTGGATGTTTCTCCAGTTTTCTCAAAAACGAAATGTTTAATTCCGAGATTACAAGGATTGGTTCGAAATGATCGAGAGACATCCGTGCATGCGCATGTTTTCAGTGACCTACTCTCTTCACAAATTATTAAAACATTTTTTTTAAACATAGTTCACCCCAAACAAGGCAGGGCGCCACTGTAGACGTAAGGGGCTACTGAGAAAAAAAGGGAGAAGGTTTGGAAGGGGGGGTCAACCTAATTTGGGATCTGCTCAGCGAGATGTTTGTTTACATTAGTTTTGAATTTCTGCATGTCAGTAGCGTCAGGAAAACAGGGGCAGATAGGGAGTTCCAGAAACCAGCAGCACGAGGAAATAAGCTATTTGAGTAGAAAGCTCTCCGGCATCTGGATACCTCCACAATTAATGGATGGGATTTAGTTGATTGCCGAGTTGGTCTAGTGAATTTACGTCGATTGAATGAATTGGCACGATGTCGGAGAGCGATCTGTCCCGCGTACTATATCGAATGTTTCTTTCTTATAGTCGAGTAGCCATACCAAAGCTTTGGAACCTTGTTTTTATCCATATTAAACTGATTTAAGAAGATATAACCCTGGGTAAAGTAGTTGACACGCAGTCCGTATATAAGTATTATTTATTTTACTTTCCACTTTAACATCTATAGAACTTTTTCCTTTCTTGGAATCAATTTATTTTATTTTACCAACATTACAGAAAAAACACAAAGTTTTATTTTGAAGTAAAACATTTCCGCATCCATTGTTTTTTTTTTAATATAGATTTTCATACATTTTGGTCTGAATATCTTTTTAATGAGGTGTCATCACTATTTCGGATGAGTAGTCAGCTTTGTGTTTATATTTGTGCAACAGCTTATTATAGACAGTTGTTATTATAGACAGTTGTTATTATAGACAGTTGTTATTATAGACAATTGTTATTATAGACAGTTGTTATTATAGACAATTGTTATTATAGACAATTGTTGTTATAGACAGTTGTTATTATAGACAGTTGTTATTATAGACAATTGTTATTATAGACAGTTGTTATTATAGACAATTGTTATTATAGACAGTTGTTATTATAGACAGTTGTTATTATAGACAGTTGTTATTAAAGACAGTTGTTATTATAGACAATTGTTATTATAGACAGTTGTTATTATAGACAGTTGTTATTATAGACAATTGTTGTTATAGACAGTTGTTATTATAGACAGTTGTTATTATAGACAATTGTTATTATAGACAGTTGTTATTATAGACAATTGTTATTATAGACAGTTGTTATTATAGACAGTTGTCATTATAGACAGTTGTCATTATAGACAGTTGTTATTATAGACAGTTGTTATTATAGACAGTTGTTATTATAGACAATTGTTATTATAGACAATTGTTGTTATAGACAATTGTTATTATAGACACTTGTTATTATAGACAGTTGTTATTATAGACACGTGTGTTACAGAAAGGAGTAGTATAGCTGGTGGTATTATAGATAGATATATTATAGACGGCAATGATATAGACATATGTATTATGAAGATATTTATTATAGATAGATGCATTATACACTCATGTAATATAAAATATATACCTATATTATAGATTGTGATGTGATACAAATACTTGCTGTTAATATTTTATTAAGAATAATTAAAAAGTGCAGACTAACATCTAACAAAGGAAGTACTACCGGAAAGTATCCCTTTGTGTTTCTTTATCGTTAGTATCGATTCCATTGTTCATATTTTCAACAACTGGTTTCAGAAAGTCTTCACATCAGTCTCACGATACTTCAAAGCCAATTAACGAGTATTACACGTGGTCTATGATAGTTTTAAACGTTGACGAGACCATATGCATGCACAGGACCATCTAACATTATCGTGATTAAACTAATTATCTATCAAAGTTGTTTGTCAACAAATTGCCGACGTGTAGCTACGATTGTCAGTTTTCATAGTCTGTTTACCAAGTAACGCTCCTGCTACAAAGAGGAAAAATAATATATTGTATGCATTACACAAAAATGTATTATTAGAATATCATAGACAGATGCCTTATACATAGATCTATAAAAGTTTTTTTTTATAGATAGCTGTATTAGAGCAGATGTTAAATAGACATATGTATTATAGACGGACGTATTATAGACTAAGCTATTATAGACGGATTTACTACATATAGATTTACTTATATTGGAGCTGGTTATTTAAGCTTAGGGTATAATCTTATATAGATTGTATAATTGTATAATATGTATAATATAATTGTAATTATATTATTATATTAAAATGTAATTATTCCTATATTTTATTTATATAAACATTTTTATTTATATATAAAATTATATCTAAAATATATAAAATTTATATATTATATATAATTATGTATAAATTATATATAAAATTTTAAATAATATTATATATAAAATTATATATAATTACATATATTACTCCATTATATATTACGGTATTTATATAATAAATATATAATAAATATATAAATATAGGTATTTATATAAATAAATACCTATAATATATATATATCTATATATATATATATATATTACGCCGTTATATATAAAAGTTTATTTATATATAAAATTCCTATTATTAATTTATATATAAAATGTAAATATTCCTAAAATTATTATATTAAACTGTAATTATATTATTATAATTGTAATTATATTATAAGTATAATCATGGACACTCCCGTCGATTTCGACGTATGAGGTCTTGACAACTCAAAATTTGTTTAGTCTACGATGGATGTAGCATGCTTACATTTACTCAATCGTAAATGGCATTTGAGTCCTGCGAGAGATTTGCAAACCAGCCCACAATGGATGCAAGAAGGAAGATCTTGAGAAAAATCGGCTGGGATACTTGTAGATGTTTTTGTTCTTTCGCGTCTTTCGCGCTGTTGATCAATGGCAGTTACAGAGAACCGCCTGTATAATAATTGTATAGTTCAATAATCTTATATAGATTTACTACATATATATATATGTTATAGGCGGATGTATTATGGGCATACATATTAGAGAAGAATGTTTGATACCCATATATATTATAGATACATGCATTATAATCACATCTATTATAGATACATTTATTATAGTCACATATATTATATATATATATATATATATACATGATAGGCGGATATATTATACATACATAGATCATACACATATCTATTTTGACATATGCATAATAGACAGAAGTATGATAGGTAGATATTAATCACAGATATATGATAGACATATGTATTATAGATGTTTGTGTAGACTAAGGTATTATAGACGGATTTACTACATATAGATATGTTATAGGCGGATATATTATGGGCATACATATTAGAGACGAATGTATGATACCATATACATTATAGATACATGTATTATAGTCACATCTAGTATAGATACATGTATTATAGTAACATCTATTATATATATACACGTTATAGGCGGATATATTACGCATACATAGATCATATACATATCTATTATTGACCGATGCATAATAGACAAAAGTATGATAGGTAGATATTATTCTTATGACCGCTGTGAGCCAGAAACATGTGTCCATGGATAACTTTTATGTATGTATAAAATAAATAAAATTATATATTAACGGAAAAAATATGTCCTATGAAGTTAAGGGCGACTCATAATGCAATTTTCTGCATCTTAATCACTTAGGAAAGTGAGACAATCGAAATAATAGTAAGCAAAATAACAACGAACGCTACGATCACCAATGAAAATAATTACTTAGAAATACATTCACAGATATATGATAGACATATGTATTATAGATGTTTTTGTTATAAACAATTTTTTTATAGATAGATGCATTATTAACAGATGAATTAAAGACGCATAGATGAAAGACAAATATATATTTTAGACCGATGTACTATATACATCTGTATTATAAACTGATGTATTGTAAGCAGGTGTATTATCGGCACATGTATTGTAAAAATAGATGCACTATAAACAATTGTTTTATAGATATTTGTATTACAGACACATGTATTGTAGACATAGTTATCATAGATAAACGCATTATTGACTGGTGTGTTACAGAAAGATCAATTATCAACAAAAGATTGATGCAGAATAGACTGAGGTTATGTATTATAGATCGATGTATTATTGACGCATGAATTATAGATAGATGTATTATCGAAATAAATATTATATATATTATATATATATATACGAGGTGTGGTGAAAAAGTATCCGACATAAGGCCAGAACAATATTTTAAATATGTGACAGGGTTGGGACCCTAATTCCCTGCTAGCACATATTTAGCCCACCGATCCATCCACTGCCGGAAACCCCTCTGAAATTTTTTTTTTTGAATAGTTTTCAAATCTGCTGTCGTGTTAGATTCAGAAGAGTTTGGTAGAAGATGCGATGCGTAACAAAAATTAAGGAGTGGTTCAACCGATTCAAAAATGGCCGCACATCAGCGGAGAGTGACCAGCGTTCTGGCAAAGTCAAACCTGCTCGGAGTGCAGCTGTTGTTGAAGGGTGCACAAAAAGAAATAATGCAGAACGCGACGGCGGAGATGAACACCATTTCGAAAGAAGACGTCCAGAGGTGTTTTCGGGTAGTCGATTGATCGGTGATCTAAGTGTGTGCAGGCACAATGAGCATAATTTGAAGGAGAATTGTTCGAAATTCCGTCACGTATATGACATATTGTTTCTGGCCTAAGGTCGGATACGTTTTTGATAGTCCTCGTGTATATATATATATATATATATATATATATATATATATATATATATATATATATCGCAAGCATGAAGAGAAGACGAATTCTATCGTTGATTATTAAAAGTTAATAAAGAAAAACAAAAGCCAGTCGACCAGTTTCGCCCTCTCTTATCAAAGCCTGTATCGCGGGATTAACAAAAAAACGAGGGATTTAAAAGAGGAGGTGAACAGATAAGGGACAGAAAATAAACGCGTCCTAATCGCACCACATCTTTTGAATTCTAACGACTATGTTCCGTTTAAAAAAAAATTCTTTCCACGTTTACAATATTTCTTCAAATAACTCATCTTGTGAAAGTCTTGAAATAAAGACGAATCCTTAATGAATCTAAACTAATTTTGGCTTTTCCTTTTCATTTTCCATATATATATATATATATATATATATATATATATATATACACATTACTTTTCGGAAAGGTAAAACGTACTTTTTCTAAACTTTTTCTTTAATTACATTTTTAGCTTATTAACTCTTGTTTTTTCGTATATTTAATTAACCATTTTTTTCGCCTTTTACCTTTTTATCTAATTTATTTTTTTAACTTATTTATATACTTATTTGTTTTTAAAATGTTCTTATTTCACTTCATAATTCTCGTTATTGATTTATGGCTAATTTTCCCACATATATATATATATATATATATATATATATATATATATATATATATTTGTAGACGATTTAAAAAAATAAGGTTCCAAAATAAAGAACATAGACAAAGGTATTATATTTGTTTATAGACGGTTCAAGGCAGTGTTTATTTTAGGTAATGAACCAAAAAGATTGTTTTGAAACACAAGACAATCTTCAGAGAGTAAAATTTAGTCGGAGCAATACAAAATGCAACATAATCACTATCGATGTCCGAAAAAGTTCCACCATACAAAATACATACCACCAATAAAGTTATATTGTCAAACACGTCGATTAATGCAATTGTATTCCTATGATATATTTTCAATCAAATCGAAAATAGAGTTTTTATATAAATTAAATTTCTTCTGATTTGTTTATCAAAAAGCTGGATCCAATTAAGACGCGATAACCATATTAAGGAGAGATTGATGATTTTGTATTCAAAAGCATATATATATATATATATATATATATATATATATATACTGTCATAACACCTAGACGGATTTTCAACTTGGCCACGAGAATGTCTCAACCAAGAGAAAAAAAGAAAGAAAAAAAAGAAAAAGAAGAAATATTCTTCTGAAGATGGTAGATTTACCGAAAGTACTCAAGTTTATATATAAAAATATGTTTTTGAGATGAATAAATAATTTATTTTAAAAACAAATAATCTGCGTTGTGCAAGGTTTTCTAAATATTTTATTAAAAAAATATCTTCGTTATTATTGCAAACCACTTAGCGCTTCAAATTTTGTGAAATTTCAAAGTATCCTTTCCACGCCGACCACGTGACACACAGCCATGTCAACACTTTTCTCTTCGTCATAACACCTAGACGGATTTTCAACTTGGCCACGAGAATGTCTCAACCAAGAGGAAAATAGAAAAAAAAGAAAAAAAAGAAAAAGAAGAATTATTCTTTTTAAGATGGTAGATTTACCGAAAGTACTCAAGTTCATAAAAAAAAATTTAAAAAAAGTTTTTAAGATGAATAAATAATTTATTTTTAAAAAACAAATAATCTGCATTGTGCAAGGTTTTCTAAATATTTTATAAAAAAAAATATCTTCGTTATTATATATATATATATATATATATATATATATATATATATA
>OY744517.1:18087751-18100251 GCA_963556195.1 Sepiola atlantica | reverse complement strand
GTTTCACAGCGGCACAGACGATCAGAAGAAAACTGGCCGATACCCTACCTCACCCCTAGATTGGGACCAGAGACCTGTTAGCTGGATTGCGGCGCTAATACCAATTGTTGTCAAAACTGTCCTAATGGATGGCCTCCAAAAGAACCAGAGTTTTTGATGGCATAGCGTCGACACTACCACATTTCCCGCGTCCTTACCGCGGTGAGTATTTGCCGATCTTGTCAAATAGAATAAACGCACTCTGGCTTAGTTAAAATGCCTGAGCAGTCTCGTCGGCATTCTCCGGTAGGAGTGCTTCAGACGATTAACATTAAACTAACCCCTTCTCATGGAGAAGGTAACACCTGAGAAGGTTGACCTACTAGGACTGCATATAACCACACCGCAGCAAGAAAGCCACGGTCTGAGTGTTTTTGTATTAAACACACACACATAAGTGTTTCGTTTTGATTATTTCCATAGCCGTCGGCTTCATGCTTTCCGAACAGACACAAATTAACATTTAATCGAATGAAAAAAATAGATTAATAAAAGTGTTTTCGATTACAAATATAATTGAAATAAGCATTTTTTTACAGGGAATCCTAGTAATTTCAGGTTTATTTTTTTTATGATTTCATTTCAATGCTCATAACTAAAGTTAATTTTGAAACAGAAAAAAGTTTTTATTACGTATTCAACTTATCACAGAAATAAAATTAGTACTGACGTCGACTAAAACTTATTATACGAATTTGTAAGAATAGTTTTTAAATTCTCTTGAGCCAAATCAGTTTTGCCGAATTTTTTAATAATATTTTGTTTTCGCGCTCGATATCACTTCACAAATTCGTTTCTTGAAATACTTGAAACATTTATTTAAAATAAAAACATTTCGTTCATAACTTTCTTGTACAGGCAAGATAAACTCTTTCGCTTTTATTCATATAGATAAACATTAAAAAGTTAGTAATTTCGATTTAAATTTATTAACCCTTTCAAATGTGATGGTAAAAGAAAGGAAAATAAAGAACTCAATTTCTTTCTCACTTGCTATTTTGAAATAAATCACAACTTTAAAAAAATCAAGTTGCACCCTTTAAAAAATGAACATTTGAAAACAAATCCTAAATATTTACCTATAAAGTAAAAACAATATTACAAAACGAACCAATTTGTTATATTAAAATCAAAACAATTATTTAATTAAAAAAAGCAACAAAAATAATAGTTAATTAATAAAATGTCCTTTTTAAAAAAAATATGCAAATTAGGTAACCTTGCGACTGATATCGCATATACATAAGCAGTATATAAAAAAAGATGGTGCGTATATTGTATGAAGTGTAATTACATTGAGACAAGGTGTTTTGACTTTACCGTTAGTGCAAGAAATAAGCCCAACTTTCGCATTTATTTATTTTGGTCCCATCATAAATTAAAATGTTAACAAAATTTATTGATGAGAAATATTACTTATATTTTATTTAAAGTTGTATATGTATTCAAAACTAGCTGTCTTCATTCGCTTGCTATCGATTCGAAATTTAATTCTCATTCTCTAGTGTAATAATACTACTAATAACAAATTTACTACTAACAATACTACTACTACTAATAATAATAAAACTAATTTGTTTGCATCTAATACACTTGCAAATAAAATCTAGTTTGAACAATTATTTCCCTTCTTTTATTATCATTGTCAGTTATTCTTAAGATTAAGCCTCCTGTTCTTATCTCATAAAAATCACATGTTCATATTTGATTATTCTTTCCTTTTTTATTATTATTATTAAGATCAAACCTATCTTTTTTACTCATAAAATATTTACATACGTTATTCTTGTAACGAGACATACACAGGTATGTTGATTTTTATTATACAGCAAAAAATATGAAACAGACAACCATATTTTTCCCATTGAACTAAGAGCACCAATACTCGTCCGTTTATTATCTACTAGATTTCGTTAGCGTCAATGTTCGTCAATTTTTCTTAGCTGTGTTACATGTAACCGCTGTTCATTATGTGAAGCTGTGACGATGCGGCATTATTTACGTATAGTAATTTATAGTGCTGAACATCGGCCGATGACTTGGTACAAGATTGAATTGGAACCAGTTGAAAATAGAAACCCATCATTATTACAGAAAGCAAGTCGCTACAAATTACACTGAGAAGAAGCGCAAATAACTTATTTGCAGGAAAAAATGTTAAAAAGTGTTAAAATAATCATCAAACACAAGAAAGTGCTTTTGCGTTGGAGACCTAGCTATATTGGTGCACATGAAAACACTAAAATAAGAACATAAAAAGGATAAACTTCCCGCCACGAATCTAAAACAAATAATAAACAAATAGAAAACAATTAAGTGGTGGAATATGTTGAGCTCATTAATTAACAATAAATTGCATACAATAAAAACAAATTGAAGAAAAAATGATGACCCTTACTAAAATGGCCAGAAAGAACAATTTATCTTATCAAGACTATGCATAAGACACACAAGTATCACCGATTATTACCTCCTTGAGAGAAACGCTTCTCCAAGTTGCATAGTATGCCAACATACCTATATGATACACTATGTATTGACGTATTGTCCGGGCCTAGAACTGATTCCAAAAAATATTACAATAAAACAGAACCGAGAGAGTTACCTTTTTAGGTAATATATTTTAATATTTAAAAGAAACTGATGTTTACAACAGAATCTAACAGGTTTAATTTCTACAAAGTTTCAAGGGTTGACATGCTGCAAAATAAAACAATTAAATAAAACATGAATACATATTTGAAGATGTAAAGAATTTGAAAGAAAAATACCATAAATACTTGATAAGGGATTAAATTCCCCCTCCCCCCAAAAAAACAGTTGATACACAGTTGATACACAAACAAACAAATGTTTATATGTATATACTGTTGAACTTCGTAAACTTAAAAGCAAGCTGAAGAACCTCATATCGAATGAAAATTCTCTTCTTTCTCCAGCTTTTTTGTTCATTTGCTTTTGATACCTGAGGATGATTCAACGAAGAATCGAAAACGTTCGTGAAATCGGTGAAACCTGTAGAACATTAATTATTTTTTAAAATTTTATTACAAATAGACCATCAGAAAAATTCAGAAAATAAAAAAGTATAATTAAACAGACGAATTCTGTTATTTTTAACAATGTTTCCATATATATATATATATATATATATATATATATATATATATATATATATATATATATATATATATTTATAGCATTATATGAAGTGAAATAATAAAATAAGATGCGAATCAAATTTTATTAGAATTCAATAACTCATGAGTTAAGGACTTTAAGGTACTTTGTCTGAACATTGAATTCTAATACAATTTGACTTGCACCTTATTTTATTATTTCACTTTATATAATGCTATTAATGCTCTATCCAGTATATTGAGCTTCAGTTTTACCTGGATGTTCACTAATTAAATATATCAGTTGCCTCTTATATCTTTTGTTGGATTAACAACATAACAGGCTATGGCTCTTCAGGCCTGCCAGATATTTGCATACCATATCACAGAAGTAGCAGGTGTTGTGCCATAAATGAAGTCCCCTTTGGTCCGTGCTTAGTTTTGCAAAACATACAGTCGTTAGTAATTCAACAAACCTGCACGTGACATAGTTACCAAGTTGCAAACTTGGCTTCTTAGGTGTTCCATATTTCTTCCATGTGCTGGAGGTGTCACGTACCGTCTCTTCCTCGCTGCACTCTTCTGCTTCCTACGTTTTTATCCTATTCTTTTCAAAAAGCTTGCTGCCTTCAACAAACTGCTTTTCTCCACCTAGACCTATCTAAATCGACCTCCTCCCATCTTCCAACATCAATTCCAAAGCACTTTAATTTAAAGTGCTTTGGAATTGATGTCTTTGAGACAATCTTTGAATCGTTTAAGCGGTTTGTGCTGTGGGCGAGTATTTCACGTTTGTTCCCTATAAACGATCTGCTTGGGCAGCCGGTCATCAGTAAGACGAATAAAATAACCAACACATCGAAGTCTGTGTTTACTCATAGGAGACCCAATGCTTGAAACAGCAGCTCGTTTCAATCATTCGGTGTCAGGGGTGCAGCTATCCCAACTGATGCCGCAAGCAATTCTGCTGGAAATACACTGGCAGGCGAATATGAACTCTGTAAGTGGTCCATGTCTCACAAGCATATAACTAAGTCGATTCAACACAGGCCTCATACACAGATAACATGTCTTAGCCTGATATCACGTGGTGCCCACCCCCGCTTCTTTAAATGACTAAATGACACACCAGCCTGGAGAATGCGTCCACTTATCTCAGAATTCAACGACCCGTTTCTCGAAATAACACAACCCAGATCAATAAAACGAGCCATTAAAGTCTGTGTCCTTCAATAAATATATCCGGTTGCTAATACGGGCTGCCAGGTGACGGGGACAAACATAGCCTTTTTCTTGCACACGCTTATAGTGAGAGCCTTGCTGCTACACACCCATGCAAAGCGATCCAAGATATCCTGCATATCATTCTGCAGGTGAGCTTCGATCGATCTCTCTCCTTATATATATATATATATATATATATATATATATATATATATATATATATATATATATATATATATATAGGAGGAGAACTAAAAGCGAACTTTTAGGAAGGTAAAACCTATTGTGAAAAGTGCACAGCTCAATATACAAGATAGAACAGATAGAAACGTAGTAGAATGAAAAAGAATTAGAAAAGCGTAAGGCATATCTTTTTTTAATTCAGTTGCTCAATGCAAGGTATATTCCGCAAAAGGGCAATTTATTCAGTTATTTTTTTCCTTAAGTCAGGCTTTTCAAAGATCAAAATCTTATCACAATCTTTGTTTTACTCCTTCAAATTTTAAATCCTGGCTTTTGTCAACTTATCTCTTCCAGCAATTTCCTCTGATGATAAGATTGTGATCTTGGAAAATCCTGGCTTAAGGAAAAAATATATAAGAATATACCTTGCATTGAGCAACTGAATTGAAAAAAGATCTGCCTTACGCTTTTCTAATTCCTTTTCATCCTTCTACCTTTCCCTCTTTCTCTCTCTCTCTCTCTCTTTCTCTATCTCTCTCTCTCTCTCTCTCTCTCTCTCTCTCTCTATATATATATATATATATATATATAGGTATAAACATATTCGTTTTCTATTTCGTTTTTCGTTAAGTTTAGCGATTCATTCTTTTCAATTCTTTTTATCGTTACATTTCCTGATCACAACTTTTTACATGTCTCGATTTTTGTTTCGTTATAAATCTTTCTATTAAGAAAATAATGCAATGTCTATTTATCAAGGTTTACTATAGGCGAGACACACTCAGATAGCAGCAAATTTATATATTAGTTTCTATTCATGTCGAGAACCGATCAAAACCAGCTGATGTCTGTTTCGTAAAATCGACATCAACAACATGTATTGCTGTGTATGCACGGATTTCGATAATAAATACTACTTCTTCATTATTGCTATTTGTCGAATTATGTCAATCTTGCGTCTATGTTACGAGATATCAACACTTACATGTTCAACTTCAGGATGAATAAATGATTCTTACACTGTTAGCGAACAATAATATAATACGTTTTTCTTTTGTTATTTTATGCTGTAGCCCAATGCCTACTCTTTACACACTATTTACTTACTGATGTTTATTACAATTTGGCTCAATAAATCATTTAATGAGCGGACGAGTATTATCTGTTCAGCCTCTGTTTGTTACGAATCAAACCCCCCGTGCAACTCCGGGTGTGTTCTATTAGTATCTGATATATAATCATTGTTATTCCCAACTTCAGAATTAAACAGAGTTGCCGCTTAAAAATGGATATTCTATATAGCGAGTCCTTCATTCTTATCATTGCTACAAGTTTATAGACTGAAACAATAATCCGCTTGAATTTTTTTCAGAAAATACTTATATCGTCTAGGTAATATTTAAACTGGATAATTTTCTGTTGATGATGAAATAAAGATAAACATTCCTCTACATCTGACTTCAGATAAGCAATTCTTTTTACAAATGAATTTTAACCGTTATCTTTCTGAAAATAATACATAAAGTCATGTAAGTCTTACTCTGCACTTAATAATTAAATAGCATTGTATCTGACAAGTTGGTATGCTTAATAGCGACTACTTCCCCTTTGTACTTAAAACATGTTCTGTGAACTAAAAATAATTTGTTTTAGTTACTTTCACAAAATACTTATACAGACAAGTCTATGAGACGGAAGCTTTTTCCCTACTTGTGTCAGACTTCAGATAAGCAAATATATTTTTAAATAGAGTTTAACCTATTTATTTCTGAAAGTTACTTGGATATCACAACAGGTGTTACAATATATTGTTTGCGAAAACATATTCTGTATGTTGCTTTTATGAAAAGCTACAACGTTTTTTTTTACATTCTATGAGGTTTTATGGCGTATTAATATATATTTATCAAGGTAAGTTTACTTGTACTACCTTTCTTTTAAAACACATGAAACATGTCAGAATCTTTATAACACTGTTAAACCTCCACATACAAATCAAAAAAATTGATATTACATTATATCGCACTAAGCCAATACATACATATTCGATTTGAAGAAATTAACGGTGAGCATAGAGCTTCAATATTTTTTATTTTATTTAGATTTAACTCAAAATCTGTAATTTTTTGTTTCTATTTTACATGGTTACTTGAACCTAAAATGTTAGTTCGTCAGCTTTATTAATCGTAAAAGTACCAAACTATATTGCTATTACGTAAGATTTCGAATGTTTACCTTTCACCAACTTACGGTTCATTTTCAATTTATTTCCATGGATTCATTTTAAAATAATGAAAGTCATACAACGCTGCACCGAGAGTGAGGCATTTAGTACAATGCCTACTTACTAAGATTTCACTGAAAATCGATAAACTGCTTTTCCTGTCTCTATTATCGGCAAACTCCTTCTTACATACTTATCTTTTATCTTTCATATTCTTTACTTTAGAGTCTATAGAGATCCAACGAATAACAACTTATACATTTCTACTCCCACCAAAACAAAAGAATAAAATACGGAATTATCTTAAGCTTTTTACTAGAGCTCTTGAGATTTGCAACACCGCTAGGCTCAGGAATAGAAGAAACCATACATTTAGATAGAAAGCTTTAAAATAGTATAACCGTTTAATCTACAGTGCTAATCTCAATGCTTTTAATACTCACAACAAAACAGAATAATACTACAAACATTACCCCTCACAACAACACCAACAAGATTGATAATAATACATTTATATAGTTCGCTCCACAAACCTCATCTCGACCACCTCACAACAACAATCTAAAACTGATGTAAAAATAGTGACATCAACCTCTAAAACAATTACGGATTTACTCAACATCAACTCCCGTCTCTCCCCTCTCAGGACAATTCTTCCCAAGCCGGCATCTATAAAATAAAATATGCTTCGTATCCGATGTTTTATATGTATGAAACAGCCAGAAATATCAAATACCAGATGTACGAATATAACCAGAATCTCAATCACTGAAATCCCACTTAAGCACTAGTCAGGCATAGGAACACTTTTACCCACAATCTTAGTCTTACAAACCACACTCTTCCCCAAACTGAATCTTCTCTCCCACGAGGCGAGTGCTTCGAAAGTGCACTCCTCCTTCTCTCATCACCATCTACGTGCAATTTAGGCTTGAATCTTACCAGCTAACGAAATATCTTAAAAAGATCGCACTCTAACAATGCAATATACTCCGCCTCAACATTATCAACTCTGACCCTAGTTAATAACAACTATTTATCCATGTTTCAGTTATTTCATTTCCTATCTTATTTTTTTTACTCTTTCTCTTTCAATTTTCCGAATAAACATCTTATTTGCACACGCTGCATTTTTAAAAAAATAGTTACGTACGTGCCAAAAACATTCCGTTTAGCGTCTTCTTTCCTATGGTTTGCTGTTTATTTAATAAATTTACAAATCCTCATTTTTTTCTGACGACGTTCAGTTATCCGAAACCAGTAAAATCTCTTATTTGAGTTTTATTTTTCGTGTGTTTAATTGTTTTTCTATTTCTGTCTTTCATACCCACTCTCTCACACACACACACACACACACACACACACACACACACACACACACACACACACACACACACACACACACACACACACACATATATATATATATATATTTATATATATATATATGTATGTATATGTTGTATAGCCCCTCTCCTGTGATTCTAACCATGCCGTTGGGGTGGAGAGGGTTGGCCATGTCGTCCAGTGAGTGGTCGTCTAGTCTTTCTTCTCTGCCGTCGTCTGTTGTCTGCAATGAATGCCATGTTCTGCACTCCGAAGACAAACTCTTCTGTTGAATTTAATTCATTTATTCAAGCGCTGTTATTTCATCTGGGGGAAATTCACCACGCCGAGAGAGAGGAAGAGAGCAAATCCTACTTTATCGTAGTTAGTTATTTATGTTTTCTTAACTATTAATAGAGAGGGGGAGAGGATTCTCGCGCTTGTCTTCTCTGAAGGGAAATATTCCGTATCTTTACATTATGATTCGCACGTCCTCTCAGTTCGCTTTCCGAAACAGATTGACTAAAAACTCGATTCTCGCGAGAACGAGTGACGTCACAGATCCGTTTGTTTCCCACGCAAGGCCCGCGAAGTCACAGAGCCTCTCACAGGTGTAGACTGACCCTTGATCTGGGGTCTCGTCACCGGTAACCTTGTCACATCTGCCAGCTCCGACTGTGAGAACAAGTCCTGTTCTGCACTCGACTGCCCCGCATTAATTCGCACAAGTCAAATCAACGATTCCCAACAGATACGTCCAGTCCCATCAGGGCCATTATCTAACACACACACACACATATATATATATATATAATAACAGGTTTGTTTCTACATTAGAAGTCATCTTAAAATGAAATACAACTTTGTTGAAGAAATCGATAGGATTCCAAGATTTTTTTATACAATAAATCAAATATTTCGATTGATTAACCGATCTTTTTCAATTAAATAGAAAATCCGACATTATTATTATATTTTGGGAGAAATATTTTACAACGTCGACCGTTGCTGACAACGTCCGACGTTTTCCTGCTGTAATTAGAGACAGTTTAATGTCACAATTATGTGATGGTGGTAGTAGCACAATTAGTTGTTTAGATAGGCGCTCGATTCCGCCGATATGTAATAACACGTTTTTTTCCCACATTAGAAGGCATCTTAAAATGGAATACAATTTTCTTTAAGAAATCGATAGGATGCAAAGGTTTATTTTTCATACAATAAATCAAAAACTTATTATTTCATGTATATACATATATATTATCGTCTTATTTTTTTTATTTGTGAATCCCGAGCTCCGGCGGAATCCGCAATGATGGACTTTTGTCTCCACTTGACACAATCGCAGACTTGATCCGGGTCAATGCCTGTTTTACAGAAATGTTTTTGCAGGGTGTCTATCTTATCGTCGGAATTCTCTTCGATTCTTTTCCGGCGACTTCTTCAATGTCGTTGTTGGCCCTAAGCACATGTCAAAACCATCTGAGCCACCGTTCTTTTATCTTGCCCTCAATCGGTGCGATACTGTAATGCTTTCAGGTATCCTCATTACAGATGTTATCAAGCAGTGCAATTCCAGATATACAGCGGCTGATTTTGGTTTCTATAACGGCGAATCGTCGACCGCCTTTTTCGTAGTCGGTAAAGCAACGGGTCTCACAACAGTCAGATCTCCGACTTTAAGCGGTCTCTGATTTTACAGTGACAAAAGATGTCGGTGTTGGTACGCCACTTGTGCCACGCCGCGTTGATGCGCGCAGCAAATCCGCTGAGGGTGTTGGCGTCACGGCTGGGTGTCGCACCGAGTAATTTGAAGGCGTGCGTTTGTGGAAGATCCTGGCTGTAAACTTGAATGATTTCATGTAAATTCTCGTGAGTATTAGTAGTAGTATGAACATTAATTAATGGCAAGTAAGTTACACTCGGGCGTCCATGTTCATCTCTGCAGGAAATTATCAGACTAAACACTTATAATGATCTCCTGTAGAGATTAAACGTCGACGCCTCTATGCAGCTTAATTGCCATAGATATATTTTCTATACTAATGTATATGATGATTGCTTTATCCTGACAGAAGTTCGCCATCTCTTCAATTAGTTGCTGTGCGACCGTTCGCACGTAGGTGGCTTTTTAACCCAGCTTTAGTCTTATATTGACTTTCACATATGTGACAAAAAAATCTGTTCTTTTGGTTATGTGCTCGCACATTAGCTTCATTATGAACCCACTATTTGATTTGCAGATTAGACTACAAATATGAAAACTTATCGCTGTAGGTTGTGCTGGTGTAGCCTCCTTATGAAACTGTTATTCCTGTCTTTGATCTAGTCAGTAAGGATGATTTACAACTCCTGCTTTTCACAAAAGACTTTATTACATAGAGTGCACTTAAGTTTGTATTGTATGTTCTCTGACACTATACTTTGATCCTGCTTTCCCAAAACACGCTTTAAAACAGTATCATCTACACACCGCTCTTCAAAACTCTTACATCTTTCCTGATGTTTTCCTCCATAGAGGTCGGTGTCCTCATTGTGCTCGACAGTTATCTACATCAATCTCAAGTAGTTTCAAGTTGTTTTTAAGCGTATTCTTTAATCTTTTTCTTAGTTTTTGTTTTGGTCTCTTCCCACTATTTATCTCATTATAAAACAGCCAACACACACACATACAAACACACGCACACATACACACATACACACACACACACACACACACATATATATATATATTCATGTGTGTACTGATATATGTATTCTAATGTGTATATACGCATGAATACCTATATCAATACATATACACAGTAATATACCAAACATCATCCTTTCCACATACATACATGTTATTTATACAGTCATGTCAAATAAGATATACTGAGAGCCTACACCTGTGAACACCAGTGTCTGTATGTACATGAGTACACAATAATGATTGTATGAATAAACATTTATACTACATATATATATATATATATATATATATATATATATATATATATATATATATATATTACATTAAAGGTCACCGCTATCAAGGCCCAAAGACCACTCGATGATAAAGGTTAAACAGTTTGACTGGTGGGCGGTGAGAGAATATCGCGTTCATGATTGTAGCCGTGCAAAATTGATTATTTACGGTTCAACAAGAACTTGTTTACATCGGACCTGAAGACGACCATATTGTAGTCAGCATGAAAGGAGGCTCGCGGCACTGTGTTCTACAGACAGGCACTTCTAAGAAAGAAGCTCTGCCTATGGAAGTTTCGTATCGACTCGGGCACGCAGAGGGAGAAAAGGAAACCATTAACAATGGTACTAGCTACGTGGGTCCTTATTTTGAATGATTTATAAGGGGGACCATAGATCTGAGATTAGTCGTGCACCGACCATGAAAATAACGGTAACGCAAAGAAAGACTAACAACATCTCTTATGAGAGTGACTGCAGGGAAGAGAAGAGGACACCCCCACTAGATTTCGAAGTCGGTTTTGGACTATGTTAAGGCAGGAAAGGGTACTCTGAATTTCACCTTCCCATATGTGGCAACATTAGCTTATCTTAGGACATATTTGACTCTTGTACAGGTAGAGGATGGCGTCGGCCGTGAGATACTCTTTGGAGTGGTAGAATTCTCCAACCATCTAGCGGTTTTAACAGTAGATTTCATGTAAGTCTTTCATTTCAAGTCTGAAGAGAAGATCAATTCCAGGAGCTTATCAAAGCAGTAGGTTTCCTCAAGGGAACAAGTGGGGATTAGAGCGTTGGTGGTGAAAGGAGAGGAGCTTGGGTTTTGACGCATTAAAAGTAACCAGCCATCTTTTCACCCAGTGTACCAGCTTCTGTAGGTCAGAAAAGATAGAGAGAGACAGAAAGAACCTGACCATTAATGCTTTTCGAGGTGTTTCCATATATGGTTGTATCATTGGCATAAATGGCGACGTATGATCTAAGGATGTAGTTTTAGGGATCATTTATGAAGATCAGGAATAGGGTTTTGCCCAGAATTGAACCCTGAGGTACGCCGGCGTTGATACTGTGTGCCTCAGATTCGGTCCATCAACGACTGCTTTTATAAATCTATCTACAAGAATTGCTTTGATGGTTGAGAGTACATTTCCAGATATCCCAAAGCTAGCTAGCTTATGAAGTATCCTTTGTGCCAAAAACAAACCATTGATATTTCAAGAACTATTGCTCTTGAAACGAATCCCTAGTAAATAGATTCACTGATCGTGGGTGATATTACAGTCAGCACATCAGTTGTTTACCTTGCAGAACCAAAGCCATATTGATTGTCGCTGAGTAGGCTGTTTTAGCTAAGGTGATTAACAGCTTCTTGGTTTATCACAGATTTACGGAACTTACTCATGACGCACAGGAGATTG
>OY744517.1:18072751-18082751 GCA_963556195.1 Sepiola atlantica | reverse complement strand
AATCTTGGCCCTAAAATTGGGTTTCCTCTGATAGAGTCCCCCCCCCCAAAAGACAAAGGCAGACATTGAAAAATCTTTTGCAGAATTCGACGAAGATTACGAAAGAAATGAAGGATAGGCTATTGTAACGGGCAAGAAAAAACCCGGAAGACTCGCCCTGGAGCAATCAAGAATAGAGGCGCAAGAAGAAACTAAAATATCAAAGGATCCAGGGAAAGACTCATATGTCTATGCAGTCAACTTAAATAAAAAGCTGCGAAAAGAAGCACAACTCAGCCCTAACTCCCCGCCCCAAAGCAACATAGAAGACCCTATTTATATACCCCCAACAACCCCCATCCCCCCCCAAAGACCTCACCACACAAGATGCCGCCCCCAGTAACCACTATAAAAGAAAGGGAGTACAAACTCATACCTCTCAACCCTGCCCCCAAGAAAGCACGGATCAGCACCCAAGACCCTCCCCGTTCGCCTCCCCACAACAGACTCCGACACACACACACACACACACACCCTGCTTCCCCTAAGAAATCACAAATGCTCCCTCCCCCTTCTCCGCTTCTCAAGCACGCCCTTAGGCCCACTCCCCCCCATTCCCCGTTGAAAACCGACATATCTGGCCCCCCCTCCGCCGCCCCAAACTTGTGAAATTGTTACTGCCCCCGTCAAAGGAAAGGGTAGGAAAAGACAGCCCTTCTACACTGGTGAAGATATATGTAAGATTTCAACAGAGGTTATCACCATGGCAAATGGTCACCACTTCACTGACCTTAAAAAATTACTAGCCTTTACAGAAGTTAACGGCAAATCTATTGAAAATCCTTATAATTTCCCAAATGCCACCTGGTTATTAACTGTTATACGACTTCGAGAGGAGGGAAAATCGGTTAGGAGGATGATGGAGGAGGCGAACATTACGTTTGATATTTACCCGCAACTAGCGATTCATAAATTCCCAACTTTAAGAGAATTACGCAAATCATGTCATGGGAGGGTCCCCATTTTTACATCCATCCCTGTACAGAGCTGTAAAACTAATCTTCCCCATTGATGTCGGCGGTGTGTCCCAGGATGGCCTCATCAATACTGCGATGGGCACTTATTCCATGGGAAAAACCGCCGGTATCTTGACCCCATACATGATCGTTGGAGAATCTCAACCCTAAAACACTACAATGGCACTCTTTCTAGCAAGCGTGAATGTCCGAGGTTTGAGGGCCGATTCTCGGAAATTACGATTATGCCTGGACCTTCGAAGCCTTGGAGTGGATGTATTTTATGTTCAGGAAACTCACTTAATTCAAGGTGATTATTTAAGTGCGCTGTCTAGGGATTTAGATGTCTATTCAGCGTACTTCAATTCTAACTCGAGGGGGTTTCCTGGCTAGTGAAGCGGACTATAGATGCGTCGTGTGACCCTTGTTTCATGGATTCGGAAGGAAGGCTTTGCGTTCTGGATGTTACCATAAAAGATAAAGCGTTTCGATTGATTGGGGTTTATGCGCCCAACCTCCAGGCTGAGCGTCCTCCCTTTTTTTCGGCGAATCGAGCGGTTCATGAACACACCTCGTTCAGTTATCTTAGCGGGAGACTGGAACGCGAACCTGGATCCCGATTTAGATCGCGTAGGGAATCCTTCTAGGGGTACTAACAGAGATCATGATGCAAAGACATTTCGGGACTTTGTCGATGAGTTTGATCTTATCGATAAATTCCGAAATGAAAAGCCTCGTGATATAGTGTGGACTTGGACAGCTAGACGCGGCGCCGGTGCAGTACAGCTTTCGAGTTATATTGACCGGTTCTTAATTAGAAGAGTCGACGTAGAATTATTAGAATGTCCAAGTATTCATAATATAGTTTACCCGGATCATAGACTTGTTCGTGTCCGTGTAAACTTAGATAGCCGTAAACCTGATTAGCTGGGTACTGGAAACTCAACATTTCGTTGTTCGATGTGCAGAGTTTCCGGGAACAGCTACTACTAACATATCAGCGGGTAATGACGGGGGCTATAATTGGGAATAAGTTGTGGGTGAAATTTAAGAAAACCATTAGGTCCTTTTCTGCTGATTTTAGCCAACGACTCAACCTAGAATCTACAGCAGCAAAGGTGACACTAGAATCTAGACTAGATTGGGCAGTGGCGGTGGCGGATAGTACTAATGTTACTATAATTAAGGCGAAGCTCGCCTCCTTGACTAGCAAGGATCACGAAGCTTCTTTAATTAGGGCTAGGTTAAAGAGAATGCCTCATGAGGAAGCAAACATGGCCGCTGAATTGCGTGCAGAGGAGCGTCGACACGCTACCGATCGATATATCGCACGCATCACATTGCCGGACGGACGTACCGTGACCACAAACGACGGTATTTTGGAGGCGTTTCGTAATCACTTTCAGGATCTTTTCACCAGGGAGTCCGGTTTGTCTTTAGCGCATTTCGACCCCTATTTAGCTGACTTTTCTCGCCTCGGGGCGACCGAAGCGGCTAGGTGCGAAGGTTGCATAACGGAGGATGAAGTCGTGGAAACCCTAAAGGGAGTCGGCCTGAATAGATCTCCTGGGATCGATGGTTTGCCATACGAACTGTATTTGAGGTTGTCGCACATTTTTGTACCCTTGCTGACAGTTTTATTTAACGCTTGGTTTAGGAACGGGTCAATACCTGAGTACTTTACCAAGGGGATTGTGAAATTGTTACGCAAGAGCAAAGATGGTGGGGATAGGATCACTAATTTTCGGCCCTTAACTATGCTAAACACAGAGTTAAAGATTTTGGCCAAGATTTTAGCAAATCGCCTGCAGACTGTTTTGGCTGGTCTGATTAGCCCCGAACAGACTTGTTCTGTGAGGGGTAGGAACATTCAGGATAATTTGCACGCGATGCGCTTAATCATTGAGAAAGTCGACACAGAAGCCGCGCTGATCAATTTAGATCAGTCCAAAGCATTCGATAGAGTGGACCATCGCTACTTGGAGGCTGTTTTGTCATCGGCCGGTTTTGGTCCGCAGTTTTGCTCCTGGATTCGCCTCCTTTATGCAAACCCCGGGTGCTGATGGAAGTGAATGGTATGAGGTCAAAGTCCTTCAGATTATCCAGATCTCTTCGTCAGGGTTGTCCGCTTTCACCGATGCTCTATGCGCTTGTGTTGGAACCCTTCCTTCGCAGGCTCAGGGTGAACCCGGTCCTACGCGGAGTTACTTTGCCAGGTGCTTGCACCATACTGAAGTACTCTGCCTATTCCGACGACGTAACAGTGTTTGTAACGAGCAGTGCCGAGATTAGTGTCGTCGACACAGAAATCAGAATGTATGAAACGGTAACAGGGGCCAAAATTAACTGCGACAAGTCTGTTGGCTTGCGCATCGGTGCCTGGAAGGGTGCATTCCTACAGGGACCCTTCAGCTGGACTGACGGGCCTTGCAAGCTACTCGGCGTCTGGTTCGGTCCTGATCTTCAGCTGGAGAAACATTGGTCGGAAGTGTTGAAAGCGATTCGGGTCGCAGCTGGTCTGTGGACCCGTAGAAATCTTTAATTAAAGGAGAGAGCGAAGGTGTGTTGCTCATACATTTATCCGATCATCCTATATCCTCTATCAGTACTCCCGTCGGATACACAGCTTGAAATGCAGCGAGCTCTTTTCCGGTTTTTATAGCTTGGTAAAGCCTCTAATGGCCGTCGCGAGATCTGTTATCTACAGCCTTCTGAGGGCGGTCTGCGTATGCCAAGTGTTGAGATTCGTCAACATACGCTTCGGCTTTATTACCTGGATCGAATGTGTACACCAGTTGAGGGAAACAGTGGCTTCTGGAAGGAAGACATCAAGAAAGCCTTTCCGGCTTTGAAAAGTGTGCACTTGGATGAGGGGGAGGCACACAGGTTGCCCCGAGGCGAGTGCTCCTTTTATCGCGAGTGTCGACGGGCCTTGAAGTTTCTCTTACGGGTGAAGGAAAGCCTCTCTGACACCCAGCTGTTGTCTCATAAGGCATTGTATCGGGTCTTAGTGAGGAGATCTGTTCGAGATGAGAAGATTGAGGGGCTCGGTTTGTCGAGGGGGGAGCTACGCTCAATCTGGCTTTGGGCGCCTGGGCTAAAGGTCTTCGATAATGACGAGGAATCTCTAGCCTGACTGATTATTAGAAATGCTATCTGGGTCGGCAAAAAGCTTCATGCAGCTGGCATTAGGGCTTCGCCTATTTGTTGTCGTTGCGGTGACGAAGACGAGACTGTAAGTCACGCCTTTGTTTATTGTCGCATCGTCGTGCCGCTCATTAAGTTAGTTGCAGGCCTCATGGGTCGCGTACTGAATGTAACGCCTTTCGACCTGGAACCGATTAATATATTAATATAATTGGGCTCCGACAAATGATAGGAAAACACGTTTTGTATTTTATTGCTTACTAGCGTTGTTGTAAAATGTGATATGGCAGACACGTTTGAAAGTTGTCTACGACAGTGAGACCTTCGCTGCTCTCGACCTTATTCGAATTTTCAAGTGTCGTCTGAAGATCCGCATTAAGGCCGAGAAGGCGAAACTCCCTTCGGCAGATTTTGGTGAAAGATGGGTGACAGTTACACGATTGTGTCGAGTGAGATGAGCTAGTCTAGAGTGGTATCTGGACGTGCCTTAGGCAAAGGATTTTGGGTTTCTCCAACGAACGTTGATCATGTTCCGTTTAAGGCTAGATTAGTTGACCCGTTTTTGACTATTATTTTTGTTCATAACTAAGCTAGTGCATGAATGATTTCTTTAGGGTCCCGTTTTATTTTCGGCCTAGCCCCCCCCCCCGTTTGTTATTCTCCCAATTTAATTTTTTTAATTCCCAACCCCTCTCCCGATTAGGTGACAGATAGCCAGATTTGCCAGAAATGCAGGTCACCTTTCGAGATTTTCGAAAGAGGTGATAAAAATAAAGCGTTCGGACCTGCATCGCGTTTCGACTGGCAAATCCGCATATCTGCCCCAACTTAGAAATGGGGGATCCTTATACTAACACTGGGACTTTTTTCATTGTACATAAATTCATTTTCTTTTTGTATATAAAATGTTTATTACCCAAATCCCCCATCTCATATTGTGTAATTATGGGGTTTAAGTAGGGTAGTCATGGTATAAATTCTTTTGGTGTATGGTGCATGATTGTTGTGTGAATGTGGTATTTTGGTGAATGATGGTCACGAATGAAACTAGCCAAGTTCGACAAGTCAGAGTAAGTTAGTGAAGACCGATCTTTTCCCACCCCCTTTTTGGCCTTGTGCCGCATTTCTGTATTCTTTATGCAGATTAAATATTTTGTGTGCTGAATAAAGCTTTCCCAAGTTACATCTGTTCTCGTTAGTCATTCCAATTTATTCAGCACACAATCAACATGGAACAATTAATGCGCGCACAACGGTTCGACGTTTCTAACTCTGAATAACGTTGGACTCATTGGAGAGCGACATTTGAAAACTTTTTGCAAACGTTGCATTCAGAAAATCCACTACGACCGATAAAAAAATTCGGACTACTAACTAACTATGTATCTCAGGACTGTAATTTCCGGGTAATGTCTGCCGAAGACATTCGAGACAGGCACATTATGAATGCTTTTATTTACGGACTCCAAAATGTGCAGGTAATGACAAAGACTGCTCGAAAACAAATGTCTGGACCTCAGAACAGCTTACAAACAGGCTTATACGTTCGAAATTGCCCCAAACAGCCGGTGTTCTATCTGCAGTCGGATACGGTCGGTGCTGCTTTGAACAACACACACTCTTGCTATTCGGTCCCCTCTTGTGTGCATTCTTCTCCAGACCCCTCCTCTGTGACTTCTCTCCCTAACCAGGAAATTCCGGGCACTCCAAACCTTTCAGAGTTGCCTATCACCGCTGCTTCCACGTAAATGCCACTTTTGTGGGTTAAGTACACACCCTCGTTTTTCTTGTCCGGCCAGAGATGCTAGGTGTCACAAGTGTGGGAAATTGGGACATTTTTCTAAGGTGTGTACTTCTACCAAAAATAATATTTCTAAACATTCTATCGCCTCTCTCATGGTAGCTACTATAACAGCCTCATCTCCAGACTCCTTCTCGAAAAGTATAATGCGGGTTAAAATTAATGGCGTTTCTACTGATGCATTAATTGACACCGACAGTTCTAGTAATTATATTGATTTTAATATTGTAACAGCTAATAACTGGAAAATATTTTCTTGTTCTACTCGTTTGTCTATGGCGAATGCTTCTTTATCATCACAAGTGATTAGATATTGTCTGGTTAATTTACTTTTAAACAATATTTCATACAAAAACATCAAACTTTTGATAATGAAAAACCTTTGCAGTGACGTAATACTGGGGCAGGATTTTCTTCAGCATCATTCTCATATTGAGATTCCCTTCGGGGACGCAAACCAGCCCTTAGCATTTGTGGTTTAACAGCAGTCAATATTCAGTACCCATCTCTCTTTAATAATTTATCTCAAGACTGCAAACCTGTAGCGATGAAATCTAGACGCTACTCACTTGAGGATAAACAGTTCATAAAAACCGAGATTACGAGAATGCTTGGTGAAGGAATCATTAAAATGAGTGAGTTTCCATGGAGGGCACAAGTAGTAATAACATCTTCCGAAAACAAAAAGAAAGACTAGTAATTGATTACTCTCAAACAATAAATAGGTTTACTCTACTGGAGGCGTACCCACTACCACGGATAGATGAAATTATAAGCGAAATTGCTAAATATAAACTGTATAGCACACTAGACCTTAGAAGTGCCTATCACCAAGTGGCTATCAAACCAGTTGATTGACCCTACACGGCTTTTGAGGCAAATGGCCGCCTCTACCAGTTTAAAAGAATACCATTTGGAGTAACGAATGGTGTTGCCAGTTTTCAGCAAATTATGGATAAAATAATTAGCGATGAACAATTGGAGGGCACTTTTGCCTACATTGATAATGTAACAATATGTGGACACAACTATGCAGACCATAATCGGAATCTGAAACGATTTATGGCGACGATAAAAAAATACAACCTCACACTAAATAACGATAAATGTACTTTTAGCGTAGACACCATTAATTTACTAGGATATACCGTAAGCAAAGGATATATGTCACCAGACCCAGAACGATTGAACCCGCTGCTAAAACTTCCAATACCTAATAATATGCGTGCCCTAAAACGAGCCCTTGGTATGTTTGCACATTACTCACAGTGGATTGCTTCTTTTTCAAGCAAAATTCACCCATTGGTACAAACGGACACTTTCCCTCTCTCGCACACAGCAATGGATGCATTTAAGAATATTAAAAAGGATATAGCCAATGCAGCAATTACGGCTATAAACCCCACTATTCCTCTGGTGGTGGAGACAGATGCATCTGATTATGCAATTGCTGCCTCTCTAAGATAATCCGGGCGTCCGGTCGCTTTTTTTTCAAGGACCTTGTCGCGTTCAGAACAGCGACACTCAGCAACTGAAAAAGAGGCTTATGCTATAGTGGAAGCACTCAGAAAGTGGAGACACTATTTGATCGGACGACATTTTAGACTGATTACTGATTAAAAATCCGTCGCATTTATGTTTAACACCAGGACAACAAGCAAAATCAAAAATGATAAAATAGCGAAGTAGAAAATAGAACTCTCCTGTTTTTCTTTTGATGCAATCTACCGACCCGGTAAAGAGAATGCTGCGGTTGACCCACAATCGATAGTATATAGCTCGATACCTAACACAGTTGAGCTTCGGACCTTACACAATGAACTGTGCCACCCAGGAATAACACGAATTACACACGTTGTACGAACCAGAAACCTACCATATTCTTCGGATGACGTAAAGAAAATGATAAAATCGTCTACAATATGTGCTGAAAATAAACCACAATTATTCATGCCTAAAAGCGGGACACTGATAAAAGCGACACAACCGTTCGAGAGAATAAACATCGATTTTAAAGGTCCACTACCATCTAATAATGGGAATCGTTACATTCTAACCGTCATCGACGAATATCTACGATTCCCATTCGCATTTCCTTGTCCAGACATATCAGCGAAATCGGTGATACGGTGCTTGTGCTCTTTATTTGCCATTTTTGGTGTTCCAGCCTACATCCATTCAGATCGAGGAGCCTCTTTTATGTCTGAACAACTCAAACAATTTCTTCACGAACGAGGAGTAGCCACAAGCCGGACGACGCCGTACCACCCTCAGGGAAACGCCCAATGTGAGCGCTATAACGGTATAATATGGAAAAGCATACAACTAGAGGCCGCAAACCGCAAATGCCCAATTACCCACTGGGAAGATCTTCTCCCAGAATCTCTGTACGCCATTAGAACGCTCTTATATACAGCCACAAATGCCACGCCTCACGAGAGGTTTCTTCCATTCCAACGAAGAAGCTCGGCGGGAACTTCGTTTCCATCATGGCTCTCGAAACCTGGAACGGTTTTCTGAGACGTTTCGTCCGTCATAGTAAGAATGACTCATTAACGAACCAAGTAGAACTGATTGAGGCGAATCAACATCATGCATTAATACGACATTCTGATGGAAAAGAGTCGACTGTCTCCCTTAGAGAGCTTGCACCTGCAGGGGGGTATACTTACACTCAATATAACCCCCGGATAGACGCCTACATCTCAAGACCCTTCCACCTTGGCTGAAGGTCAAGCTGCACCATATGACTCATCTACGGACTCAGTACAACCATCAGATACGCAGCCCATAACATCTGTAGAAAGTCAAGGTGCTCAGAACGAGCCAGGTGAACGATCATCCACTTGCTCCAAAACGAGCTCATCCCCGAACCGATTCAGAACCCCTGTTTTCAGAATCGCAACCACCCGCACCCAGAAGGAGACGGATTTTTACTAACTCAAGACGGAGAGTGAAAATCGACCCCTGCGTATCGTCAGACTCAGAAACCCAGAGTCCTGATTCTACTCCCGTACCAGACTACCGAGGCGTTCCAACAGAACCAGCAAAAAGCCCGGTCGATGGAACGACTTTATTCCCTTATGATTGAAATAGAAAGGGGGTGAATGTAATGTATAATTACGAGTAACTTTTCTTACTCTGACTTATCTCCCCTTTGGAGAACTCTCCTGCTTCTACTAACCACTATAAATAGTAGCACTAATACTGTACCGACATTGTGTGCTGAATAAAACTTTCCCAAGTTACATCTGTTCTCGTTAGTCATTACAGTATTGTCGAACTCAGGTATCCATACGGAATCTCGAACTGAACCCTTTATTTCATCAATAGGGGTATGTTGGTCTCGTTTCGTCAACAATCAGACGGTAGAAGTCTTAAGTATCTTTTACATTTTATTCTTAGTTAGCATTGCCTTTAATGAGAATTGAACAATCAACCTGCAGGATACTCTCACTTAGAACTGAGTTTTACTTAACACAACACATGGAGGGAAACGGAGACATATCTGGACTCAAATAGACTCAAATAGAGACAAAAGAACGGTGGAGAAAACGACGTTTCTAATACGCAGTTAATATGTTGGTGCGACAATGACATTGGATAAAACCCAGTGCAGAATTTCTGACAAGAGCAGAAAAAATTATAAATAGTATTTTATGTATCCACATTAACTGTTATATAAATATATACTCTTTTATGTATCTATTTTCAGTATTTACTTCAACAGTGCTCAATACGTGAGTAGAGCTAGGTATTATGTTATGAAAATATATTTATGGCATTAAGCTACACAGCGTCTTCCGCGTTTCATCTCCGTAGGGAATCCTCAGGCTAATATATATATATATATATATATATATATATAGATATATATATATAAATTTAATAATTATTCCGATTTAAAAAACATCTATTTCTATACAAGTTTTTTCTGCCCATTTGAAAACACACATTTTTTTTTAGAATACATTCAAGATGTTTTGCAAAGGCTTGCTTAGTGACAAAAAATTAAAAACATTGGTTTTAAACAAATTTGGGACAATTATTATATTTT
>OY744517.1:17950251-18070251 GCA_963556195.1 Sepiola atlantica | reverse complement strand
ATGTATAGGAGCAGATTATTAATAAATATAAAATATAAAATAAGATAAAATAAAATAATAAAATAAAATAAAATAAAATAATATTAATTAAAATAAAATAAAATAATATTAATAAAATTAATAAAATAAATAAAAGATTAAATTAAAAACACAAAAAATCTAAAATATTTAATTAATAACCCCCCGTACATGTGAGGTCAGATGTGTGTACATGCACGCATGTGCAGATGTGTATAGCTTATTTCCCGGTGCGCACGGACGAATGAAATAACAAGATAAGGAATTTAATGAATTTACACTAAATATAAACACAAATATAATATTAATATTATTAACACACCATTAATAAAGAGACTAAACTTATACCACTCAAACGGAAATAATAGATAGTACCCATCAATCCGTTTATAACTATTTTTTGTTCTTTTTTTTCGTTGTTTTCATTTTTTTGTTTTTGTTTTTCAACATTACTGGTTAAAAACGGGACATATCAACGAAACACCGCTTCCCATTAAGATCTAAAAACATACGTAAACACCAACAAAATAAACAAACACGTTAAGTCCATAAAAACATTATGGCATCATGCTTCCCAACACTATATAACACAATTAACCCGATACATAATGTTATTCTCAAAAACAACAACAAAACGGCATCCTAGTTGCACAAACCAAATGACAAACTATATAGCCGCTCCTTTCGTATTTTTTCACACCAAATATAACAATAACATTACAAAAAGAACAGAAAATACGAAACATCGATTCAATAAAAACAAATAAACAAACACGTTAAGTCGATAAAAACATATTTGAATAATCTCTTTCAGCTCTATATCGAACAATTAATCCGATACATAACTTTATTCCCAAAAACGACAACAAAAAAGCACACTAGTTTCACAGGCCCAAACGGTAAACTATTCAGCTACCCCTTTCGTATTTCTTCAGGTATAATAATAACATTACAAAAGAACAGATAATTAAATGAATGAACTTGCTAACAGATAAATAAATAATAAATAAAACCTCCTAAAAAATGAAGGCCCCCCCTTGAGCCCTAGTTAATCACTATCCCACACCGGATTTTTTTCGGGGACACCCTCAGAGATGCACCGTTTTTTCTGTCATTGTTGACGCCATTCCCTGTCAGGCGGGCCTACAATCTTTTCAGCTTGCCGATGATTCCACTGGGCACGAAGATTTACTAAAGATGCCTAAATCTGCCCTTTTGGAATAAACTGCGGTACATTGCTGAAATATGTAATAATTATATATATATATATATATATATATATATATATATATATATACATATATATATATATATATATGTATGTGTGTGTGTGTGAGGATAAAATCCACGAAATATAATACAGCGAAATGTCCTGGAGATAGAATTTATGGAAAAGACAACATAAAACAAACAATTAAACACAACAATAAATCATCAAAACCAAAGATTTATCTGTTTCGTTTGGATAAACAAACGTCTTCAGAAAAAAATATTTCCCCGAATATGTTTGTTATTACGAACGAAACTGGCAAATCTCCAATTTTGCTTATGCCTTCTTGTGTTTAATTATTTTTCATTTTGTTATTTTCATACACACAGAGACACACACACACACACACACATATATATATATATATATATATATATATATATATATATATATATATATATATATATATATATATAGAGAGAGAGAGAGAGAGAGAGAGAGATAGAAGAAAAAAGAGTGATAAATATGCGACGATTGTCCAAATTTATTTCAAATTTCAATTGTTCAATGCAAGGTACTCTGTAATAAACTAGTGTTTATTTTTCTTTCCTTAAGCCAAGGCCTTTCAAAGATCGAAATCTTATCATCAGAGGAGAAATACAGATGGATAAGTTGGCTTTCGAAAAAACCAAAATTCAAATATTTGAAAAATATGAGAATTATTATTAAAAATTATTAAAATAATTTTTGTTAAAAAAACGTATTGAATGAAACGAAACATTCCGTGAAAAAGATATGCAAATTGTCCGGGTGGTAAATTTCCGTTGAAAAAGTACAGTGAAATTGTAGAAAGTGAAGAAACACTCTTTGCGTGGGAGCAGATTGGAGAAGGTGCTCAAAAAGTAGATAAGTCCAGATGCACTTAAAAGAGGTTGAGAAGAGGAAAACAGGCCATTTTTTTTATTTACTTCCGGGCCTAGTAAAACAGTAGGATCTTATAAAAGGTTTAACTCAGAATGAGACAAAAAAAGGCAAAGTTGATAAAAGTTTAAGATTTGGGGTTAGGATGGGGGGGGGTTAGGAGGTACGGGGTAGTTTAAAAAGTCGCTTTGTGAATTTGGGGGAAAAAAAGAAAAGGAGGACGGGTTGGTATGGGGATGTAGTTAAAGTGACAGGTGGGTTAAGGGTGCGGGCGAGCAGTAGGATGTAGGTTTTGGGGGTGGGATTAATCTTAAGTGGGGAGTGGGTATAGAAATAGTTGATTCTAAAAATAGAAATCAAAAAAGTGAGCTTCTAACATTTCAGGCAGCTAAAGGCAAATTAAATTGTAGTTATCAGATATGGTTTCTGGGTGTTTAAAGAATAAAGTAGAATTAGTGAAAACATGAATATATTTGAGAATATCATATACTCTTACATATATATATATATATATATATATACTCTTACATATATATATATATATACACTCTTACATATATATATATATATACATATATATATATATATATATATATGTACACACACACACACACACACATATATATATATATATATGTGATATTTCAACTTTTTTTATACGTGCAGGGCACCATGATTCGTAATCTTTACAAAAAAACCTTCATGATTTTACTTTGTTAACTGGCGGTTATTTTACGCATTTTTTCATGTGCTTCTTTTGAGACTAAGGAAACGTCCCCTGCAAATAAGTTTTTTCATACCTCGAAAATCATTGGCCAGTGGAGTAAAAAAAGAAACAGAAAGACATAGATAAACACTGGTTAATCCTATCGCATCAGAATCTTAGAAATAAAGATGTCTACACATGTAGCGCTTTAAAAGAACTGGTGACTTCTCTGCCTCTGTAATTGTATACGTCACATCTGTTTCTATGAATTTCCAAAGTCTAGTATTCATAGCATCGAGTCAGCTAGTTTACACCGGATGGACATTCATTTTATGTTTGTTTTTTTAACTAACTCACTTATATACTAGTAGGTTTATACGCCCATTATTTTACATCCTTTCCTTCCATATCCAACTATATTCTTTGGATGTTTTGTTCCCATCGTTATAATCAAGCAAGGCCACCCTTCCCCGCCGTAGAACATAATAGAGACAGCCATTTTTTATTATCATTCGTCTTTTTTATCATTATTTTTATCCAGGGGCGGGCAACCTTTTCAGAGCAAGGGCCAGATGAGACTTTTGGAAGGAGATCGCGGGCCGGAGTAAAAACGAAATCTCAAAATTACTATATTTTGTTTACATGAATACATTCTAGAAAAATTGCATTGAACACTCTACAAATCTGGTATTTTTTCTCAGGAGACTTCTGTATGTAATGTTATGAAAGGCGCCGACGAAGCGCTATTTTGGAATCATAAAAAATAATGACGGGGGGGAAGTAGCAAGTTGATCCAGCATTCGTTTTGACACACCTCATATAGGTTCTCTGTTTTATGCCCTTTTCTTCGTCTCTCGTTTCCTCTTTACCTCTCTGTTTTTCTTTTTCTATTTTTTTTATCTCAGGCCAAGGATTTGAAATTAATAGTTTAAGAAAAATGAAATATACATGCATCATCGCACGCTGATATTTATATATTTTCATCCCACTGTAAATCTTAATCGGAACCTACTTTTACGTCTATATCACAAAATGATATGAGTTTTAATGGGAGGTCCGCGGGCCGGATTGCAATAATAAGGCAAAGCAGGGTGGCGGGCCGGACGCTAAGCCTTCGCGGGCTGGATGTGGTCCGCGGGCCGGAGGTTGCCAACCCCTGTTTTAATCCATAAATCGGCAGGAATTCCTCATATATACGGATTACCTGCCGTCGGTGTGTAAGGTAACACTTTCTTACTACTTACTTCGACATTCACTGCCGCCCCTAACCTCATCTATAATGGAGCGTCTTCCGTCTCCGGTTTTACCATGGTAAGTATCTATCCACTCAGACATAAAACACAGCGATTGTCTATCAACTACCAAGAGAAAGAGAAATAAGCCAGCGCGACTCACGCGTATTCATTCTCTTTAAGAAAAAAAACAGAAAAAGGAACTTAAATTTACCACACTCGCAAATTCGGTACCATATTTTCCCAGAAGGTCCACTTGTGTTAAATTCGAACCAACACATACTCTACTCTATCTGTCTACCAGCTTTTAAGTTTCTGTTGCCCCCTCCTACGTTACAAGCAGAAAAGCCCATTGCAACTTTATAAAAAAAATCACAAAGCCGGCATTAAATCAAAACACAATGTAAAGAAAAAAATCATCTCTCTATTCTGTCTTTGTTTCTTTTTTTCTATTTTTCTTTTCATTCATTTGCTGGGGACGGGGCATTCTTCCAAATGCCATACGCTCACAAGCTATTTACAGACTCCAACCGAGAGCTCGTTTCAGGATTCTCGCTGTTCCCTTAAGTGCAGTTGTTTGGATTGCACTTGGTTCACCAGATATACTTGCTATATACTTTTTCAAGTTCTTATTCATGAGTCCAGTGGCTTCTATGATAACTAAGATGATGGAGATCTCTTTGAGGTTCAAGTTTCTTTTCATATCATACATTAGACCTTGATATGTTGTTATTTTCATTCTTTCAGCAAAGTTGCCACTCTGTCTCACTTGTTCTATATGACAATGTCAGGTTTGACAGCTGCGTTTTCCAGATAGATAGCTGTGGAGATTTCATGGTCATAATGGATGGTGTATGCCTCATTCCCCACAGTTCTCTCAGGTAGATGTTCCCAGGGCCTACTTAATGTTAGCGTATGTGTACTTATGATATACTAGTGTGCTTGTGTTCTCTTTTTGTTTAATGTGTGTGCGGTCACACAACAATCACAGTTTTGTTATATACAGCAAATATTATTTCTTTTTTACTGTATACACGTGCGTATGCCATCAGCTATGTGTGTGTTCTTGAAATAAAATGTATGTGTATTTACACATTTTTGTTGTGTGCTTTATTGTCAGCCTCTCTATGTCCTTTTTCTTTCTCTTATCCTCGCCGTTACCCTCTAGCAACCGAATTTGGGATGTAAGATTTTTGTCTTACTTCCCTTATTTAATTTCTCGATCGTTTTAAAGTTTTTTAACAGTTTTATTCGTCTCTTTTTAAATGCTCTTTTTGTATTATAATTAATTTTATTTCTTTAACTCGGCCTAGTTTTTAAAAGAAGGCTGCTTTTATGTTACTTTTGTCATATTATATTCCCGTGAATGGGAATCCTGGCCACCCGCACGAAATGGACACTATTGCATAACACACATGCAGAAAACAACTTTGCCATCGTTAAAAAAAAACACATCAAAGTTTGCTTATTCTTCCTTTTAGAGCCCTCTATGTGATTCTGCCAGGCTAAGCGAAAACCGTCTTCAAATAATTTGATCCTACCCGGAAAAAAACTAAATCAGGACAATATTGTTGGAAGACAGATGCGATTTATTCGATATACGTTCCATATTACTGACCAATGTTGTAGGGGAGACAGGGAAAGATCGATAACCACTGTTTAATGATATCTTATCAGTGCATTTAATTACCATCTCCACACCGACAAATCTGTTGACTTCTTTCTCTTAATCTCTCTCTCTCTCTTTGAGTCATGTGACGTCATATCCGTTTCTATCAATAACTACAGTCTAATAATCATAACGTCTAGTTCAAAGATTTGACTGGACTTTCATTTCCTGTTATTTTCAACTCAGCAATATTTCAAATATATGAATATATATATATATATATATATATATATATATATATATATATATATATGTGTGTGTGTGTGTGTGTGTATATATATACATACATTCAAATTTAAATCGATTAGACAACGCTTTTTTAGATAACAACTATCTATAATTAACTTGAAACATTATAACAGTTCTATATTTAATTATATAGTAAGATAAAAGTTAAGTATACACATCATTATATATATATATATATATATATATATATGTAATTTGAACTCATATTCAAAATAAAGCGTACACACATTTGTACCCGCACTGTTTACATCTGTTTCCACACGATTTTAGTTTTAAGTTATACAATAAAAACAAAATTTGTGTTATATTATATAAATGAAAATAAGAATCAACTTGAAACAGCTCCAAACGACTTGGATACAAATATGTGTATACTTTATTTAGAATATGGTTTAAAATTATTTAAATCGTATTTCATTATTTAAATGTATAGAATATATGACGTATAGAGATGCAAAATTCCACAGATATTTTCCTAGCAATATTGATATCTACATTGTTAGCATCATTTTAAGTCATTAATTCGCTGTATTTAACTGAAATATAGTTTACGTCTTTTTCATACTTTTAATATGAAGTTACTCATTTGTGTAACATATAGCATCATTTTAAGTCATTAATACGTTGTATTTAACTGAAATATAGTTTACGTCTTTTTCAAGCTCTTAAGCTTAAGTCACTCATGTGTGTAACATATAGAATCATTTTAAGTCATTACTGCTCTATATTTAACTGAAATATAGTTTACGTCTTGTTCAAGCTTTTAAGCTTAAGTCACTCATTTATGTAACATATAGCATCATTCTAAGTCATTACTACGCTGTATTTAACTGAAATATAGTTTACGTCTTTTTCAAGCTTTTAATCTTAAGTACCTTATTTGTGTAACATATAGCATCATTTTAAGTCATTACTACGCTGTATTTAACTGAAATATAGTTTACGTCTTTTTCAAGCTTTTAATATCAAGTCACTTATTTGTGTAACATATAGCATCATTTTAAGTCATTACTACGCTGTATTTAACTGAAATATAGTTTACGTCTTTTTCAAGCTTTTAATCTTAAGTACCTTATTTGTGTAACATATAGCATCATTTTAAGTCATTACTACGCTGTATTTAACTGAAATATAGTTTACGTCTTATTTCAAGCTTTTAATCTTAAGTACCTTATTTGTATAACATATAGCATCATTTTAAGTCATTACTACGGTGTATTTAACTGAAATATAGTTTACGTCTTATTTCAAGCTTTTAAGCTTAAGACACTCATTTGTGTAACATATTGTAAAAACCTATTCCATGTTACGTGTTTTAGTTTATTTCTTTTTTAAAATTTTGTTTTTATCGTAATTAAATTATATTCATGCAGACTTGAATAAAAGCAATGAATCATTATAATGAAAATGTAAAATAAATCAACCATGTCAGATTTATTTCTGAAACTCGACTGCAAACTGTTAACATAATCACAAAACTGGGTAACCCAGCTGAGACGGCAATTTATTGCGATCTTGCAAACAGCGGACGCAGTTTCTAACAGAAACAAAGTAACTTGATAATTTTACTACTTCTAAAACCAAGCCTCCTACCTTTCACTACCAATGTCCCGACCCTAGCTTCGCTCCAATCAAAATGAATGGTTCTACCATCGAGGATGATCTCTGCTTTAATAAACTCCTACGACTGAACTTCACTCCAGACTAGAAATGGAAGACATATCAAATCCATTTCTAAGGTCGCTCAAAAAATCGTTGAATTATTCTATTTCCCCTGAAAGTACCTCACCTATCACGCAAACCATCTACCTCTATAGGAATCATATACTCTTAAAATGGAGTACTGTTCTCAAATTTGAGGAGGGTCACTAAGAGTACAATTTCCATCATTGGCAGGGAACAAAAGCGACTTGAAAACTAAGTGGGAGAATATCGTCTTCTCTTTCTTACAACACGTTGCTCACAGAAGAGACGTTGCTAGTTATTCTTTACTCCATCGTTATTTTAATGGTAGGTGCACAACTGAGCTCTAATTTTTAAAAACCACGTGTAAATCATTCGCAACAAAAACTCGTCTTGTTGCAACCACTGTAAATACTTTCCTTCTCATTGTCTGTGTACTAAAACTAAACGGAACGTCAATGAACAATCTTTCTTCCGCGTAACTCCCAATCTGTGAAATACGATATAATGTGGTGTTGTACGAGTCGAATATAACATGGTCGTTTTCAACTCCAATCTTAACGAATTCTCGTCGTGTCGTCGACTTAAATAACCAATTTCACACATCATTTAAACTCCTCTCACAACGCACGGAGGGTCTTTAAATATAGAGAGGCTACATGTTTGTTCATCGTAGTAGTGGTATGTATAGAGACAAGTAGAGAACAACCCTTGAGGCAAACTTAGAACGGCACTACTTAAATGCTAACTAATTTGCAATTTCCTTAATTTCATTCCTTGATTAAAACAATATATAAGAGTGCAATTAGAACTACTGCTACTCTTTCAATAGAAGGATTTGTTGTCAACATTTCTCCTCTAGATTTGCCGGGTTCTGTTTATGCCCATATATATTAATAGAGTAACATCGAGAAAGATGTGGGTCCTCACCAAGCACAGATTGTCATTAACTATGGAAAGGCTATATTTTGTTCATAACATAGTGTTGATATGCATGGAAACGAGTCGAGGATACGCCTGGAGGCCAACTCGGCATGTACTACCCCTTTTGCAACCCCTTTCCTGTATTGTCTCTCTTATCTTTTCTGAAAACATATATGAATAACATGAATATTGAGAATTTATCTACGGATGGTCCAAATAAGCAAAACTCTTAAAAACAGCGAAAATCCGTCATTCTCCAAACACCTGGTTCACAAGGTAATAGCGCCGACCTCATCACCGGGATGGCGTAAGAGGAGTGGAGACCAACTGAAGACTTGGCTCGCATCCAAGTTGTACCGGGACTGAACGTCTTTGTCAGTCGACAATCCAACCGTGACTGTCTGCGGTATGCTGACTGGTCAGCTATAGACAAATGTAAAATATACGGCACAATTACGTTGACATTCCGATTATAATTATTTCGCCAAAGTTAAGCGACATTGAATCTGTTCAGTATCAGGTGGGTGATTATGTGGGAATAGCAAACGCTGCACGTGGGAAGACGACGATATTTCCATGCAAAAACTGCAAAAACCAACGTCGTTAAAATAATCTATCCTGACCGCAATATTCATACGACTGGGGACTGCTTGTGAAATTAATATTCCCTATAAACCTCAACCTAAACGAGGAAGGATACGACACTTCCTTCCTGACTCGCGATGCTGAACATTCACTTGGACCTCTATTTAAAGTCGCAGATGATACTAACTAACAGTCAATGGTTACACGTATCTCGACCTGCTTGAAAAACTTGTTAAATGATAAGTTGAGTAAGGAAAAATCTGACGACACCATTTTAAAACAAGATGGGGCGCCACCGTACTGGAGCCTCAGGGTTAAACAGTATCTGAACACAACACTGTCAGATAGATGAATTGGACGGTCTGGCGATATAATCGTGTTCTAATGCCCTGGCTTCCTTGGTTTCCAGTTCTGACATCCTGCGATTTCTTCTTGTGCATCTCTTGTTCTTGTGTTGCTCTTGCAAAGAAGAATGGCATGTAGACAGCTTTCTTGGACTTGGCCTATTTTCGGAATTTTGTGCGAAATGCACGTTCAACACGTTTTTGAAAATTCAAGAACGCAAAACGCATTTTCTGGTTGAGTGAACGCTATTACTTAACCTGAGTAGACATGAACACATCATCAGCATAAAAAAAACACTTAATGAATTTAGCTTTAAAATGGAGTCAATTACCTCTTACTACCGTTCATAGTCAAGCAGATATGAGGACTTGAAATGTGCTCAAGACATTTGAACACCCTGTATTTCTTTGCCCATACCCTTATTAAATGTTTGCAAGTGAAACTTTCACATAAGCGATTGTTTGAAGAATTGCATTCCTTGTTGATATAGGTACGTAAGGACACCCAGCTGATGTAATTGTTTCTTTCTTGATTGTTCAAGTTTTATACGAAGTTGACCACCAACATTTCTCAAATCTTAGTTGGTGAAAGTCTTGTATATTACAGAATCTGATCGTTTTTTACTTGGAGAAGGGTCTTTCAGAAATCTGTTCACGGTATCAACATGACGACAAATTTTTTGCACAATTTTACCATGGGATGTTGCTTTAAGTCGTTTCCTGTATTATAATTTATTTTTCTCTCTCAGTTAGTAATTTAAAACGTCCCACTCTTGTTTAGAAGTAAAAGAAGGTATTATTTCTGGCAACGTTTAAATCAGAAAATAACGGTAATGACTGTACAAACTATTCACAACAATATGTAAATCAAATAATGTTATCATAATGTGTCAGAATCTCCGTATAACAACCGCTGAAATTAGTTAATGAATAAATATAATTTTTATTAGAAAGTTATTATCAGTGGTCATAGTATATATATATATATATATATATATATATATATATATATATATATATATATATATATATATATATATATATGTATGTATATATATATTTACGATACTAGCTGTCTAATGAAAATTACACCCCCACACACACATATGTGTAATCCTAATGATGCAGGATTAAACAGAGATGAAAGAGTAAATATTACGAAATACCAAGGTCTTATGTACGACATGAAAAGAAACTTGAATCTTAAGAAAAATCTCCATCATAGCAGTAATTATAGGAGCAACAGAACTAATTAAAAATACTTTTAATAGCTATCTGGTGAGTATACCCGGTGAACCGAGTGCAAGAGTAATACAAACAATTGCACTTAAAGGGACGGTTAGAATCTTAAAAAAACATCTCTAGGCTGGAGTGTCTGAAATAGCCGGTGAATGTCTGGCATCCGGTAAGATGCCTCATTTCCAGCAAAAACAGAAAGATAATAAAAATAATTAATATATATATATATATATATATATATATATATATATATATATATATATATATATATATATTGTTATCTTGAACCTTTGAACGCGATTGTGGCTGGCAAACATTATGCCCCACACATCTACTTGTGTATGGGCAAAACATTGGACGTATGCGTTTGACCTGATTTCTTTTGCAAATGATAATTTGCTTTTTAATTTTTCGTGTAACAAATAATAACAATAGAATTGAAATATATTTGAATGTCTTTTCAGTTTTATTTTGAAAATATCAGTTTAAAAAAAACAATCTTTCGCTTTTTTATTCTTTCAATATTTAATTAATAACAAAATAATAAAACAAACAGCATTTTTAATGAATTGAATTGAAATACGATACACATTTAGGGTTAAGGTTAGTCTTGCTACGTCAGTCTGGCTGGAGACGTGTACTTGGGGGCTCTTTTAACGACCACCATTGTACTATTTAGAATATTTGACCTAACGTGAGATGCGAATCTTGAAATAAAGACTAAAACCGTCTATTCTTTTTACGGTAACATTTTGTGAAAGACCAGCAATAATCATCGCTGTAATATTTTCATTTCCAGAAAGATCACGCATGGTTCATTTCCACGTGGACATCAGGCCAAAGTAAAACAAAATAAATGATCCGCCCCAAATCGAATCGGGCGAATATTTAAGGGGCATTATTTATGCTCTTATACCGGTTGAAATGTGTGAAGTAAAATGTGGCAGCCATTACTAAGTTCAAAGGAAAACTCACAAAATATAAAATACAAAATCACATGATGAAACGCTGCCATATACTATTCCTTCGCTCCATTATTTTAGAAGATTTGACTCAACGTGAAATGCGAATCTTGAAATGAGGACTTATACATTCTATTGTTCTGTTTTCTATAGGGTTGTCCATCCCTGTATCGTTGGTGTGTCGAAATAATGGGTTACATTGTTTTTACACGCGCTTTCTTGTATTTCTATTTTATATTTTAGTTTAGTTTTTTGTTCATTTATTTATTTATTTATTTATTATGTATTAAAAAGGTAAATTGTATCCTGCGTAAGCAGTTGTTTGCTATTTCACTTCTACAGTTTAATAGGTTCTGAAGGGTCCTTAAAGTTTAGGATTTTAAATTTCTCATCTAGACATAATCTACACGGGTCGTTTAAGTTTGTACATGTACTGACCTGTCGTATTATTTTCCATTTGATTATTGGTAAGCGTCCGCTTTATTGAGCTCTCAATAATGGTTCGCTAGTGCTATTTTAATTCGGCGTTTTTGGTTTTTAAATGTGCTTCTGTGGTCGTAATATCTGGTTGTAAAATATATGGAGGTCATATTTACGTAGTACTTCTTGTTATTCGGTCTTATTTTGGCAAATATTGTGACTTGGAAAACAATACTTTTGATTAGCCATTTACTTTGCAGTGGACAAAGTGTACGAGTTATGCGGTTACAACTTTTCTCTTCATTGCTAACTTTTCCTTTCTAATTGGGTTATTGCTATTATGGTGTGTCTTATTACTATTTATAGTGCTTTTATTTTTTAACTTCATTAGTGTTATTTTTGCTATATTGTTTACTTTTTACGCAATTTGTTATTTTTTCTTCTCTACTGTTCTCTTTTAGTATTTTGTTATTGTGTGCCTTAATTATCATTTCTAAGCAGCAGCTGTAGGACAGTTTTAGGTTATTTTTTATTAAATATTTTATGCTGGTATTTGGTTATGGGGAAATATTTTTCAATGAGATTTAGGAATTTCTTGACCAGTTTAGTTTTTAGCATCTGATTATAGGGTGGTGTATACCAGATTATATTTCTTTTTGCTTTATTTTTAATTTTTAATTTTATTATAATTATTTTTGTCTTGTTTCTCATATTTAATTTCGATAGTATTGTACGCACTATTTTTAAAGCTGTATTGTATATATTGATTTATTTTTAAAATATATTAGTTGCTAGAGTTATTGATAAGCCTACGTCGGATAGAATTAGATCTTTTGAATGATTGGTGGAGGGTTATTGGACTTTGGGTTTACGTATATTGGATTAGCGTTATTTTTTAAATATTACTCGTAAGTATTTTCATTTAAGTTTAAAGTGACATCTAAAAAGTGACTTATTTTTATGTTAACAAGTACTCCTACTCTTAGGCCTAGTTTTTGTTTCATTTCCATATGTATACTTTTCTTAGAGTGTTCTCCTTTGACCTTGTTGAAATCTCTTATAATCACTAATCCATAATCTCTATCAAGGCCGATATCTGTATTATCAAATATATTCACCCACTGGTTTAATTCTAGGTCGTTTATTTGTTTGTTAATTATAGATAGAATTGCTTTACTAATTCTTCCTATTTCTAGTTTGGTCGGATTAATTAAGCGAGTGCTAGGGTTATTGTGGAAATTACTTTTGTGGTCTTTAAATAAGATATAGGCTTCCTTAGGTTTTAATTTACTAACTTTGTCACTAATTTTTAATCGATCGGGGCATTGTTTACTTTCAGCATTTATTTATATCTATGTAGTAAAAGCAGTGTAAGTAAATGTGGTGAAAGTGAACAAAGAACCGATAGACTCAAAATTACCGACAAAGTTAATAAATAGAAAACAGAACAATAGAATATGAAGTAAAATAAACTGAACCTTTATTTGTGAGAAGCCTAACAATTAGCTAAGAGAAAAATAATGACTGTGATTGGTTAACTACCTAAACTAAACGCCATGTGTAAATATATAAACACCCGGCAACACAAACTCCATGCAATTTAGCCTGACAATTTCCTACGGGGATGAAACGTGGAAGCCTTTGTGTAGCTTAATTGGCGTAAATATATTTTCATAACTTACTATGTATATCTACAGGGTGGGCCAAAATAAGGGTCCTATTTTTTAAAATTCATAACTTTTTTATTTATTGATTTTTTAAATTTTTTTTAGAATAAGTAAAGGACCCCTTCCGAAGCAAGCATGAGGCGTATTAGCCCTAAGGAACGCACCCTCATTTAGAAAACATTATTTTTGTTTAAAAAACTCAAAACAGTGTAAAAAACAATACTTTAGTTTTTGTAAGTTTTAAGAAGTGTTTTTCGGCTAAAATTTCCTACGGGGATGAAACGTGGAAGCCTTTGTGTAGCTTAATTGGCGTAAATATATTTTCATAACTTACTATGTATATCTATATATGTCTGAGTAAAGACAGGATTTTCTCATATCGTTATCTTCTTAATCGCTGTGTCGACTCGGTGAACTAGCTCCCGCGTCTCTAGTGTTAATTCATAAACTATAGACCTGAGAGTTCTTTTTTCTGCCACCTCAAGACCCTTAAATCTTAGCGATTTTTTCAGTTGTTGTTTCTATATTGTTGTTTTTATTAAATGTGTTTTATTATTTTGCTCTGTAGATTTGACGAGATATAAAAAATAAAGTACAATTGAATTTGTTATTTATTTATCTATCTATATATTTACTCTTTTAAATAATTTGTCGCTTCTTAGTGTGAAGGCGATAAGGTGTGGTTTATTTGTTTAGTTTTACGGCATACCAACCTGTTTCAGGTCATTTAATGCCGAATCAAGTTATATAACTAGATCTTTATATTTTTCTATGTAGATCAACTGTTGTTCAAATGCTTATTATACTTTCTACTTCATTTATTTATTTTGTTTTTATGTTGTTTTTTTGGTATTTGTTTTGTTATACTGTACATCAATCATCTATGTCTTATTTATTACCGAATAAAGTTGAAAAATATAATTCAATAGGTAAGACAATTAATTATAATCTTGGGATACATTGCTCTCAGAATATATTGCTATAGTATATATTGCTCTTAGAATACATTGCTCTTTGAATACATTGCTCCTTGAAAACATTAATCTTTGAGAATACCAACATCCAAGACAAAAAAACTATGACAATCCCCTAAACCACAGACCAATATCATTTGTTTGATATGGGTTTCTTTGTTCTTCGGCATACCAGCTATTCATCAGTGATTAAATGCCGAATACAGTTGTCAAATATAATTATATAGGTAGAATAATTATTTATATAACTAGACTACATTGCTCTTATATAACCAGAATACGTTGCTGTTAGATGACTAGAATACATTACTTTTAGATAACCATAATACTTGCTCTAACATAACCAGAATACATTGCTCATAGAATACATTGCTCTTATATAACCAGAATACATTGCTCTTAGATGACTAGAATACATTACTTTTAGATAACCATAATACATTGCTCTAACATAACCAGAATACATTGCTCATAGAATACATTGCTCTTATATAACCAGAATACATTGCTCTTAGATGACTAGAATACATTACTTTTAGATAACCATAATACATTGCTCTAACATAACCAGAATACATTGCTCATAGAATACATTGCTCTTATATAACCAGAATACATTGCTCTTAGATGACTAGAATACATTACTTTTAGATAACCATAATACATTGCTCTAACATAACCAGAATACATTGCTCATAGAATACATTGTGTTCGGAATACGTTGCTTTAAGAAGGAACTTTCACAGTTAAGACGGACACATTACTCATAGAAAGGAACATTACTGAGAAGGGGAGGGCATTACTCTCCGGAAACACTACTCCAAGAATAACATTACTCACAGAAAAACACTATTTCTTTGAAAATAGAACTCTTTGAAAACATTACTCTTTGGCATTGGTAATCTTCGTTGTTCTCAATATGATTAACCTTCAGCCACTGGCTTCTAGTATATATGTGGGGAAACAAATAAAAAGAAGAAATAAGGTTTCGATTTTTTTAAGAACCAGATCGAATTATACGGTTGGGGATGAACTTACAGATACGAGAGCATGACGTGACAGCCGATTAATCAGATAGGGCCTCTCTTACCGCCCGTCTAGCTAAAGTAATGGCTGGAGGTAACGAAGGCCTAGCCACCAGGATTCCGTTTTACGGGATTACGGGTCGCCACCGATGGCCAACAGGTGGCCCCGTTTTCGGGGTGGTTTGACCCCTCTGCATGATTTTGCAGTCGGTGAATTCGTGGCCCCGCCGACAGGAAAAATGCGTAGTTTAATCTTTTACCCATGCTTTAATATATTTATTGTTTTAATTAATTTCTTATCTTATTTTAAAATTTATTTTTTATCTACAATTAAGTAGATAAAAATAAATTTTAATTGTATCTGTTATTTTTATGTACTTCTTTATTTATCTACTTTTTGTTAGTTAATTGTGGAATATATTTAATATCTAGTGCCGAGGTTAAAGGTTATTTTATACATATCAGGTTGTTTCTTTTAAATGTATATTGCTTCCAGCATTTTAAAACGTACTGTTCTGTTATTCTTGTGTATGATTTTAGTGTTAGAGGTTAGAGTTTTTCTGATCGCAGTCGACTGTCGTGGTTTGTTTTGTGCATTGATGTTACATTGAATTGCGCTAGTGTCTGATCGATGGTATGTTAGGCGTCGAGACAAAGTTGTTGTTGTTTTGCTAATGTAGAAACTATATTGCTCGTGTTGGTATTGAGAAAACATTCCTTAAATGTGCAAGAAAACATATATAGTGCGTTTGTTAGACTTAAAATTGTGTTAATAGTGTTGTTGGCGGTTCAATAGGTAGATGGGAAAATATAAGAACAAGTGACAACTATGAAACACACAACTAAAACAAAATAGTTGATGGTGTACGGCTTTCTCTTGTTGCCCGGGCAGAATTTGAATGATTTAGCACGTACAAACTTCATAAAAATATAATTTAATTTCGGTACTTTGTTAGATTGGGATCCGCGCTACAAAGTTCCTTGGCGTCGGTGCTTTCCGGCGTTTTACGTAAAACGTCGGAAAGCTCCGAAGCAGTTAATAAATGAAACTGCGAGAAAATTAATAACTGATTGAAATGTATCAGCAGACGACATCTAAACTTGATAACTGACTTTTTGACGTCTGCAAATGAGTCTTCCCAAACCCTAACTCCTAACCCTGCCCAACATCTAACCCTAACCCTGCCCAAACCCTAACACCGCCTTAACCTTAAGTTATAACCCTGTCCAAACTCTAACGAAAGACACAATAATAATCAGTAGAAAACATTTTTTTAAATAATTTTCGTAAAAAAAACAAACTTGATTAACTTTTTAATTTAAACACTTATTTAAATCGCTGTTATTTTTACTTTAACACTTTTGAAGGTAAACACTTATTTGATTCACTTATTTATTTCGTAAAAAATATTTATTTTTTTCTTGCTTGTAAATCATGTTTCGTTTGTGCTTTTAGGACGCATGTAACTCAACATGTTTTTCATTCGGCACTGTCCGGCGTTTTACGTAAACACTCGGAAGGTACCGACGCAAAGCCACTTTTAGTGAGGGTCTTTTCTTTCTTCTGGCAATTCTCTCATGTGAATGTTTTTCGTGTGGTTATTTTAGAAAGAGCCAGTGTTATTCATCAGTACTGACTAAATTAACAGACAAAAACGCCAACCCCCTCACACATTTCACCGAATTTCTATTCACGTTTTACTTTTTTTTCTTATTCGGTCCTATTAGACTACAATAAACTTGGAGAGAACATAAAATAGACACACCCGGTTTGGAATTCAAAATGATACGCTATATAACAAAAACAGTTTGAAAAAGATAGAGAGAGATAGGGGGAGAGGTGATAGACGGGTATGAGATCACGTCCGGCAAACTTTTATATTTAAACCCCACGGCCGAGATGTGACATAAGGCTGGGAGGTGGGATGGGTGTATAAGCCATCGCACAATTTCAATATGATAATCACAGACTGAATTATCGCGAGTTAAAAAAAAAGTGAATCATTTGTAAAGATCTGCAGAAATAACGTCAAACGATGACTTTGCATGTTTTGTTCTTTCCTATATTTACTTCCTTAGATTATTGAGAGGGAGGGATGCGGTTTTATATTTTAAAATATAGCAGTCCCTCAATTTTTTCTGTCGAAGGCACCTACTAGACATATGTAACGTGTCCCCTTATTTCTTTCTCAAGTGGTTCCACATCAGTTTGTAACGGAGACGTGCCTCTAACCCTTCGTAGTGCTATGCTAATTCTTAAATATGAATAATCATCATCATCATCATCATCATCATCATCATCATCATCATCATCATCATCATCATCATCTATCCCGTGGTCTGGATTATCGTTAGGGCGCCAAAGATGACCTGTCAACCAGCTCTCTGAGCGTGTTACTCAGATGTTGTTTTCCAATCGCATTCATTGTATACCCCTTGTTCTTCCCTGTACAGTTCCCTGAAGGATTGTCTTTGCGAGACATGATGATCGTGCTACATGGTTGTACCACTTTATTTTACTCTTTTTCATAGTAGTCAGTAGATCCTTATACAGGGTGGGCAAAAATAAGGGTCCTTTTTTTAAAAATTTATAACTTTTTTATTTATTGATTAAAAAAAATTTTTTTTTAGAATAAGTAAAGGACCCCTTCCGAAGCAAGCATGAGCCGTATTAGCCCTAAGGAACGTACCCTCATTTAGAAAACATTATTTTTGCTTAAAAAACTCAAAACAGTGTAAAAAACAATACTTTAGTTTTTGTAAGTTTTAAGAAGTGTTTTTCGGCTAAAATTTGTTTTGTTTATTTCAAAAAATCTCGGAAGGGTCAGTCTACACACACATAAAGTTTGGTGAGTTTAACTTTTATTTTGTGGAAGTTATTCAAATTCAAGTTATTCAAATTTAAAGATAGGACCCTTATTTTGGCCCACCCTGTATAACATGAATGCTTATGTGAGTCAGCCTTTCATTTTCTCATTTCGAATGTGATCCTTCTATAGAATTGTGAGATCCTTTCGGTAGCATCTTATCTCTGTGGTCTGTATCCTTCTATCCAGGTTCACAGTTCGGGTATACGACTCACACGTGTACATTAATACGGAAAGGATTAGGAAGCCCATCAGTCTGTTTTTTTGGCTGAGTGCATGTGTGTAATGTAGTTCAAATGTTTATGTGTGATGTTGCATTAAGTAACCATTATATTTGTTGAGTAAATTCGCTTTCATTCGCTAAAGAATAAATAGCTGCAAATCTGCTATTACTTGGTAACTTTCGACCGTCGATCTTCTAGTCGTTTGAAATAACATTTTCTCACGCAGGTTAGAACACAAGAAAGACTCGAAACAAAAGGATTGTACGTGAACTTTTATTGCTTAATCTCAAACCTATTTTTCTATTTTCAGTCTCCCATTACCCAGCTATACACTGATGTGGGGGAGGGTTGGTGCAGAGTAAAACAAAAAGGACGTTCGTGCTTTTCATTATCTTCGTTGAGAAGATTTGCTTGTTAAAATCAACTAATTGTCTCTCGTTTTCCGATTAGCTCGCATTATTCATCAACATTTGTTTTTATTTTTACACATTCTTTCCAAAAAGCAAAATAAAGTGTTTGTTTTGATAATTTACCAACCGACTTTCATAAATTACAACCTGTAAAAAAAGAACGGGCCGTAAATTTCAGATACTAGCAAATTCACCCAACACATTCTATTCGCTAACCTAATTTTTGTTAACATACTGATTGTAACGGTAAATAGTGTTACGCTAATTTTCCCTGTAACTTTAGTATTTTACACTTCTTATTAATTTTGTAAGTATTGTTTATATGACTGCCAATATCAATATTACATTCTGATTTCTATGTAAAGATAGTGTAGTCAATATTTATGTTGTGCATAAATTATATGGGTAAATCAGCAAAAATGAGGCACTACCTATACTTTTATGCATTCAGCAAATATAAATTATTATCGGTTAGATAACATATATATGTCTTCTCCTATGTTTATTGTATCTTATTTTTTTCAGTACCAAGTGGAAACTTTACATTCAAGTTAGGGCCAACGTCTCCATATTATAAGGTGAGTATATTTTGACTTTCCGTTTTTAGTAGTCATTACTATTATCGACCAAAAAATATCGTAAAAGAAAAACACCTTTGAGAAATTAGTCAAAAATAATTTATTTTGCTTTCACTTACCGATACGTGTATAAACGATTATACATCAGTGTCTCGTCGTGAACCCAGGTGGGTACTTGTCTGTTGATACAATCACTCGGACGCCGATGTTAATTTATTAATATTTAAAAAAAGACAATCACAGAAAACATCAGAACCATTGGCTACTTGTGTATGTGTGAGCACGCGAAGAAAATAGATATGGATAGTCTCACTATATCTGATTATATTGTGCGCGTCTGCTTCCCTCCCTCCATTAGTGAGAGCACCCTCGATACGTCTGTCCTCCTTGGAATCTACCCCACAAATAGAAGAAAAAAAACATATTCGCCCGGAAATCGCATTGTTCCGGATTTTCCGTCTCGAGTAACCTCTGACTCTCAAAAGTATCATTCAAACTTTTTCAGTCAACACGTCATTCGTTTCGTAACAGGTTGTTTCATGTATTCGCGACACCCTTAAGGTATCAGTTAAGTATGGTGGATATCCTCTGATTAAACATTAAATCAATTTAAAAAAATAACATATATACACAAATACATAAAAAATATATAAAAAATATAAATAATACTAAATAGTAATGTAATTAATATAAATAAAACATTAAATCAATTAACAAAATTATAAAACAATATATATATATACAAAAATAGAAAAATGTATGAAAATATAAATAATACTAAATAGTAATGTAATTAATATAAATAAAATATTAAATGAATTTGTAAAAATAGTAAATTAATATATATATGCAAATATATAAAAATATATAAAAATATAAATAATAGTAAATAGTAAGATAATTCATATAAATAAAACATTAAGGAATTTAAAAATATTAATAAAATAAACAAAAAAATTAATATATATATATATATATATATATATAAATAATACTGAATTAAATATTAAAGGATTAAACATATTCAAACACATATTTAAAAATGAGTAATAAAAGAGAGAGGGTTTAATTATTGGCTTACAAGACTAAAGAGACTTATTAAACTAAAACAGCCTTTTTCAATAAATAAAATGGACGAAATTAAGGGGTGTGAATATTAGAAACACTAAAATAAAATTAACTGAATTAAAATAAACTGAAATCTACAAATCTATACGATAATAGTATTTCAATAAATATAGAATAAAGATTTAGTTAGATTAAGGTTAGTAATCCAAAAGGCAAATCAAATGTAAGATCGTTTTATAATAGAGATTAAAAATATATATTTATGAATGGAGTACAAAATTAAACGTGCAAAATAAAATATAAATGTGTATTTAAGTTAAAGGAAGAATTATTTAAAAGTAATATGGAGGATAAAATATGACGGAAACTTAAAATTTAAAATTAAGATTGAATTTAGAATTTAAAATAAAATATAATGAAATCCAATTAAAGTGAAAAAATAGAATTAAGCTAAAGATATTATCAAGGATATGATTAATTTGCTACTTATATGGGGAGGAGTAAGTTTATTGCTTACTGCCTGAGGCGCCCCTACCGGGCAATGCCGACGGGGTTGCCCAGGCAATTTTTAATGGCCAGAGTGCTCACGTCTCGGGCGCTTGCTTGTAAAACATCACTTTCCCGACCCGACCTTGGGTCACATCTTACTTGTGGGAGTAAGATAAGAACTGGCCTTGTGCCTAACTCCTGGAGAGGAGTAAATCAATACTCATACGTATAGGTCTTACCAAATAAAAGAAATAATGTCGAGGTAAGGAAGCTTATTTAAATATTCGAACCATCTTAGCTATTTGATGGAGTTTGAATATTATTAAGAGTTAATTTTTTAGAATGAATTTTAAACAGAGGTGATGGAAGTTTATAAGAAAAAAGATTCATCGAGTGATATTACCTATTGGATGGATGTTGGGTATCCGTTGGGATTAATAGGTGGCTAATCTTAAATAATATTCTATGTCTTCATGCTGAAATGATTTAGTTATTTGAGTTCATGGCATTTTTTATTTTTAGCGGATGTTATAATCATTACGGCCTCGGAGGTACAAGATGGCAAAATCAAGATCCTGGAGTTAATAACCTTGATTTCTTTAAGATCGACGAATCTAATAAATATACGGAATTATTCGATTTTGAATTGCTAATTAAAATAGCTAGGGGTGTCCCTTTCTTTTTTATTATTATTTCTTTTGAAAGAAGATATATGATTTGTGATGCAGTGTTTCAAAGGGTACGCTGTAGCTCTGATATAAGTTTATAGTTCAGCAAAGGTGTATGTATATGCATATGTATGTATATGTATATATTTAAAAAGTTGAGTTTGTGTATATGTTTATATAGTTGTATTAACAGGTTTCACTTCTAAGGTGTACGGTTATGATGACAGAGAAATATAAAGGAAACACTCATTTTATTCAAATACCTGAATTGATTCCATCCTCCTGAGTAAGTAATTACACTTGTTTTGTTCAACCCGCATTTTCTCTGTTTTTTAGTTACATTGGAATGTTTCTGGCGGGCTACAAAACATCCGAAATGGTTAGTACCATATCTGTATCTTTATAAAGTACGATATGTTTATGCGTTTATATATTTGTGGATACAAAATCCAGTAAAACTAATTGACCGATCATTATTAATGTTAAAAGACGGTTTTTAGCCGTAAAGGTGGGTGATATGGACTATATTCAGTAGATTTATGGACAAAGAGGAGGTTGAAGCCTTTCGTGAAAAATTAGATAGCTCCAATTTTAATGACATTTTAAGAATACGCATGAGGCAACAATTAATAAATATTACCCAAATTTCAGTTATCTGGACTAGTCTGGTGTCGATTTATCAGGACGCATAAATATAAAGGGACACGATCATTTTATGCAGGTACTTAATGACCTGAATCGATTCCACCTCCTTCAGTAAGTAAGAAATCCATTCGTTTTTACTACCAGCTGCATTTTCTCTGTTTATTTTATGGCGGGGATATGTTTTGGGTAGGGTATTTTGTACAAAAGATCTTATGTAGGTTTTTCGCATATACAAATATAAAACCTGTTTAGCAGTTAAGATTCTATTTTATACTTTAGCACAATTGTTGGTGCCTCTTGAATGCCCATTGAATTGTTAGGCGTGGTCGCTTTACTAAATGAATTAAAATGCTTTCTGTTTGTGTAATCGCTAAAGCCGATACTAAACTCAGAAAGCGGTTTTGTATTCTTCTGTTTATGAATTGATTTTCTGATCCCATGAAATGAAGGCCGGAGAAAATCTCATCCCAGCAGTCCTTATGCAACAAAAATCAGATCCAGCCGAAAATGTTCTATTTAAACTTTACTGCCAGTCTATCATTATATAAAAGCTAAATAAATTAGCGCTTATTTGCCTTTGGATTTTTTCTATATATTTTAATCACAGTATGATAAAATATCGTTTAGTCTTGGGATTGAGTTATGTTTTAAAATAAAATTAATTTAATTTGTTTCAATTAGCCGGTATTGGCAATTTATCCAAAACGTCACAGTTCTCTTACTAAATTTCTCTCTATTACTCTCACCCTTTCTCCCATTCTTATTTTATACAGTCTCTATCACTTTCGTTTCCTACTTCCCCCCTCTATCTCTCTCTTTATCTCTCGTACCACCACGATCTCACCCCCTCTCTCTATTTTCCGGAAAATGATCTAAACATAATCACTTATCGTAGAAACGTAATATCGTATGATCCTAATATATAGACATAGAACCAAAACCATAAATTGTGATATAGTATTACCTAACGAAAGCTGCACTGTAAAATGGATTGGATGATTGACGGATTAAGAGTCAACGGCTTGACCGTAGCAAGAAAATGTAAAACGGAAGTTTGCAAAATCAGGTGATCTTAGGAGAAGAGGGATTTGTTTCTCATGTCGGTCTGACACTCTAAATGGACAGACACGAAATATTCGCCATCCTATAATAACCCCAGCTGGGTTAGGGAACAGGTGCATACTGTTTACTAAATATTTTTGCTTTTTCCCTCTCTAATTATCTATACCTGCCGAAGAGACGACATCGTAACTACAGCATGGTTTTAGTTTTATCCGCATGATAATAATAAAGTAGAATCGCACATTGGTAATGTATTTTCTGAGATTTATATATATATATGTATAACTCGGTGTGTGTGTTTGTTTGTGTGTGCCCTATAAAAATGATTAGATAATCTACATAAAATATGCATAAAATATAAGTGTATTCTTATGTAAAATAAACTGGTGAAAATAATGGAAGTTTTTCTGAATCTGCAAATGAACCTCTAAGGGAATCTACGAAGCAGATTTCGTCAAGAGGTGGGGGGAAAAACTGTAATTCCAATGTATTCCTTCTGCTCGGCATTTAATAAAATTGCTTAACGTTTCTGACGCTTCACTTCAAAATAGGGAGGGAATGGCAAGAGTGATTTTAGAAGTGTTCTGGATCAATCCTTGATTTTTATTTAAGTGGTTTCAGTAGCACTCTAAACGTGAGCAATATATATAAACTAACAGTAATATAAGTGATACATAGTAATCCAAAAGTGATCAACATCCTAGGCAGGTGTGTTTAAACGCAGCGTTTCCCGGGAGAAATAACGTTTCTGTCTTTTGGTAACTCAGTGTTACTCAGGAGTCGTAATAGTAATAATACAGCATTATATTTGGTAAGTTGTATAAGTTATTCCGAAGAGCTTATTATCATAGATAGAGTAATCAATACACTAGATAGATCAATCCTACATAGAGCAGGTGTTTATAAACCCGACGTTGCCCGGGATAAATATTTTCACTGTATTTTGTTACACTATTGTATACAAGAAAAGATACACTGTATTGCTAGGGAGTCAGTGTTCAATACCCTAGATAGAGCAGCTGTGTGCAATAATACAGTAGTACATTTTCAATGTTGTATATACTTGTTTGAGGAGGAGAAGACAAGACACTCAATGTCGCCCATGAACAAACTAAAATAAATATAAGTTTCATTATGTTTTTAATGGAGAGGGGAATATAAGAAACTCGGTGTTGTCCGTGAATAAATCAAAACAAATAAACATTTCATTTTTTTTAAGGAAGAGGGTGGGGAATAAACTGGACGTTAGGACTTACAGCTCAGGTTGATGACACACATTATTATTATTTCCAATGCCTTAAAAGAAGAGAGATGAATGGGCTGGGTGGAGGTTGAAGATAAGGTGGGGGAGAGGGATGTGAAAAACGGAGAAGCGAGAAAGAGAGGTAGAGAGACGGATCGAACTAGGTAGAGGGGAGTTTCAATATAAATATGTTACACACATTTGAACCGCGTCTATTTTGTTGATTACGACCCCGAGCAACGCCGAGTACACCTGCTAGTATCAAATCAAGTCAACTGTTCTCATGTTAGTTATATTTTAATGAGACAACAAACGGCCCTATGTCAATTCTACAAAAAATAAAAAATGTTGAGCGATTAAAATCTGAAGGATACAAGTGAATAGTGTAAGATAAACTAACAAAATAATGTCCTCATATTACTCACCCTATTTGAATAGTGAATAGTGTAAGATAAACTAACAAAATAATGTCCTCATATTACTCACCCTATTTGAATAGTGAATAGTGTAAGATAAACTAACAAAATAATGTCCTCATATTACTCACCCTATTTGTTAGAATACATGTTCCATCATTCATAATGATAAGTTGACGCGGTCAACGATTATTCTAAAATTGTGGTACTTACTATAACTAAAGAGTTCATATAATACACTACTTTTCTCTATTAACTCTTTTATATTTAACTAAGTTTATTTGGAAGAGGGTGCGAGTTTGGGTAGGAACACGCCAAAAATGGTAGATTTAACAACAAGAATAATGTGCTCACTATGTTGCTAGAAGTATATATTCCGAAATCAATAATGATATGTTTATTAATTCACGAGTTTAGCTTGTACAATGATATATATCTCTGCCATCCACTTTACCCCTGCTCATTCCCCACCTCTTTCTCTTACCACCAGCCACAGTAGTCCTTGCTCACCCCATCCTTCCATTTTTCCCCACTCATTTCTTCATTCATTTTTATTCTCTAACAAGCATGGACGTCCACCGAGTAGTGGCCATTATTTTCATTTTATTTTATTTTTCCTCCCAATATGTCTACCCTACATGTATCTGTACTTGCATGACATCTTTTCTCTATATCATCATCCTGATGAAGTCTTATAAATAAAGACGAAACGTTGATGTACACATAAAAAACATCCATTTTTTTGGTTTTCCTTTTTCATTTTCCCATATATATATATATATATATATATATATATATATATATATATATATATATATATATGCAAAACCCTAAATGTTAATATTTACAACACGATAATGTAGTCATGTGCTTCACCGTATTGCCTAGGCTATATATTCCAAAATCCATAAGGATTCGTTCATTAGTTTAAGAGAGTGTCCTGTACACACACACACACACACATATATATATATATATATATATATATATATATATATATATATATATATAAGTAAATTTCGCCTACAATAACATCGTAGGATAAATTTATATATATATAAATATATATATATATGATATTATATATATATTGTATATATATAAATATATATATATACTATTATATTATATATTATATATATACATAACTATATATATATAATATTATATATATAATATTATATATATATATATATATATATATATATATATATATATATATATGGTAAGTTATGAACATATATTTATAGTAATTAATCTACACAGAGGCTTCCGTGTTTCATCCCCGTAGGGAATCGAACGCTAAAATGCCTTTTAGTTACATAAAAGATTATATTCCCTTATAATATTTTATGTGAATACATAAAATAATAATAATTATAATAATAATAATAATACTTATAATAATTATAAGAATAATGTGTGTGTATATATATATATATATATATATATAAATATATATATATATGCACATACCTAACTTTATGTATACATATTTATATATCTGCCATAGTTATAGTATATTATTGCACATGTTATTATTACGCCTAAGATTATTTTACGATTACAATAGCTACTACTTCTATCACATGGACAACGAATTACAATAAAGGAAAAAAGGTCTTCATATGAATAACATTTCATATCGCTAACACGATCATCGTCCTTTTTATTTACTTGCTTAACCAGTTTTCACGTTGTTATTTTTAATTTGTGACAGATCGTAAACAAAGCACGACAGTACAGTTTTATGAGCTGTATCGAATAACAACAAAAAACGAGGTTCATACTGTTTTTTTTTTTGTTGTAACGAAAAAGTTAATAAATGTCGATGAAAATGTTAAAGGAAACAAAAAAAGCAGTAAAGGACACACGTATAAAAAATGAATGTATAAGCTCTCGTCTCTGGTCAAGCACTATCGTCGTGTGATGTCCTCTGCTGCATAAAAAATCAATATATAAACTCCCGTCTCTTGTCAAGCCCTGTCGTTGTGTGATGTCCCCTGCTGTATAAAAATTGAATATATAAGCTCCCGTCTCTGGTCAAGCACTGTCGTTGTGTGATGTCCCCAGCTGCATATAAAATGAATGTATAAACTCCAGTCTCTGGTCAAGCACTGTCGTTGTGTGATGTCCTCTGCTGTATAAAAAATGAATCTATAAGCTCTCGTCTCTTGTCAAGCACTGTCGAGGTATGATGTCCTCAGCTGCATATAAAATGAATGTATAAACTCCAGTCTCTGGTCAAGCACTGTCGAGGTATGATGTCCCCAGCTGCATATAAAATGAATGTATAAACTCCAGTCTCTGGTCAAGCACTGTCGTTGTGTGATGTCCCCTGCTGTATAAAAAATGAATGTATAAGCTCCCGTCTCTTGTCAAGCACTGTCGAGATGTGGTGTCCCCTGCTGCGCCTTAGCCTAATGCAAAGCTCTTCGAAAATAAACAAATTGCGCACGCTGAAGTGTTTATATAAATAGATATTTCAGATATCATTTACGCGTGATTCTCCCAATGGTCCAATGAATAGAGCTGACCAATATCATCTAGATAGCAGAAGTTCCGATTCTGGCTAGGGAGAAGTGCAAGTCTACCATGTCTGGAGATTACTATATAACCCATCCATTTTTCCTCGAGCACTATCGTTGGATAATATCTCCTGATGCTTCTAAACGTGATGCAAAGCTCTATGTAAATAAACAAATTGCACGGGTGAAGAAGCGGTAAGTGTTTATTAAAATACACATTGTAGATATAATTTACGAGCGCTTCTCTCGTTGGCCTAATGGATAGCGCTGACCACTATAAACTAGGCAGTTCAATCTCTGGCTAGCCATGAAGTTGTTTTTGATAGGAAAGCGTTTCCCAGATGATGCATCCTTGATTTCGGAAGTTATGACGTGGTTGGAGAACCAACATGGGTGTTCTACAAACACGAAGTCCAGCGCTGCATCAAACGATGGGGGAAATGCATAACTCTGCTGGCTTCCTATGTAGAGAAATACTAATAACTGTGTCAAATTTCATTAATCTACTGCTATGGGAAATAGGTCCGGGGCATTACTTATTGAACGCCCCTCGTATATATATATATATATATATATATATATATATATATATATATATATATATATATATATATATATATATATCGCAAGCATGAAGGAGAGACGAATTCTATCGTTCATGATTAAAAGTTAATCAAGGTTTCGCTCTCTCTTAACAAAGGCTGTATCGTGGGATTTTAAAAAAAACGAGGGATTTAAAAAAGGAGAGTACAGAAAATAAAATAGCGTTATGTTATATGTACAATGGAGGATCAATCTTAGAGACTGATCACATCTAGTCCCAATAGACATTCCCTTTGCTTACAGAGGGAGGGACGTTGAAGACGAACGTGGATCGTCTCCAATATTTTTAGATCGTATAATGAGTGAGCATGACTGAGAATGGTGAAGGAGTCCATGCTAAAATTCCTGGCGCACGGCGAGTTTTTAAGTAAATGGTCTGTAATGGAAGACCCGTATGTGTTATTTTGAACGTCCGTTGAACGGAAGGTTCCATTCCTGATCTTACTCGGAATGTGCTGTTGGACTCTACTATTCAATCTTAACGTCGTCCTACCCACATAGTCAGCACTGCAACTACATTTAAAATGATAAATTACATTATTTTTATGGTGGGGGGTAAAACGTCTTTACGAGAGGACGCCAATAAAGGGGTTTGTAGAAAACACAACACGCACATTCGAATAAAAATAGCTATGTTCAACTGCTGAGCTGATTTGCTTGGCGAATTTCTCACTTACTGTGCCTAACCAAGGTATACGAATGTCAATCGGACATTTAGTCACCGTATTTGGTTTTATTTCGGAATAAGTATTTATTTTCCATTTGGGTGACTGCCCTAATTACATCAAGAGGATAGCCGATATTGGACAAAGTATTCGTTATAGTTTTAATTTCTTCGTCCAATTTTGATTTTGAACAAATCATAAGGGCTCTGTGTGTTAATGTCCAAATCAAGTTTACCTTTCGTTTGTTGGGACAAAATGAATCCCAGCGACTGTATAATCCTGTAAACGTAAATTTACGGTAGATTGATGGGGTTTTGTTACCAATACATCGAGGAAAGCTAAAGTGGAATTACGCTCTCCTTCATAGGTATATTTTAATGCGGGACCCATTTTATTGAGTAAGGAGAAGAATGTATTTGCCTCCGTTTTATTATTAAAAAAACAAAATGCATCGTTTACATATCGACAGTAGAGTAAATGTAAAGTGGGTCCAGATAATAAAGCCTTCTAAAAGAAAACACAAAAATATTCGCCATAGTTGGTTCTAGGACTGAGCCCATAGATACAGCGTCTATTCATTTTCAAATTCAGTGTTAAAAAATATGTTTCTAGCCATACTCTTAAATAATGAAAGTGTCTCCATTGCCTTCGTCGTTTTCAATCATCTCATATGACTGTTCATCATCCAACTTACGATATTATGTACTCTTATCTTTGGGTAATCGTAAAAAGGAGGCTGCAATGACCGAGCGGATGCTTTCATGTCAACGATGGTGATATAACCCGAGTGGTAGTAGAATGCACAATTAAAAGATGTTCGTGCATACATATCATTCACACACGGTCTTAAAGCCAACATTTACCCAATCGTGACCAATTGTTGGGCTTGAAACTAATTCCGTTTTCATCCTAACTTGATGTGGCTCTTTGCACTAACATTGACTTATCGCAGGTCACTTTTAACGTAATAAATTAAATTTGGTATAGTAAAAAAGAATTGATGTCAAAATATGTGTGGTCATCAACATGTAGGATAACGCACAACATTGAATTTAATTCATCGTGTACTTTTTATTCAAAATAAATATGTGTTTCTTTATAACAAAAATGTAGTAAACAGGACAAGGAATCTAAACATATAGATTTATCGAAAGGAGTTGAGGAATATGGAAACATTGAGCAACTTAAAATGGCAAAAATATCTGTTGAGTAATACTTCTCATGTCATTTAATTCAACATAACTTTTTAAATTATAAATATAATTTCATGATGGAAATACAAAGATAGAACTCGATGGGTCTGATTTGAAATATGTTAATATTTGAAAGATTTAGGCTATATAAACCGAGCTCTGTGACTTTTTACAAAAGTCACAGAGCTAGGTTTCTACATTAACATATAATTTACATATATAGTAAACTCCTTTTATTTTACAAAACTGGCCCACGTTGCGCAAATAGCCAATGGCCACTTTCCTTTAAATACATTAAAAACAATAAGTTTTCCAAATTCGAAACAACAATTTCACACCGAAATTCAGGACAACAATTTGTCCCCCAAATTCGAGACCACAATTTGTCCTATAAGTTCGACACAACAATTTGTCGCCCAAATTCAGAATAACAATTTGTCCAACAAATTCGGAACAACAATTAGTCCCCCAAATACTAAACAACAATTAGTCTTCCAAATTCTCAACAACAATTAGCAACCCAAATTTGAGACTACAATCAGAATCAACTTCACTCCCGTGTTTCTGTTCCATTTTGATTCCGAATTTAATAAATATCCATTCTCATTCCGAATAATAATAAGAGAATTAGAAAAATGAATCTGAAAAGTAATAAGATGAAGAAAAAGAGACAAGCTCAAGCAAAATATAGGAAAAAAATAATAATGGTGAATTTGCAAATAAATATGGGCAATATCAAATATCATATCACAAAATTATAGAGAAGAAAAAATCGAGAATAATAAAACAAATAATGCCAAACAACAATAAAAATATAAAGGAAAGATTAAAAATAAAAGTGAATTTGAAAAGCGACATATTGAATATCAAAATAAGTATCAAGAAAAAGAAAAAGGTTACAAAAATCAAAGTCAAATAATATTAAATGGTAAGAAAAATATAGGGAAAAATATAATATAGGATATATACTAGAAACAGAACAATTTATCAAACAAATGATAGAAAAAGTTAAGAAATTATTCAAGAAAAGATACTAAAACAAATGTAATTCATACTTACCAGAAAAAATGTTACTGAAAAAATAGATAGAACAAATCTCTATTTTTTTGTTAAAATAGCCATTATTATTCAGAAACTGAAAAACTTTTTAAATAAATGTATGAAGAAAATAGCAGAAGAAATTACAAGACAGGACTTAACAAAGTTACTCAAGACTACAATTTTGCTTTGGACATTAGATATGTCATGCTCAAACAACTCATAAATACTGCAAAGACTGTTAATTATTTTGTTAAACATGTTAAAATATAAACTTTTGGCAGTTTATTGGGGGGCAATATTTGTACCATACTTTCACTAATGAGCACTTTAGTCTTAAAAAGAATGCAGTAGACTATGCTCCAATGAATGTTTCATTCTGTCATGATTTCGAAACTACTGAATCTCAAACAAATGAATGTGAATGCAAAAATCCTGGCCAAAATAGTGATAAACAATTAGGCAAAATAAAATCGATTCGAAAATTGATGATGAATATATGATGGGTCGAAGCTTGGCTTGTCAGTGTGACACTAATCAAGGGTGTCATGATGAAAGAACACTACTTTCCGGAACAAAAAAAAATACATGAAACAATTCAGGAAATTGTATCTGATTTTACTATAAAAGAATTCGCAAACTAAATATATAAGTTTTAAGAATGCAATTGCATTCATAATGATAATATGCATTGTTGTGGCTAATCTGACCGCACCAATGAACTAGAATTCATTAGAAAACTGCCCCAACATCCCAGATTTTGAGAATTTGTGAATCATGTTTACAAATTGAGAGGTGTATGTATTTGGTTGCATTTGTATGATATTACTATGTTGAAAGGAAGCTGTCACATGTTAAAATAATTAGTGGAAAAAGACACAATTAATCAAAACAGTTGGAAACTTATTAAAAATTAGCTTGAGATAGAAAATGAAGTGGACTATTCTGAACAAAATATTGGAAACAAATGCTGTCGTCTTATTAAATATGTTAATAAAGAAATGCAAAAAGTGACAATCAATTCTTATGACATTTGCAAAGAAAGGGAATGAGAAAGTGATTTGAAAAAAATGACAACATTGAATGAAAAAGTTCTTGAAGTCATTAAAGAAAATCATACTTTGTCATGTACTATGTGGAGCAAATACCAATCTTATTGTAGAATAGAAAAATTCTTTACTGGCTTCAATCAATGGTCTTGAAGTTGAAAACATTCTCAAATAATCAAAATAAAATAATATTCATGAACAAAAGGGGGCACAAATAGTCAATTGTTATATTAATGTGTAAAAATTGTGCCTATAAAATGCAAAGGACCTATTGTCTAATATGTTGCCTGTTATCGAAAAGATTGAGAACACCATCAATCATGTCATAGACACATTACAATCAAGAGAACACAATTCTTTGAAAATTGTTGTTGACACATTGCCACCTAAAAAGAAAATAATTTCGAAATCATTAGTCAATATTCAAAATGTTTTGAATGCACTTTATTGGCTTACAGAGAACAATGAAAGTTACACAGAAATTGAAATTGATGAAATTGGTTGGTGTACTGGACAGAACTGCACACAAGATTTTAGTTATTTGTTTACACACTTGACCATGAAAGATGCTGAAACATTCTATGAGCATCACACTGTTCAAACATGTACCCATCTTAAACCAACTGAAAAATACATTGACATGTTTAAGATGAATACATCTGAAGGAAATTTAATGAAAGATAACAATCCAAAATTGGAGTTGATTTGCTTTGCCTTTTTGTTTTCTGGTGAGGAAAATAGAATGTATCAAGATAGAACATATGGAAATGGCAGACCTCACATGTTTGTCAGAAACGAACTTAGGCATTCTGACACTAGATTTAGAAGACACATCTAATATCTATTTTATAAGGTTGACAGGGCAGACAAAAGAAGTTTGGGTGCTAGAATACTTTGCCATAATCAAGTAAATGAAAGCAGGACAAACTGAACCAAAGATTACAAACTAATCACACAGCTCTAGAAGGCAACCTTTGAATGAGCATGGCAAATGTTAGGGGTTCAAAACAATTTCGGAATATAAAGACATCTGAACCTCATGCAACGTACGACATATTTGGCCCCGCGAATCTGTTCATAACATTATCTTGTGCTGATAATTTCTGACCGTATTAGAGAGAATATTTGGGAAAATTGAATAATTACATTTCAAATGTCAAGACAGCCAACACTAACACACTTTGTGTAAATGATGTTGTTGGTCTTTTACTATAGGCTGAATTCTATTACTATAGGCTGAATTCTTTCAGGAATGAAGTGATTTTGGCAAAATAATCTATTCTTGTGTACAGTTTATACATTATTTCTGGAGAATTGAGTATCAACAAAGAAGTACCCTACCCATCCATATGTTATTATGGTGTGATAACGAACCCATTCATTAGAAATACCCTCCAGAAAAAATCCAGCAATTCATTGAGCAATATGTCACAATCAGAATGCATTGTTCGCTATCTAGTTCTATGTTGCACAATTTGGTATCTAGATTTCAAATGCATTTTTGCAGCAACACTTTTTGAAAACTTTTGGCAAAGGGAAAGATGTTGCAAAAGGTGCAGATTTAGATTTTTAAAATCTGATAGAGTATAAAAAGTGTTTACTGTGACTGATAATGTAACATCAAGAACAAATTGTAAAGGTGTCAAAAAACTTTACTAACTGCAAAGAAATCAACTGAAAAATATGATTAAAATTCTTTGCTCTATTTGATTTGACAAGCTAATGTTGATGTCCAGGACATTGGAGAAAATAGCATGATTTTGACAATTTATGTAACAAGTTATTAAGCAAAACTGAAAGATATGAAGCTGAAAGTGTTTGGGAAAATTTTGATGAAACTAGATGAAAATATGAAAGATACATTGAAAAAGAGACATTGGTGCGAAAAAGTTGTTAAGACACCCTATTTAGCACATTGGATCAAGTTATTTAATTTATGCTGATTTTAATAGCAAAAAAAGCCATAGGATCAGATCAAAACGAGAATTGCAAGAAATGCCACAGGATGCCACAAACATATTTCATGAAAATAAGGTGAGAAATTATTATTTGAAGAGACCAAAGTGGTTAGTAATTATGAAAAGGTATAATATTCACCGGAGGAGAAAGAAGAAGCAAAAAGAATGTTCATGACAAACGATTAATGCTATTTGAAAATAGTTAAGACTCGAAATGTGCTTCTGAACCAAGATAACAAAGAGCGTTATTACCACCACATTCTCATGCTTTTCCAGCTTTGGATCAAGACGGAAAATTATTTATAGAGTGGTGTTAGTTCTTATGAAGACGCGTTTTAAAATTGTTATTCAGAATTGCCAGCGTCGGCTCAATATTAAGATATTAAAAAAAGATAATTGCTGATTGAATTGGATTGGCAAAACAATTGGAACTTGGAGGAGAATAAGAAAGTCAAAGAAAGGTAATTCATGAATAAAATGATGAAAATGAAACTGTTGATGTTTTATTTAAAGTCAAATGCAAAGAAATGTGACTGATGAATCAGTGGCTGACAAAGAAAATGAAGAAAAAAAAACGAATTTGCAATGAGGCGATTTGAATTATCAGAAAACAAGAGGTTCATTGGAATAAAGACACACCTATACCCGGAGGCATATGTGATGAACGCTCACAGCTTCTCAAATTTGTTTCTGGTATGGGTGGAACAGGTAAATGTTTTTTGATTGACAAATTGTCTGACAAAATAAATCTCATGGCTTATCAATGTAATGGGTTTCCTGTCATGAAATGTGGACCAACGAGCATGAGTGGTTTTACTATAAAATGGAAGTACTCTACATAGAACTCTTATGCTTTAAGTCCAGCATGGAAAGTTTCCTACTTACAAGTAATTGCGGGAAGTGAACCTGAAAATTAAACGCCACATGTATGAAGGAGCCATACTGTACATAATTGATGAAATTAGCATGTTTAGTAATTTGATACTGGCATTCATTCACAAGAGACTCGATCTCCCAAAATGACACATCTTTTTGGAAAAATAAAGATTATATTGTCAAGTTATGTAATGCAATTGCCACCTGTCAATGAACACACATTTTTAATAGAATACCATCATATTATGCCAAAAAAAGAAACTGGCATAAGTGGACAAGCATTGAGGAAATACTTTGAATATGTTGAACTTACCATGAATATGAGACAAAAGAAAGACAGTGACAACTTGATATTTTGGGAAAGAATTAAGATTCGTTCACCATCACACTCTGATATTAGCATTCTTCAAAATGCATGTCTATTTCCTAGTAGAAAACCAACTGTTGAAGAAGTTGATGCAAAGTGATTGAAATGTATGCTACACCTAGATTTAATTGCGCAACGATTTTGCCTTTAAATGAAGATGTTGGTTAGTTAAATAATGAAATGATAAAACAATCACAGTACATATAGTGGAAATTGCTGGAAAAGATTCTGGTATGGAAGAAAAAAGAAAAATGTTAACATTGGCAAAAGCAAGAAAACATCTTACACGGCTGGACTTGAAACATTGCTAAAAGTTGGAATAACAGCAATAGTGATGCTGAAAAAGAAACATTGATGTGGATCAAGGATTATGCGATGGTGTTATTGGAACATATGTTAAAATGATTAAAAAGAGACACAATGTTGGCAAGATTTTGGTGAATTTTGATGTCAATAAATACAAACCCATTTTATTTAGAAGAATTCAAGCTAACTATGAACTTTCTCTTGCTGTATTTTCATGAGAACACCCTTTCCATTGAGATTTGCTAACTCTTTCTCTCTCTCTCTCTCTCTCTCTCTCTCTCTCTCTCTCTATATATATATATATATATATATATATATATACAGATATATATATATGTATGTATTTGCCTCCCTATCTAGTTAATAGATTTATTTTTACTGAATTTATTCTCAGTTATCTTACTTCACTGAACATATAAATTGATAACTTGTAAAAACTGATAACGTGTAGATAAAAGATGAATATTAAAAAAGAAAAAGAAAAGAATAAGAGAAGAAGTGGAAAAATAAGAAAAAAGAGAAAAACAGAAACAGGATGAATATGAAAGAAGATGAAGAATAGAAAAAAGAGAAGAACAGAAAAAAGGATGATTATGAAAGAAGATGAAGAATAGAAAAAAAAGAGAAGAACAGAAAGAAGGATAAATATGAAAGAAGATGAAGAATAGAAAAAAAAGAGAAGAACAGAAAAAAGGATAAATATGAAAGAAGATGAAAGAATAGAAAAAAAGAGAAGAACAGAAAAAAGGATGAATATGAAAGAAGATGAAAGAATAGAAAAAAAGAGAAGAACAGAAAAAGGATGAATATGAAAGAAGATGAAGAATAGAAAAAAAAAGAGAAGAACAGAAAAAAGGATGAATATGAAAGAAGATGAAGAATAGAAAAAAAGAGAAGAACAGAAAAAAGGATGAATATGAAAGAAGATGAAGAATAGAAAAAAAAGAGAAGAACAGAAAAAAGGATGAATATGAAAGAAGATGAAGAATAGAAAAAAAGAGAAGAACAGAAAAAGGATGAATATGAAAGAAGATGAAGAATAGAAAAAAAAGAGAAGAACAGAAAAAAGGATGAATATGAAAGAAGATGAAGAATAGAAAAAAAGAGAAGAACAGAAAAAAGGATGAATATGAAAGAAGATGAAGAATAGAAAAAAAGAGAAGAACAGAAAAAGGATGAATATGAAAGAAGATGAAGAATAGAAAAAAAGAGAACAGAAAAAAGGATGAATATGAAAGAAGATGAAGAATAGAAAAAAAGAGAAGAACAGAAAAAAGGATGAATATGAAAGAAGATGAAAGAATAGAAAAAAAGAGAAGAACAGAAAAAGGATGAATATGAAAGAAGATGAAGAATAGAAAAAAAGAGAACAGAAAAAAGGATGAATATGAAAGAAAATGAAAGAATAGAAAAAAAAAGAACAGAAAAAGGATGAATATGAAAGAAGATGAAGAATAGAAAAAAAAGAGAAAAACAGAAAAAAGGATGAATATGAAAGAAGATGAAGAATGGAAAAAAAAGAGAAAAAACAGAAAAAAGGATGAATATGAAAGAAGATGAAGAATAGAAAAAAAGAGAAAAACAGAAAAAAGGATGAACATGAAAGAAGATGAAGAATGGAAAAAATAAGAAAGAAAAAGAAAAAAAGAAATAGAAAAAAAAGAAATAGAAATAAAAACAGAAAAGAAGATAAGAAGTGGAACAAAAAAATAAGTAAAGAAACAAAAATAAAATGAGAATTTAAAGACAACGAGAGAATAGGAAACGAACAGAAACTCGTGGACAACAAGTTGTTTTTTTTAATTATGGAAGTTTTCTCTCTTCCTGGCTCATTTTAATAATACCCCTCTCTCAATTCAAATTACGTCCCCTCTCAGCAGTTCACCCCGAACAACTGCATTTTCTCTATAAGCATAACGCTAGATTCTTTCTCAGTATATGTCTGGCTTCCTTCTGTTAAAAGTGACACATTCTAACCCATTCTCTGTCTCCTCCCAAACACTATCCTTTCCTTTTTTACTTTACTCTATCTATTGCAAACACAATTTTTTTACCTCCCCTGTTACTTCATCTTCTACATCTTCTTCTTTCTCACTTTCTATCCTTCCCTTTTCCTCTTTTCCTATTTTAAAATGTAAATGTATTAATATGTTTGTCAATCTTTCTTTCTGTCATCTTTCTTTTTTTTCTTCTTATTCTTTTCTGTTTTTCACTCTTCCATATTTTCATTTTCAACTGACCAATTTTTAAACAATAATTTTGTTCTCGTTTTCCTCTAGCTTTTAGACTGTTTATGCCAATTTTTAAAATTATTATTTAACTCTTTATTTGCCTCCATTGAACTTTACTAATCTGCCTGGAAGCTGAAATCGGCAATGACTATTGTATTATAAATCTGGTTTGTACCCATAACTTTCGTATTTTGCTTCTTCGCATTTTCCACGGATCTTTAGGTGTGTGGCCAAATCAATGAGTTGCTTTTTGGGGGGAACTGAATCGCTCCCTATATTTAACAGTCATTGGTAGACTTGAACTTTTAAGGTAAAATCAGATGCGTATATTTGAAATATTACGTAACCTATTGGGGTCTGTCAATGTTACCTAAGCCAGATGTTAACTATAACCATTGTACTTCGCGACCACAAATTCAAAGGTCACCGAGTTGACCTATCGACCTGAAACCAACACATGAATGTTAAATCATAACAACACATTTATCGACAATTAGAACAATGTATATGTTGTATATTGTACCTCCTTTCTCTCTCTTCCCCCTCTACTTCTCGCTTAGTTCTACAAGCGAAGAACAGTCGGCTTTTCAAACCTGACAGAAGAAACGCATCGGCTCGTGTGAGAGTCGCACACGCGCCCGGAACATTTGACTTTCTAATTATGTTCTTTTCGAAATATAATAAAAAATAGATTTTTATATAAAAAGTAAAATGTTTGGTTCCATCATCAACAAGCGTTCTCATACAACACAGCGCCCCAGCAAGCAGATAATTACTTCACTTGAGAGAATTACTGACGTCGATAACCATAGCATGCTAGCCGACCAAATACCGATCCGGGTATGATTCAATTCGTTCAATGTGCCTATCACTGTCACTTGGGGAGCAAGTGTGTGTCGTTTCCCAGGACGAAAGATCAATTCCAAAAAAGTGCCAAGGATCGGACACAATAAGTCACAGTCCCCGGCCGTGACAATCTTTTTCCAATTTCTTACATTAACAAATTTTTTATTGGGGTTGATAGCCCTAATTTAGGATCATTTTAGCCCAAAGATGTATATCTATCTATCTATCTATCTATCTATCTATCTATCTATCTATCTATCTATCTATCTCTCTCTCTCTCTCTCTCTCTCTCTCTCTCTCTCTCTATATATATATATATATATATATATATATATATATATATATATATTCTCTCCAAATATGATCTGAGGTAAAGATCGGATTCTAACTCTGCCTGATGAGATCTAAGTTTATAGTAACTGTTGATCGATAACATCGACATGCCAGTGTCGCAGATTTTGTACATGTCTGTGTAAATAAAATTATCATATATATATATATATATATATATATATTTATTTATTTATTGTTGGACAGAAAAATTAGTACAACATTCGTATCGTCTGTTTCAAGGTATATATATATATATATATATATATATATATATATATATATGTATTGATTTTCAAAGTTTAATGTTTCCGGTAATACTTGCATTACCGATTCTTATCAGCTGATGTAAAGAATTTTGCTTATAAAACGCATGGATTAATGATGATGATTATCTCTATTTGTTTTTGAACTTCTAATGATTTAATAATTATTGTTATTGTACAACTTTTATTTCCATCATTCATTTTCTGTATATATAAATGTGTGTGTGTGTGTGTTTGTGCGTGTGTCTGTGTGGAATAAATAAGTTGCGAATGTTTTACAATATTTTAATTCATTTTTCACATTGCTACGCGGTTCAAACGAGAGAAAAGTGTATATATTAATAGGAATGAAGCTACCAACAGTTTTATATGAAAAAATAACTTTCAAATTTTTTTTCATCATTTTATTATTTTAGAGCATTTTGCCTCTCTTCAGATATTCTCTTCGTTTGAACAAATGGAATGGTTTTTACAGTTTGACGCTTCTGTGCATCCGTGTGTGTGTTTTCACATCATTTACTTCTCTAGGTAAAAGCTATAAAATTTTAGGCGTGCTTGCGTTTTTCTGACTTTTATCTCCGTGGGTTATCTTGAAGTTTATGGTTGTTGCTTATTTTGTTGTGGTTCCGGTTGTTTATTTTCTTGCGCGTGTGTGTCTGTGTCTGTGTCTGTGTCTGTGTCAGTGTATGTGTGTGTGTGGAGTGTATGTGTGTTTAGATAAGTGCGTTGGTTTTGGTTTACGTACACAGTATATATGTGTTTTGTTTATGCTGATATATATATATATATATATATATATATATATATATATATATATATATATATATATATATATATATATTTATATGCTTTTCATGTAATTATGTTTATTGCGGAGTTCGTTGTTTTTTGCGTACTACTATTTCGTTTGTCTCACTTCCTAAATGATTAAGATGCACAAAATTTCATTATTAGTCGCTCTTTACTCCATAGTACGTATTTTTCGTTAATATATATATTTATTTATTGTATACGTACATAAAAATAATCAATGGACACATGTTTCTAGCTCGCAACCGTCATCAGCGTGGCTATCTTAGACAGGGATCGAACCTTCGATATTGATGTTTATAGTTTTACCATGTGATCAAGACGCTCTGTACGATTTTCATCACCTAAATATTTAATGTATTTTTATATAATTAATTTGTATTAGTGATTGCATGGGTCCGATGGTAAAACACTGGACTATAGACATCCATATGGAAGTTTCGATCCCTGTCTAAGTTAACCATCCTGATAACAACTGTGAGACAGAAACACGTGCTCATGGATTACTTTTATGTAGGTATGAAATAAATTAAACTAAATATTATGCAAATTAGGCATACAAATAACTGAGTGTACGTATTAACATTATTAATTTTTAGGGGTCTTAATAAACAACGAGATTCTGGGAAAATTGCTTAATTGGAGTCTAATGAATATGGATGAGATTTAATAACATTTTGTCCTTTATTTTGTTTTTTTGTTATTTAACTCTTATATAATTGTTTTGATTCCTACGTTAGTATTCAATATCTGCCGAGACCTATGAAACCGAATGCATTATAATTGATATTAACCATGACCTCAATTGATTAACTTGAAAAAAGTATATATATATATATATATATATATATATATATATATATTTATTTATTATATGTATGTGTCTGTGTATATGTGTATCTATGTGTTTATGTATATATGTATCTATGTGTACATGTATATGTGCATGCATATATGTGTATATGTGTATATGGATATATATGTATGTATATATGCATATTTGTATGTATATATGTATATATGTATATATATATATATTCATGTATAAAATGTGTATGAATAAAGCAATAATGAAAAGAATATGTAGATGTTTATATATTTTTGATTTTGTTCTTATTTGGTGACGTATTTGAATAGAAAATCTCTCTTAAAAATATAATTTTAATTTATTTATATTTTGTGTCTTTTTATATATACATATTTACTATCTATATATATTAAAACATGCATACGTATTTGTATATATATAGGGTGGGCCAAAATAAGGGTCCTATCTTTAAATTTGAATAACTTGAATTTGAATAACTTCCACAAAATAAAAGTTAAACTCACCAAACTTTATGTGTGTGTAGACTGACCCTTCCGAGATTTTTTGAAATAAACAAAACAAATTTTAGCCGAAAAACACTTCTTAAAACTTACAAAAACTAAAGTATTGTTTTTTACACTGTTTTGAGTTTTTTAAGCAAAAATAATGTTTTCTAAATGAGGGTACGTTCCTTAGGGCTAATACGGCTCATGCTTGCTTCGGAAGGGGTCCTTTACTTATTCTAAAAAAAAAAATTTAAAAAAATCAATAAATAAAAAAGTTATGAATTTTTAAAAATAGGACCCTTATTTTTGCCCACCCTGTCTATATATATCTATATATATTAAAAAATGCATACGTATTTGTGTGTATATATATATATATATATATATATATATATATATATATATATATATATATATATATATAATGTTCGCATGTATTTATATGTGTTGTTGTATATGCATGCGTGAGTGTTTCACATCTATTTTGTGTAAACGAATAAATATTACAATCAGCCGGATGTATTTGACTAGAGAAACTTTGAAAAAGAACTATTGGGATACAGAGCACTATCTGTTGTGGAGATCTAATGAATAGCCACAATTCTATCACATAAATATAAAATTGTATGCGTTGGTATAAGTGTATGGATTTGTATGTGTGTGCTCACATGTGTAACAATGTATATGTGAGTATATATCGCTCTTTGTCTTTCTATTTACCCTCCTCTTTACTCTCCAACCAATACGCTCTTATACTTAACACGGTCTGAAATGCTAAGCATGAAAAGTTCTATTATATATATATATATATATATATATATATATATATATATATATATATATATATATATATATATATATATATATATATATATATATGTGTGTATATATATATAGGGTGGGCAAAAATAAGGGACCTATTTTTAAAAATTCATAACTTTTTTATTTATTGATTTAAAAAAAATTTTTTTTTAGAATAAGTAAAGGACCCCTTCCGAAGCAAGCATGAGCCGTATTAGCCCTAAGGAACGTACCCTCATTTAGAAAACATTATTTTTGCTTAAAAAACTCAAAATAGTGTAAAAAAACAATACTTTAGTTTTTGTAAGTTTTAAGAAGTGTTTTCCGGCTAAAATTTGTTTTGTTTATTTCAAAAAATCTCGGAAGGGTCAGTCTACACACACATAAAGTTTGGTGAGTTTAACTTTTATTTTGTGGAAGTTATTCAAATTCAAGTTATTCAAATTTAAAGATAGGACCCTTATTTTGGCCCACCCTGTATGTATATACATATATATATATATATATATATATATATATGATCAAAATTATGGAAATAATATTCCAACGTGATGTAAAATAGTAAAGGACAAACTGAAATTATTTTTATATTTGTGAAGATGTAATGTTGATCAACTCTGTTTCAAGTTTAGATAGACTATTTCATGAATTTTTAATAGAGTTACGACTAAGTGTTGTAGCAGCAATGTTTGAATCCATTTGCTGTTTTGTGTCAGTGATATTACAGTATCCGATTTTGACAGCGAGAAACTGCGTCATTTCGGTGGCGCTTTATCTGGTAGTCCTACAATGGTCATCCCTCACAGAACTTTGGGGTGAAGTTGGTTTATTGCTAACACATTGATGCCCCCAGCCCGAGGAATGCCACCAAGATAACGTAGGCTATATTAAAAAGCCAAAATGCTTCTTCTTTAAACGCGTTGACTTGAATTTCCGTTACATTCTAGAATTGTGACCCATATTCCTGCGATAGGAAAGAAGTTAAAACCGTCATGACAGCAATCATTGGTGGCGGCTATACTCACTGTATTAGACGCAAGCTTTCCAAAATAAATATTTTTGTTATTCTGTAAATAAATTCTTGTAAATATACCACAGTGTTGTCTCAATTATTATTGCCCCTTCAAGGTCACAACACTGGCGACGAGGATTCAAAATTTATATATCACAACACTGGCGACAAAGTACTCGGAAATACTCGGACCAACCTTTTTTCGAACGGATGTCGCACAACTCTGGCAATAAGAAATTAGGATTATTCGGATATGAAAATAACCCATACTTATTTTGCACACAACACTGGCAACAAAATTTATATCTACAAATTAATGTTTTATTTCTGAATAAAAAAACTGGTTTTGTGGTATGCTCTTTATATTTGTTTAACATTAAAGCGAAAAGTAGAAATACAAACTGAAGTTTGACACGCAAAGTTTGTAAATTCTTGTGAAAACAAAAACAATAAAAACCATTCCAACCTCGCGAAAAGGATGGAACAGAAATTGTCGTTTTGTAGGTAGAGCGAAACAGTTTTAAAATCAGTGTTTGAAAATTCAAGTGGCGAAGAAAAAAAGAAAAGAAATGTCTGTCGATTTTTTTTCCGTTAATAAAAAAAAATGTAAACAAGTATTTTACGAGCTTATTTTTTCTTTCGACTGATAGGTTACGAACATATCACCCAGTAAGAAAAAGTACAACCGTGTTAATACATATATATATATATATATATATATATATATATATATATATATATATATATATATGTATATATATATATATATAGGTACAGAAAAATTAGTACAACATTCGTACCGTCGGTTTCAAGCACGGAAGGACTTAGCCATCCGACTCACTTCAACTTCTGTTGTGACAACAGAAGCTGAAGAGAACCGGATGACGAAGTCATTCTGTGCTTGAAACCGACAGTACGAATGTTGTACTAAGTTTTCTGTACCAAAATAAATAAATGTTACACTCTTAATTCTTAATTTTTAACTTTAATTCTTAATTAAGGATCCGATTGGTCAATCATAAATGTTTCATAATTGTACAAAAGGCTTAACTGTTTGGTACGGCGAAAGTGTTCAAGTACAACTTGAATATCTAAAGTTAAGACTTGATGTTCAAAAAGAAAAAATCAAACTAAAATCATCTAAAAGTTGATACTACTATGAAATAATAATAGTAATAATAATAATAATAATAATAATAATAATAATACTAATACTACTACTACTACTACAACTACTACTACTACTACTACTACTACTACTACTACTACTAATAATAATAATAATAATAATAATAATAATTAAAGGGAAAAGAAAAAAGAGCTGGAAAAATACATAACTCAACACAGGGAAATCCTTATCACTGCAGTAAGAGACACCATTCCAACGAACAACTCGGGAAGCACCGAAACCAGAAACAAAACGACAAGAAAAGAAAAGTGTGAAGAAAAAAAACTACACGGACACTTCAGAAGACTGACAAGAGAATAAACCAACGAAAACAGCTGGACATGGCTAAGAAAAGGGCACTTGAACAGAGAAACGGAATCTCTACTGATGGCTGCACAGAACAATTCAATTAGGACAAACTACATTAAGGCTAAAATAGATAAAACTCAGGAAACAGTAAATGCAGACTCTGCGGACAAAGAGACGAAACAATAAATCATATAATAAGTGAATGTAGCAAACTAGTTCAAAACGGGTATAAGAACAGACATGACTGTGTGGGGAAACCAGTACATCTGAAATTGAATTTCGAATACGCAGATAAATGGTACAAACATAAGCAAGAAACAGTACTGGAAAACGAAAAACATAAAATCATCTGGGATATGGATATACAAACAAACAAACTCATACAAGCAAAGAGACCGGATGTTATAATAATCAACAAGAAGGAAAAATCTTGCAAAATCGTAGACTTCGCCGTTCCAGCAGAATACACAGAACTAGCCAGAGAACTGAAAGGAATATGGAGCATGAAGACAGTCAGTATAATACCAATAATCGTAGGAGCACTAGAAACAATACCAAAAAACTAGAAAAAAACTGGGAGAAATTGGGATCAAAGGAATCATTGGAACTATACAAAAGACAGGAATGATCAAAACAGCTACAATCTTAAGAAAAATTATTGAATGCGGAACACACCACAAGCAAAGAAAAAGAAAATGCAAGAACCATCACTTAATAAGCTCCCCCCTCCCCCAATAAATTACAGCGGCCTCAACTGACACAACACAAAATGGACCAATGAACAGAAATAGCAAGAAACACCATAAGCTTACCCCACCCCACCCCACAAAATAAATAAATAAATAAAAAATAATCAGCTCCCCATAAAAAATAAATTAATAAGAAATAATCAGCTCCCCCCCACAAAAATAAAATAAAAAATATTAAAAAAAAAATAAAAAATTAATAAATAAGAATTAAAATAAATAAAAATTTAAAATTTAAAAAAAAAAAAAAAAATGGTACCAGTCTAGGCTGGCACCACACAAACTATTTGCATAGGGTCAAGGAAGATGAGAAGATCGAGGAGGGACAGCACAAACCAAACCTCCACTGGAAGTGAAGAGACTGCTGGGACCTCGGGGAGGCTTATTGCCACCCAAACCCTAGAGAACACCAATGGTCCTTACCAGCGAGAAATCAATGGTAAACGGCTGTTGTGATACTGCACATTTATTTGCGTAGGCTATCGAAAAGAGGTGGAAAATACTGCAAATTTGGGGAGACTTGTTGTCACTCAGACTCCAGGGAATACCACCGGTTGTCGGTGAGCAATCACTGATGACCTGTGTGAGAACTCTTAGTGAGTAAATAATAATAATAATAATGGTATTATCTATTTATATTAAGTTAGATGCGTTTATTTCAGGATGATTCACTCGTAATCTAACACACAGATCATTGCGTATCTTGGAACACAGTAGCTATTCGTAAATGTTCGTAATGTGTGCTATATTTGATGTAATTAAGTTTTATTAAATTAGTTAAAAAGAGTGTAAACTCCCTTCATAGAAAATTAAAGTACCTTGTATTTTGGTTAAATTTAAACAATAAGCATTAAATCTCAATTAGTTAATATTGCTCAAATCTCAGTTTTTTAAAAGAGTGTAGGGCTCATGATATGAGGAACACCTCCGACATGAAAATTAAATATTTCAAATTTGCATTGAATTTGGTTCATAGACATTAGCAATCAATAAACGAAAATTCTCTGATGTAAAGCTCAAGCATGACAAGGTTTAAAAAGTAATTAAAATTACTTTTAAAACATCGCCAAGCTTGAGCCTTACATTTAAGACATTATTTAGAATCAAAATCACAATTAGGAAAAAAGATTTTTGAAATGAAACTAGTATTATAATATTTTGATATTGATCATTGCTAGGGAAAACGTAAAAAGGAAATCTTTGTACTGTTCAGGTGATTCATTTACCAGTCTCGGAATAGATATTATATATATATATATATATATATATATGTGTGTGTGTGTGTGTGTGTATGTGTGTGTGTGGGGGTGATCTTTTGTTTTCAGTGGTCGTCATGTTGATTGTAATTATTCCACTCCATGAACGAAATTATAATTGTTTCTGTTATGTCGATCGCTTTTTTTTTTGTCGCACAACATTGATTTTTTCCCTTTTTTTTCCTTTCTAATAACTATCCATCAACAGAGAAAAACACACTCTTTTTTATCATGTGATGATACAATTCAATGCGGCTGCGGTGTCTGGTTGCCATCTGCAAAGGACGTAAGACGCCTTACCTGGCTGAGAATTACATCCTTATAAATAATTTGTATGCGAGCGGACACACTTGGCTATACAGTGAGAGCGAAAGCGTTGCTAGTCAACACCTACAATTGGAATTATCAGGCGAAATGTAGAAATGTAGATCAGACAGGAAAAAAACTGACAATCGAAATATACCGCCACCCATTTTTAAAAGAAGACATGTAGACATGCCCCTGACGTTATATTTCACTAATACAACTAGTGTACTTTACCGACTACACCTCTTGACTATTACTACGGAAGGATTTGTTTTAAATTCTATTTCAAATAAGAAACTGCACTCATTCAGAAAGCAAATTAATTTGTAATGGTTCTTATTTCGCTTCTGTTTTTAAAAATGTGTATTGATATAAAGATTGGTATATGTATATGTTCATATGTTACTATGTACCTCTAAATGTTTAGAATTGCAGCAATAATTATTGAATTTCAATAAATAAATATTCCTTCCTACTGCAGTTTCTTTGATTTAATTAAACGGTTCCAGGGTGTATATTATTGACACAACCTCCTATTGGAAAATTCGAATCCTTTAGATTTACATTAGATTTTATCTATAGTAATTAGACACAAATTTAGACAGACTCACTAAATTTCAATTTTTCGGAGCACAATTTAGGCTACACACAGATACACTAACACAAACGCACACTTTGTGATTTATATTTTTTCCTACAAAAATGTTTGATTAACTAACGAAGCAATATTCCCTAAATGTTCATATCTTCTTAAGCGTAAGCCGACAAATGTAGACAGATTCGAGAAGGAAAGTCATGTAATGGATTTTTATAAAAATCGGAATAAGTGTTCCGAACATATAGTTTTGTAAAACCATATGTGGATGTACTCTTCGAAATAAAACAAAAAGTGAGGCAAATCTGTTCTGTTCCGAAAATTAAGTTTACTTATCTTAAGACGGTGATTCTAGTTTATATATATATATATATATATATATATATATATATATATATATATATATATATTCATATATTCATATATATATATATATATATATATTCGTATATATATATTCATATATTCATATATATATATATATTCATATATATATATATATTCATATATATATATATATTCATATATTCATATATATATATATATATACATATATATATATTCATATATTCATATATATATATATATATATATATTCGTATATATATATTCATATATTCATATATATATATATATATATTCATATATATATATATATTCATATATATATATATATTCATATATTCATATATATATATATATATATATATATATATATATATATATATATATATATATATATTCATATATATATATATATTCATATATTCATATATATATATATATATATATATATATATATATATTCATATATATATATATATTCATATATTCATATATATATATATATATATATATATTCATATGTTCATATATATATATTCATATATATATATTCATATATATATATATTCATATATATATGTATATGAATATTGTTACACCGGCCGTTCTTACACAAGAGAAACTACACCGCTTGACACTATAAATAGTGCGAGTCACCAGAGACACAGAGAAGACAAAGCACAGTCTAGTAACTGTATAGCCAAGTGCTAGTCCCTTTCTTACTTTGTTAATACAAATGTTAAACCAACCCTCGACTTGACTTCCTTTATTTATTATTTACTGTTGGACAACTTCACAACAAATATATATATATATATATATATATATATATATATATATATATATATATATATATATTCATATATATATATATATATATATATATATATATACATATATATATATATATTCATATATATATTCATATATATATATTCATATATATATTCATATATATATTCATATATATATATATATTCATATATATATATATTCATATATATATTCTTATATATATATATATATTCATATATATAGATTCATATATATATATATATGTATATTCATATATATATTCATATATATATATTCATATATATATATATATTCATATTTATATATTCATATATATATATTTATATATATATTCATATATATATTTATATATATATATATATATTCATATATATATATATATTCATATATATATTCATATATATATTCATATATATATATATGTCCATATATATATATTCATATATATATATATTCGTATATATATGCATATATTCATATATATATATATATATATATATATATATATATATATTCAATTATATATATTCATATATATATTTCTATATATATATATATAGATATATATTTTGATATATATATATATATATTCAATTATATATATTCATATATATATTTCTATATATATATATATAGATATATATTTTGATATATATATATATATCCATATATTCACATATATATATATATATTGACCATTTGACTATTATTGTTAATAATTATATTGATAATATTGATATTGCCATGGTTACCGTTACCTAACTTTTACTTCCATTGTCATTATATGGTTTAGTAACAATGTTGATACCTCCATTAATGTCATTGCCACTATCTATAATTCTGTTATTATTATTATTATTATTATTATTATTATTATTATTATTATTATTATTATTATTATTATTATTATTATTATTATAACTACTACAACTATTTGCATTGTTTTATGATCATTTATTATTTTTAATATTATGACTATTGTTAGGATTATTGAGGTTACTATTGCGATTGTACCTGCTAGTATAACTACTATTATCACCATTTTAACATGATCACCATTATTGCAACCACTGATTTATATTACCATATTTACAACCTATTATATTGTAACCTACTTCTATATTTTCATTTTTATTATTATTATTATTATCATTATTATTTACTCACTAGGAGTTATCACACTGGTCATCGTCAGTGATCGCCCACTGGCAACAACCTGTGGTATTCCCTTGAGTCTGAGTGACAACAAGTCTCCTCATACTTCCAGTATGCTCCACCTCTTTTCGTTCATCACCGCTGATGACCTTGCGGTATCGCAACATCCACCTATCACCGATTTCCCGCTGATAAGGGCCATTGGTCCCCTCTGGGGCCCGAGTGGCAACAAGCCTCCCCAAGGTCCCAGATCTGTCCGCGCTCTTCCAGTGGAGGTCTAGTTTGATCTTTCTCTCCTCGACCCTCTGTTCATAATTTTCGTGGCGTCAGCCTATGCTTGCGCCTCTCTCGTGCGGTTGTATTTTCCCCGGTTCTGTTGTCTTGTGCTTCCATGTGTTTGTTCCCATTCGTTGCTTATGTGGGTTGGTTTCCGCATTCGAGGACATTTCTCAGGATTGTAGCTGTTTTGATCATTACTGTCCTTTGTATGGTCTCAGTTATCCCTTTGATTCCTATTTCTCCTAGTCTTTTCTCCATGTTTTTGGGGACTGTTCCTAGTGCTCCTATGATTATTGGTGTTATACTGACTTTCTTCATGTTCCATATTCCTTTCAATTCTCTGGCAAGTTCAGTATATTCGCTTCTTTTTTCCGTCTCTTTGATCTTCACTCTGTGGACTGCTGGAACGGCAAAGTCTACGATTTTACAGGATTTTTCTTTCCTGTTGATTATTATCATATCCGGTCTCCTTGCTGTTATGGGTTTGTCTGTTTGTACATTCATATCCCATATGATTTTGTGTTTTTCGTTTTCTAGTACAGTTTCTGGTTTGTGTTTGTACCGTTTTTTTGCATATTCGAAATTCAGTTGTTTGCATATTTCCCGGTGTACTTCTTTCCCCACGCTGTCATTCTGTTCTTGTATTCCCTTTGTGCTAGCTTGCTGCATTCAATTATTATATGATTTATCGTTTCGTCTCTTTGTCCGCACAATCGGCATTTGCTGTTTTCCTGGGTTTTATTTACTTTGCTTTTATAAAGTTTGTCCTAATCGCATTGTTCTGTGCGGCCGTCAGCAGAGATTCCGTTTCTCTGTTCAAGTGTCCTTTTCTTAGCCATGTCCAGCTTTTTTCATTGGCTTCATTGCTTGTGAGTCTTATAAAGCGTCCATGTAGTTGTTTTTCTTCCCACTTTTCCTTTCTTGTCTTTTTGTTTCTGGGTTCAGTGCTTCCGGAATTGTTTGTTGGGCTGGTGTCTCTTGCTGTGGTGATCAGTCTTTCCGTGTTCTGGATTACATATTTCTCCAGCTTTTTTGGTGACTTCCACACAGTCTTCTATCCTTACCAGTCCTCTGCGTCCTTCATTTCTTTTCATGTAGAGTCTGTCCGTATCGTCTGTTGGGTGCAATGCATTGTGCATAGTCATTAGTTTTCTAGTCCTTTGGTCAAGGTGCCTGAGTTCTTCTTTGGTCCAGCTTATGAATGGTCCAGAGTATCTTATTAGTGATACAGCCCATGTGTTTATCCCTTTTAATAGGTTTCTGCAATATAGTTTAGTTTCTAAGAGTTTCCTTGTTCTTCGTAGATATTCTTTTCCAATCTTCTCTTACATTTCTGTATATTTGATTGTGTCTGCTTCCAGAACTCCCAGGTATTTATAACTCTCTTGTTCTCCTAGCGCCCTCATCTCCTCTTGGTTGGGGAGTTCTATACCTTCTGTCGTCTCCAGTTTTCCTCTTTTGATCTGTAGCAGTGCACATTTTTCTATTCCAAACTCCATTTGGATATCCTGGCTGAATATCCTGGTTGTATTTATCAGCTTTTCCAGTTCTTTTTTGTTTTTCGCAAACAGTTTCAGGTCATCCATGTACATCAGATGGTTTATTCTTTGTTTTGTATCCGTAAACCTGTATCCGGCATCACACTTTCTGAGTATGTAGTTGAGTGGCATCATGGCTATTATAAACAATAGTGGTGATAGAGAGTCTCCTTGAAAAATGCCTCTCTGTATTTTTATCTCAGACAGGTATTGTCCTCCGGCTGTTAGTTTTAGTCTCCATGTTTCCATTGCTTTCTGGATGAGATTAATAATCCTGTCTGGTATCTTGTAAATTGTTAAGCATTCAATTATCCATGTTTGGGGGATCCTGTCGTAGGCTTTCTTGTAGTCAATCCATGCCATGGTTATGTTCTTTTGTCTGCTCTTCACCTCTTTCAGGGTCTTTTGATCAATGTATAGTAGATCATGTGCCCCTCTTTGTCCTTTCCGGCATCCTTTTTGTTCCTCGGGGAGCAGTCCACGGTTGTCTAGGGATTGGTAGATTTGTTCTCTCATTTGTGCTGTGAGAATTTTCCACATTATTGGTAGACATGTTATCGGTCTGTAGTTGCTGGGGGTCGTTCCTTTTTTGGGGTCTTTTTGTATTAATGTTGTTCCTCCATTCCGTCATCCATTCTGGTACGTCTGTTTTGCGGTTACATCCACTCAGTTTCTGCGCTAGTCTTTCATGCAGGGTCGTGAATTTTTTAAACCAGTATGCATGTATTCCATCGTGGCCTGGTGCTCTCCAGTTTGCCATTTTTCTTAGGGTTTTCTTGATCGTTTCTTTGTTGATTTCTGTTTCGGTTCTTTCTTCGATTTCCTGCAGTTCATCTTTCATGTTTTTCAACCATTGGGCATTCTTGTTGTGCTTTTTTGGTACTTCCCATATCTTGCTCCAGAATTGTTTTGTTTCTGTTGGGTTCGGTTGCTCTGTCGTTGTTTGTTCTCCATTTACGTCTTTGTAAAACTGGCTTTCATTGTTTTCAAAGGTCCTGTTCTGTTTGCTCTGTTCTGATTTGTACCTGTATCGTCTCAGTCTTCCTTCTATTGCTACTATCCTTTGTTTTATTTCTTCATCTTTCTCATTAAGTTTTTCCTTGCGTTTCTGATTTTTGCTTCTTAATCGTTTCATGTCCTCCTTCCTTCTGTTCACGGTGTTTGCTTCTTTCCGAAGTTTGGTGATCTGGGTTTCCAGTCTGATTTCCCATCCAGGTTTTGTCGGTCCTGTCTTTTGTCCATTCTCTTCGTTTCTTAGTTTCATACTTACCGATTTTGCCCCTGCATATATCAGGTTGTTTAGGTCTGTAATAGTTTCTGTTGGGATGTGTGTGAGGAGTCTGTTTACTCTTTCTGTTTCTGCTTGTAACTTCTTCGCTACTTCATTCCTGAGAGATGGGAGTTTTGTTTTGTTTTCTAACATGTATCGTCTAATGTTCTCCACTTCACTTGCTTCTTTTTCATTGAGTTCTCTCTTAGCAGGTTCTGTGGTTCCGCAGTCTTCTATCTCACCTGGTTCTGTGATTCAGTAGTCTTCAATCTCTTCAGTTTCAGTGTGTATGTTTTGCCCGTCCTTTTCCTGTGGTTTCTCCTTCGGTGGTGTTACTTGCTCCGTTTCGCCATTAACCTTCTGTCTGATTTCCGTCAGTTCCATCTCCGAGAACCATCCTCGCTTGAGGATCTGTCTTGCTTGATCTGCTATCCTTTGTTCCGTTGTATGGTAGTCACTAGCAATGTCCCAGAGATGTTTGATTCGTTTTCGGTAGCCTCTTTCTGTAGAGTAGCGGCTTTCATAATAGCACTCCATCACCAGTCTGTTCTCTTTCATGGTTCATTTCTTTCTATATTATTTCAGTTTGCTGTTTTCGCTCTGGTTTTCTTGTCTCTGGTCTATGTCCTTCTCATACCTGGAATCAGAGAGGTTACTTACCTAGTTCTTGTCCGTTGTCTTGTTTCTGAAAGGAGAATGGCCAACATTCGCAGGATGCGGCCCGGGTCCCCCATGTTGGCTAACGAGGGAGCACCTACCCATCATGACACTCGGGTCTTTCTCCTGAGTCCCACGGCTTGTATTGATATTATTGTGCATTATTCATATTTTTGGTGTGTGTGGCCACACCAGACCCAGGCTTAGTTTGCCTGTGGTCCTGTCACAGGGATAGTGGTTGTCTCATTCATTTTAATGAGTGATATTGTGCACTACCACACATAAAAATAAAAATTAACTGATAACCATCGCTTCACTTGAGATAGTGGTCTCGGATTGCCGGTCGGTGGAAGATATAAGATGTACTAGATACGGTCTCTAATTAGTTGAGGAACTATATGTCCTTTCATATTTGTTCGCTAGTGGACTTCATCTACTCCCCCCCCCCGAACCCCTCTTTTTAATCCAAACTCGCTGACCCTTCTAAAAACTTGGAATGTTAGCAAGAAAGAAAAATTTAAAAAACGGACGAAATAAGGATATAGACAAGGGAGAACAAACCTGAAAAAGGATTATTTAACTCATGAAAATTAAAAATTCAATTTAGTACTTAGCTTTCTTGTTTTTTTTTAAATGACACCCATCGCTTCACTTGAGATATTGGTCTCGGATTGCTGGTCGGTGGAAGATATAAGATGTACTAGATACGATCTCCAATTAGTTGAGGAACTATATGTCCTTTCAAATTTGTTCGCTAGTGGACTTCATCTACCCCCCCCCCCCGAACCCCTCTTTGTAATTCAAACTCGCTGACCCTTCCAAAAACTTGGAATGTTAGCAAGAAAGAAAAATAAAAAAACGGACGAAATAAGGATTTCTCATATAGACAAGGGAGAACATGCCTGAAAAAGGATTATTTAACTCATGAAAATTAAAAATTAAATTTAGTACTTAGCTTTCTTGGTTTTTTTTTTTTTTTAAATGACACCCATCGCTTGACTTGAGATATTGGTCTCGGATTGCCGGTCGGTGGAAGATATAAGATGTACTAGATACGGTCTCCAATTAGTTGAGGAACTATATGTCCTTTCATATTTGTTCGCTAGTGGACTTCATCTACTTCCCCCGAACCCCTCTTTGTAATCCAACCTCGCTGACCTTTCTAAAAACTTGGAATGTTAGCAAGAAAGAAAAATAACAAAACGGACGAAATAAGGATTTCTCATATAGACAAGGGAGAACAAACCTGAAAAAAGATTATTTAACCCATGAAAATTAAAAATTATTATTATTATTATTATTATTATTATTATTATTATTATTATTATTATTATTATTATTACTATTAATAATTTATGATGGCGGCATTTTATTATGATTATTATATATATATATATATATATATATATATATATATATATATATGTGTGGGTGTGTGTGTGTGTGTGTGTGAAATAATCCGAGTATTGTATAGATCCACATGGTATACATCCAGGAGAGTTGAACCAGATTAATGCGAGTGCTGAATAACAATATAGTGCAGAAATATAAATAATAATTTATTACATTTTGACTACAAAATTGATTTTGTTTGACGAGAGCAGTTTGAGGGACCCCCAATCTTCAGGTCTTAAAATAAAATTATGCCTGTGAAAATAAGATTATGATCACACAAAGTTTTTTGAAGGTGATAGAAGTTTAAAATGAAATTAAAGATGAATAAAACAAAAATATAAGTAAAAAGAAAAAGAAAAAAAAAAAAAGGAAAAATAAAGAGAAGGCAGAGATGAGAACTACACGAGACAGAGGAAGTAAACAGAAAGAGAGGAAGAGAACACAGATATTATTGTCGGATGTGGGAGTGTAGAAATATGAAAGCACATATTTAGGGTCGACGCGAGTTAACACGTGTCAGAGGAGGCTCTGTCTGGGTCAAAACTTCCCGTAGAACGCAAGTGACCGATTATCAAATTTGCCTATGAAAGGGGGGAAAAGTGACCCTGTATGGAGAGATGTATGGGGAGTAAGTGGATGAGGGGGAAAGGGATAAAAATGCTGAATGTGCTAATAACAGTAAAGTTTAAAAGTAAAAGTTAAAATTAAAAGTGTTTATACATCAATAAAAATAAAAATAAGAATACAGTAAATATTAATAGTATGAAAATATAAGAAATATATATATATATATATTAGTAGAGAATGGTAGTTTGCTTGAAGCATTGCTGGGTATAGTAGTAGTAAGTTTTTGAAAGGCTGTGGGCAATGCAATTCCGGGTAAGATGCAAGTTGAAAGGAAAGGAACAAAAACAATAACAATAAATCGAATACAATATAAGACTTACTATTTATTTTTCCTTTTTTTTTTTCCTTTTTTTTTTTTTTTTTCTTACATAACAGCAAGAGTGTTTTAGCTGTTCGTGTGATGTCCGGGTGATTAAAAAATCACTATTTGATATTTCGGGAAAAGACATCCCTTTTTCAAAAATAATTAGACCAGAAGAAGAATAATATTTTATTCTTCTCCGACTGTGTAGAGAATAATACAAAACAAAATGGCTGCCAGATATATCTTTCAAAAACTTACTACTATATATATATATATATATATATATATATATATATATATATATATATATATATATATATATATCTTTCGCCCGTGCTAATCTAACTGGATTAATAGATTTAAACAGAGGGAATTCTATTTTTGCTTTAATACAACGAAAACAGTAACATCGTACAGTGTCGCTTTATTCGTGAATGTTAAAATTATCAACGATATTGGAAAGTGTTTCTTTAACCCGTGCCTTTCTAGATGGATTCAACCAAGAGGAATTCACGTCTGGCTTTAATACGACAACAACAACTACAACAACAAAAAGTGTCGCGATTTTCGTGAATTTTTAAATTATGATTGATATAGAAACACTTTTTTAAAATATATAAATATATATATATATATAATTATTTTTCTTTTTCTTATTCTTATTCTTATTCTTATTCATATTATTATTATTATTATTATTATTATTATTATTATTACTATTATTATTATTATTATTATTATTATTATCATTATTATTATTATTATTATTATTATTAATACAAGCAAATATATGCTCCCTCCGGTCGCATATTTTTGCTAGGCTGCGGCGTCGGAAATGAACGCTCACCCGTAAACCGATGGAGCCCCAGTCATATTTCTTGGGTGGTTAGTCATTGATATTCTTTGTTTCCGTCCAAAAATAGTTTTAGTTAAAAATTAATTTTTTTTAAATTTCGACCCCATCCCAATTTTTTTTACCCCCCCCCTCTCCGAAATCTTTTAAGTTAAAAAAAGAAAGAAATCTGCCCCCAGTGGTTTTACTCTCCCCATACATAGAAATATTTTTAGTTAAGAAAAGAAAAAAAAATGTACCCCCTCCCCCCAATTTTTTTTACCCTCCCCATACATAATAATATTTTTAGTTTACAAAAAAAAAATTTGACCACCCCCTCAATTTTTTTCCCTCCCCCATACATGGTTAAGAAAAGAAAAAAAATCGAGGAGGCGCCTCGGTTATATCAAATAACTCATGTTTAAATATGCTATTGAAGTCGCCTACGTCATATCAAAGAAGCAGTCTTGTTATTCTTCGAAAATAGTTACTCATGTCGTAATGGCCGAGATATTTGTTGCTTAACTTCAATTTACAACAAACCACCTTGTCTTAACAACGTAATGAAAATAAAGTATTATAACGTGTAAAATCCTCTCACAATGACGTTACTTCAAGCAGGATGAGTCAGCAATTAATTCTTCTAAAATTGTCACCCATTTAGTAATGGCCGGGATATGTATTGCTTCACTGTAATTTACAACAAAACACCTTGTCTTAACAAGGTAATGAAAATAAAGAATGATAATGTGAAAAAATCCTCTCACAATGACGTCACTTCCGGAAGGACCGGCAGGATCAGTCAGCAATCTATTTTTCCAAAATGGTCACCCATTTACTAATGGCTTGGATATGCCTGGCTTGACTTCAATTTACAACAACACACCTTGTCTTAACAACGTAATAAAAATAAAGAATGATAATGTGAAAAAAATCTTCTCACAATGATGTCACTTCCGGAAGGACCGGAAAGATGAGTCAGCAGTTTATTTTTCCAAAATGGTCACCCATTTACTAATGGCCGAGATATACCTTGCTTAACTTCAATCTCCCACAAAACACCTTGTCTTAACAACGTAATGAACATAAAGAATGATAATGTGAAAGAACAGAACAGATACTACACTACCTCCACACCTCTCAAAAAAGGAGGAGGGCATACCTGGGAGGATTGTATCATAGCAACAGAACAGATACAACACTAACTCTACACCTCTCAAAAAAGAAGGAGATAATGTCTGGGAGGATGGTATCATGAAAACAGAACAGATACTACACTACACTGTGCCCCTGAATTGAGCATTTAAAGATAGTATATTAGTCTGAAATAGTATATACTATACTATTTATAATAAGTACAATCGTCTTACATAGTATAGTTTTGGCTTTAGACAGACAGACACACAGAGAGACAGATACATGAACTACATTATTAATATATTACTATTATTGTTACCGGCGAGATGGATGCGTAGATCTAGGAGCTAGAAACGCTTGTATCAAACCTGCGTTATATATCCTCTCCTAGTTATCTTGCTTCGGCTTGTCACTGAAAACAGGATTTGTAGAAGGAGAGCGTGCTCTACGTGTCGTACAAGCGCACATCATAGCCATTTACACATATATATATATATATATATATATATATATATATATATATATATATATATATTCCTAAAAGACTTGCGGCGATAAAGACTTGTACAATATATCGGGCCTGCTGAACAATATGCGTAAACACACCCGGACAATGCAATTTTCTAGAGTTAGCTTTCTTTTGTAAAAAAAGTGGCAATTATCATATATAAAACGATATTGTTTTAATAAATATATCTGTATACCTATCTATTTCTCTGTATCGCTCTTTTATATCTTCCTCTCTTTATGTGTTTCTCTCTATCCAACTTTCTCTATCGATATATATCTATCGTATGATATATCTCTAATAATATTTTAACCAATAGATGGAACTTTCAGAAATACACTAACCCCGCGTAAGAGTTTTTCACACCTGCTGAGTGAATCCACATTCTTAAAAATCTCCCAAATTGGAACCCGACCATTGGACACCAATTTGTGTCATATCAAAGATATATTATATTAAACCATTGATGAGACCCCGGCACACACTACCATTGCAGAACAGAAAATAATGTAGCGGGAATGGTAAAACAGTGAACACTAAAGTGGAACCTGACTACTGGATACAGTGTTATGTCACACATACAGGAAATTACATTTAAGCAACAAATGTTACTTTTACAGGAATTGCAGTTCGAGTCCAAGTGCTCTCGGACGTAATGATAGCGATGTGTTAACTTTACCCTCTCTAAAGCTCCCACATTGCAGTTAGCCAACTGGATGATGTTTCATGGGATATCCAGTACGTATTCTATTTAGGCAACAGATGGAACCCTATACCTTAGGAGTAAAGAAATCTAAGGGTGATTCCACACTCTTCAGAAGTCTTAAGTCAAGAGGTGACATGCTGACATGTTGGTCAACTTTAGTGTCAGAGCCAAAATATATTCTATTCGACCAATAAAAATAATGGGACACTTTAATGTATTGCCACTTCGAGTGAACATTGATTTGGGAATTATGGTACCAAAAGATTAATTGGGGTTTGTCTACAAGATGTAATTTCATGGAATATAAGGATATATTGCATTTAACCAGTGGATGGTCATTATCAAAATCTGTTCCCCTGAGTCACAGTTGACATGTAAGTAATAGAGACTAAATGTTTACTCGGAACTTGAATAATTCTACTACCAAATGTCACAGTGGATCTGGGAATAATAGAAATTAAGTGTTGAGTAAAACCCTCGTACATTGGGGGCGTGATAACTGGATGCTATTATATATAATATGCGGAATAGATTCTATTTAAGCAATAAAACGAATGTGATATTATCACTCTGGGTCGCAGTTGACTTGAGAATAATTGCAACTAAATGATTGCTCCCCGCCTCATGGCCTCTCAAGTTTAGACCAGACATATGGGTGCAGTTTCATTTCATGTCCGAGCATGATTCTATTTAAGAAATAAAGAAAGACCCGGACAGGTACAATCGTTTTGAGTCAATGGACTGGAGAGAAGTGGCAATTAAAAAGTTACTGCCTCTTCAAAGTTCTGAAACTTAGGATGGTAATCTAAGCTGAGTCAATGGATGCATTCTGATGGAATACCCAGATCATTTAGTAAAGTACCATTTATCCGAGAAGGGAATAATCAATAAAACTGGCACCGCCCTGACCACACATGTGAAAGACAATAGCATAACCACCTCACTATATCAAAATACAACAATGTTATATACTTACGTATTTTCTTATCTTAGTACCTATTTTTTTTTTGAACAGTCGATAATTCGATTATTTTTTTAACTGGGCTTTATCGTAAGACTTGATTGTTTTTTTAGTTTTGTGAACTCCAAGCTACAAACACAGCTGACCTAGATAGCTAGGCTACTAAGCAGATAACAAAAACAGTGCGTGCAGCCGTACGAAACTATTTACATAAAACAACAACAAAAAAACAAGCATGGAATATGAATAAAAAGCTGACACTAAATACGTTCCTGTGGTCGTATTGATCATACTGTAAATAAATACAAGTCTGTTCATTCGCCTGAGTGGTAAACTTTATTCAAAAGGTTGATTGATTTTCATTATTATCTAGTTAAAGTAGACGTGTACGAAAGGGTAAGAAAACCCATGATGTAAAAATGACGACCCTTTTTTTCTGTATAGAGTATGGAGCAAAATGATCTCTTACGTTTTTAATGGATGCCATTACTTTATAAAACTAGACCAAGGAAAGAGATATTTGGCGCTACGTCAAATGTTATTTTTAGAACGAAGATATATTCGTACGTCATAACCACTACATACATTCCAGTAATATGTAGGGTTTTGTTTCACGACATGTCAACCTCTCACTGCTACAGATAGAAAACAGAATATTATTATCAAGCGCAAACTTATTATATTAAATAAAAATACATAAGAAGTCGGTGTGTGTTGCTTTTAAGATGTTATCAGAGTTACGCTTGTTGTTGACAATACATTATATAGAGTCGCTTAAAGCCGTTTTTCTATGCCGCACTGTGATTACACACACACAAAACACACACACACATGTAAGTCAAAACATGATTGAACAGTCACTGAAACGAAGTTGTCTTTATTGTTGTCTTTTTTCTTTGGCGTTTTTCTTGGCGTTTTTGTTGTCTTTTTGTTAGCGTTTTTGTTGGCGTTTTTGTTAGCTTTTTGTTGGCGTTTTTCTTGGCGTTTTTGTTGTCTTTTTGTGAGCGTTTTTGTTGGCTTTTTTGTTAGCGTTTTTTTCGGCTTTTTTGGTTGGCGTTTTTGTTGGCTTTTTTGTTGTTTTTTGTTGGCGTTTTTGTTAGCTTTTTTGTTTGCGTTTTTGTTGGCGTTTTTGTTGGCGTTATTGTTGGCGTTTTTGTTGGCTTTTTTGTTGACGTTTTTGTTGGCTTTTTTGTTCGCGTTTTAGTTGCCTTTTTTGGCTTTTTCTGTTAGCTTTTTTGTTGGCTGTTTATATGTTTGGAGAGCATTTTTATTTGATACATGTTTGTTTGAAAGAGTAGTGACACTTGTTGTTTCTTTCTTTTTTGATTATTGTTTTTCGTGTTGTGGGTCAACGATCTAATGTTCTGTTCGAGTGTGAACAAGATCTCGCCATACTTCCTAACGTTTTTGACTGTCAAATTTCTTCGTTAGGCACGTGATGAGTTACGAATAAAAATTGGGTAATTTATTGTGAAAGTCGATTAAAACCGGTTTAAAATAATTTTAATATACCTTCCCCCCTTTTGTATCGAGCTTGGTTGATGATGTGCTTACGCGTTCGATTTGGTCAGGCTTTGGTGATGAAGAGAGGCAGGTTGCAATTTGAGATAGCGAGGATGGTGGTGTGTTTTTATTAATATGTTTCCTAAGTAGTTTGGAGGGATGTTGTGTGCTACCGGATATATTATGACTATTTTTTTAATTTCTTATCCACACACACACACACACACACACATATATATATATATATATATATATATATATATATATATATATATATATATATATATATTTATTACTGTTACGGTATCGTGATGATTTTTCTGCATTTTACACGATTAAAACCACAGACATACGTCAACATTTGAACTTCTGTCTGAACCCATAGAATAATTGGCCAACCTGAAAACCACACTGAAAAGATAAGAATTACGCTATTTTTATGTCTTTACAAGCGGACATACTAAGAAGACTTTCATGGACAGTGCTCAACGGCGCGATCGGACGGAACTTGCATTATGCATTCAATTTCATAGCATTACAATAATTTATATATATATATATATATATATATATATATATATATATATATATACTGAAGAATAGCCGTCTAGAGCGTGTATAAGCAATACAAATAGCATTCTAAGCAACATTTTAATATTTAGAGATATATGAGATACATGTGTATTTTATTCCTGCCTATTTTTAGTGGTTATCCGGACTTATTTTATGATAATAAATAGTCAAATAAAAATAAAGTGTGCCCACGTTACTATGTTCCCGGGAATACATATACCATAATTCATAATGATAATGAGCTTACACCGGACACCCATATTATTTGCGCTTACGCACGCGCATCAATATGTTTACATTTTTTATTACATAATATAACTCAATGTTTTATGTGAAGCGATTCAGTTCTTTACTAATCTTTGAAAAATATTACTTTTATATTGGCGGCGGTGCGAGTTACGGGGTAAGAAAAACTAAAGAATAAACTTCACAAAAGGCAAATGTTCAACACGTTACTTATAATGTTGCCTAGAATATTCATATTTCATAATAAACCATTCATTACTTTAAAAGTGAAACGTATACATAGAAATGTATACGTTTATATAAATATAATACATAAACAGAGTTTTGATTACATACTAGATACCATCCTCTAGTAATTTCGGTTGTCATGAAAACTCTGCCCTTATATTCACAATAACATAGTATTCGAAGCCCAAATAAATTCCCCTCGACACGGTAATACACTGGCCGTTAAAAGGAATAGTGAACCTTCTCCAAGTAATTGTATCTCAAGTAACAGCATTTAGCTGGCTACTCTACCAGACAAGAAAGATATACTATAACAAACTTAACTGGTCAATTGAGGAGAAGTAATTTAATTTTTTTAACTTCTTTACTAACTCAACGTTTGAAGGGCAAAGGATAACTTTAATAGCATATTCGAATATTTATGTATCTCATATAGAGAGCAAACGTTAGCCCCAGGAAGAGGTTCTTAGTTTCTAAAAACTTTGACTGAATTAAAATAAAACAAAATGTTTTTTACTTCGTTACTAACTATACGTTTGACAGGTAACAGAGAACTTTAATTGAACACTCGGTAATCTGTGCATCTTTTCATATAGAGAGCAAGTGTTAACCCCTGGATTCCTGAGACGTTACTCTGATGTAAAATAAACATACATATACATATATATATATATATATATATATATATATATATATATATATATATATATATATATATATATATATATATATATATATATATATATATATATATATATATATATATATGTATGTATATATATATATGTATATATATATATATATAGTTATCATATGCATAACAGCTCTTCACTGCAACTAGACCAGCACATTTCCGCCTCCCTAATCGTGTTGACATGAAAGCCAAACTTCTTGACCTATTCTTGACCTCACTGCCTGAGGCTTGTGTGACAAATACTCATAGCCCGCTCGGGAACGCTGATCACTTTTTAGGTAATGATTGATATCACTCTAACATCTTGTCTCAAAGCTGACGAGACGTTACTAAAAAAAACGACATAATTCAATCAGGTTGATTTTGATTCCATCAGAGACCACATTGAGACGCCTCATGGAGTGGAATTATTTATTTCCTTGTTGATAACTGCGCAAATGAGGCAACCAAATGAGGCGACCAAATAGTTCAAAGCAGGCATTGATGCACATGTTCCCAAGTTCTACAGTAAGCTCCACTCTCTACACTGGTTTACTTCGAAATATGCAGCTGCTATTGCTCAGAGGCAGCTAGAATTTCTACAATAAGGCCGCTATAAGTCAACTACAAAAAGACAGACATTTGAGGAGTCAATAAATAATTGTAAGACTCTGATAGCTGAAGAAAATAAAAGGTATTCAGAGATAACCAGGAAACACATTCAGTCACAGAAACTAGGTTCCCGTGATTTTTGGAAAATCTACAATAGCCTGGTGAACAATGGCCAATCAACAATTACCCCGCTATCCAACACTAATGATTTCGTTTGCACAGCAACTGACAAGGCTGAATTACTTGCCCAGCGTTTCGCCTTAAACTTCACTTTAGACTATGCAAACAACTCCCTCTTTATATTCCTACTGCATACGGAAGCAACACTCGATGACCTGGTAATCAACCCATCTCATGTCATGGATATAATAAAAAAACCTTGACACCTCCACAAGATGTGGGCCCGATCATATACCAGTAATAGTGATAAAGAAATGCTCTGCTGAACTGACCATTGTCCTCTCCAAACTCTACAACACATGCCTTTCTGAATCTTGCTTCCCTAATTGCCTCAGTGGTACCAGTCTTCAAGAATTCTGGAGATACAACTTACCCTCAGAATTATCGTCCCCTAACCCTACTTCCGCTCTTCCCAAAAATCTTTGAAATCTTAATCAATCTAGCAATAGTCCGGCACCTTGTTAATACTAAACTTCCTTCTGACCATCATTGTGAATTTACGCAATAAAGGCCTACTGCGGATATCCTAAGAGTCATCTCCGAACGCATGGCAAGGCAGGTGAAGCTAGGGCGGTAGCGCTTGATATATTCAAAGCATTTGAAAAGGTATTGCATGAAGGATTAATTCATATTGTATTAAGGACGAATATTTAATATAATTATATATTTCTCATCCAACAAAAAGATCCAGGTTGCCTTCGATGGCTGTTCGTCCAAACAACATGACATGAATGCAGGTGTGCCCCAAGGATCGATCCTTGGACCTTTTTTCTTTTGGATTTTCATAATGACATTGTGCCTAAGATGGGTATATTTGCTGATGCCACTACGATCATCTCTCGTCATGTGGGTATAACAGACGCGCACATATCTGAGGCAATGACTGAATCCTTAGAAAGTAGCCTCATCTCTGTAGTGGAATGGGGTCATAAATAAATGGTAACACTTTATGCTGCTATAACAATGCTCGTTTCCTTTAACAATTCAAATAAACCTCTTAAACCACCAATTGCCATGGCAAATAACACATTATCCGAGAGTCCAACGTTCAACCTCGTCGGCCTAACATTCACAGGTAACATGAACTGGAACAAATAAATAGAAAACATTGACATTATCCTATATCTCTACAAAGTGACCATCAGCTATGCATGAAGTATTGTTGTCACATCTGGACGCGTGCACTATCTACTAGTCTCTCCATCTTAGACAAGGTCCAAAAAAGAGTCTCTTATCTGATATGCCCTTCAATATCAACCCAGCTCCATCTCATGTCTCATCACCACAATGGTGCATCCTTGTGCTTGCTTTACAAGTACTTCAATAAAATGTGCTCCGATGAACTTGCTGCTCTAGTGCCTCCTCGACGTAAATACACCCGACTAACCTGACAATCAGCTAAATCCCATCTATTCAATGCGAAGATCCCCCAGATGGCTTACTACTCCAGTGGCTATTTTCCTCGAGCTGCCGGCTTTTGGAACTCATTCCCTGTTCACTGTTTTTCCGACTGTACCGATATGCAGAAATATATGATGCTTCTCTATGATGTATTCCTTATTCTCAGTAGACCCTTACGTCTACAGTGGCAACTTGCCTTGTTTGGGGTGAACTCAGTTTATATATATATATATATATATATATATATATATATATATATATATATATATAAGAAGAAAATTATTATTATTGTACTTACTATGGGTTCCCACACAGATAATCGTCAGTGGTTGTCATCGACAACAACCAGTGGTATTTCCTGGAGTCTGAGTGGCAACAAGCCTCCCCATATTCCAGTATTTTTAACCTCTTTTCGATAACCGCCGCAAATAACCTTGCGGTATCGCAACAACCACTTACCATTGAATTCTCGCTGGTAAAGACCATTGATCTTGTCTCGGATTTGGGTGGCAATGAGCCTCCGCGAGATCTCAGCATTCTCCGCACTTTTCCAGTGCAGGCTGGTTTGTGCTGTCCCTGTGCTCGGTCTTCTCATCCTCCTTGACCCTCTACAGATATTTTGTCTGGTGTCAGCCTAGTCCGGCATCACTTTTTTGGGGAAGGAGGTGAATGGGTGGTCCAAGGGGAGAGATTATAGTGTTTCTTGTAAATTGTTGTTCCTTGGTTCATTTTTGTGTGGTGTTAGCTGAGGCCGGTGTTATTTATTGGGGGGGGGGAATTATGAAGTGATGTATATTGCAGTTTCTGTTCCTTGGTTCGTGTAGTAGGGTTCTTCGTGTTGTTCTGTTTTCTAGCCGTTGCAAATTCCTTGTGATTGGTTACCCTTTGTAGCTTATGCGGCTTGGTTTCCGCATTCAAAGATGTTCCTTAAGATTGCAGTTGTTTTGATCATTGCCGTCATTGTATGGTTTCGATGGTCCCTTTGATTCTAATTTCTCCTAGTCTTTTCTCCAGGTTTTGGGGATTGTTCCTAGATTTCCTACAATTATTGGTATTATACCAACTTTCTTCATGCTCCATGTTCTTATCAGTTCTCTTGCTAGATCTGTGTATTTACTTCATCTTTCCGTGTCTTTGATCTTAAATCTGTGGTCTACTAGAACGGCGAAGTCTACGATTTTACAAGATTTTTTCCTTCTTGTCGATTATAATAACATCAGGTCTCCTTGATTGTATGAGTTTATCTGTTTGTATATCCATATCCCAGATGATTTTGTGTTTTTCGTTTACCAGTACTGGTTCTGGTATATGTTTTTACCATTTGTCAGCGTATTCGAAATTCAATTGTTTTCACAGTTCCTAGTGTATTGATTTCCCCATACAGTCATGTCTGTTCTTGTATTCTTTTTGGGCAAGTTTGCTACATTAACTTATTATATGATTTTATGTTTCGTCTCTTTGTCCACACATTCTGCATTTAGTGTTTTCCTGGGTTTTATCAATTTTAACTTTAATGTAGTTTGTCCTAATTGAATTGTTCTGTGCAGCCATCAGTGAAGATTCCGTTTCTCTGTTCAAGTTTCCTTTTCTTAGCCATGTCCAACTATCTTCGTTGGTTTATTTTCTTGTGAGTCTTATGAAGCGTCCATGTAGTTCTTTCTCTTACCACTTTTCTGTGTTTTTCTGTTTGTGCTCAGTTTCGATGCTTCCTGAGTTGTTCATAGGGACGGTGTCTCCTGTTGAGGTGATCAGGCTTTCTATGTTCTGGTTTATGTATTTCTCCAGCTCTTTTTTAGTGTCGTCCACGCCGTCTTCTATATTTACCAAATTTCTTCCCCCTTCGTTTCTCTTCACGTAGAGTCTGTCTGTATCGTCTTTCGGATGTTGTGCGTGGTGCATGATCATTATTTTTTAGTCCTCTTGTCAAGGTGCCTGAGTTCTTCTTTAGTCCAGCTTATGAATGGTCCAAAGTATTTTATTAATGATACTGACTAGGTATTTATTCCTTTGATTAGGTTTCTGCTATATAATTTTGTTTCTAAGAGCTTTCTTGTTCTTCTCAGATATTCTTTTCCAATCTTCTCTATCATTTATGTTGATTTGAGTGGGTCTGCTTTCAAAACTCTAATATTTATAGCTGTTTTGTTCGCATCTCCTGTTGGTTGGGTAATTCTATACCCTCATTCGTCTCCAGCTTTCCTTTTTTACTCTCTAGCAATGCATACCTTTCTATTCCGAATTTAATTTGAATGCTTTGGCTAAAGATTTTGGTCATATTTATCAGCTTTTCCAGTTACTTTTTGTTTTTTGCAAATAGCTTCAAGTCGGCCATGTACATGAGATCGTTTATTCTTTGTTCTCTGCCTGTGAACTTGTATCCGGCATCACATTTCATGGCTATGATAAACAGTAGTGGTGATAGGGAGTCTCCTTGGAAGATGCCTCTCTGTATTTTGATCTCCATCAAGTGTTGTTCTTCAGCTGTCAGTTCTAATCTCCATGTTTTCATTGCTTTCTTGATGTGAATTATAATCCTGTCGGGTATCTTGTACATTTTTAACCATTCAATTAGCTATGCTTGAGGGATTATGTCGTACGCTTTCTTGCAGTCAATCCATGTCATATATATGTTTTCTTTTTGCTTTTAACTTCTTTCAGGATGTTTTGATCTATGTATAATAGAGCATGCGTCCCTCTTTCCCCTTTTCTGGCATCCTTTTTGTTCCTCAGGAAGTAGCCCACGACTGTTCACGGAATAGTAAATTTTATCTCTCAGTTGTTCCGTTAGGATTTCCCACATTGTTGGTAAACAAGTTATTGGGGTCGTTCCCTTCTTGGCGTCTTTTTGTATGAGCATTGTCTTCCCTTTGGTCATCCACTCTGGTACGTCTGTTTTATGGATACATCCTCTCAGTTTTAGTGCTAGCCTTTCATGTAAGATCGTGAATTTTTTGAACCAGTACACATGTATTCCATTGTGACTTGTTGTTTCTAAGCTTGCCATTTTCTTTAGTGTTTCTTAATAGTTTCTTCATTAATATCTGTTTCTGTTCCTTTTAAAATTTCTAGTAGTTTATCTTTCGTCTTTTAGCCATTTAAAATTTCTGTTGTGATTTTCAGCTTTTTCCCATATCTTGCTCCAGAAATGTTTTGCTTCTGTCGGGACTCGTTGTTCTGTTTTTTGTTCTTTTTCTGGTTACGTTTTTGTAAAACTCGCTTTCATTGTTTTCAAAGGTCCTGTTCTGTTTGTACTGTACCGATTTGTTTCTGTATCGTCTTAATCATCCTTCTTTTGATGCTATTTTTGTTTTAGTTCTTCATGTTTCTTATTTAGTCTTTCCTTGCGATTCGGATATCCGCTCTTCCATCGTTTACTGTTCTACTTCATCCTGTTCACGGTTATAGCTTCCTTTTGAAGTTAGGTGATCTAGGTTTCGAGTCTTATTTCCTATCCATATTTCGTCTGTCCATTTTTTTTGGCCAATCTTCTTTTCCCTTTTTCGTTTCATACTTATTGATTTTGCCACCGCATATATCAAGCTGTTTAGGTCTGTGATAGTCTCCGTTGGGATGTACGTAAGTACTCTGTTTACTTTCTCTGTTTCAACTTTAACTCCTTTCAATCTTCTTTGCTTAGGGATGGCAGTTTTGTTTTGTTCTCGGACATTAATCGTTTGATGTTTTCCACTTCTCTTGCGTCTTACTCAGTGCTATGGTTTCGTCGTCTTCGCTCTCTTCAGTTTATGTGTTTATGTTTTTCCAGTCTTCTTCCCAGGAGTTTCGTCAAGTGGTGTCTTAGAATATCACGCCATTTATCTTGTGTTTGATTTCCATTAATTCCATCTTCGCGAATCACCCTCTCTTGAGTATCTGTATTGCTTGATCGACTATCCTTTGTGGCGTTGTATGGTAGTCAGTACAAATGTCCCATAGATCTTTCATTAGTTTCCGGTATCCTTTTTCTGTAGAATAGCGGCTTTTGTAGTAGCATTCCATTACCAGACTGTTCTCATTTGGGTCCATATCTTGCTATGGCTTTTGGTCTGTTATTTTAATTCTTGCTTTCTGGTGTTTGGTCCGTGCCCTTGTCATACCTGGAATTTGATGGGTTACTTACCTGTTTTTGTCCGTGGTCTTGTTCCTGAAATTAACATTCGCAGGGTGCGGACGTGATCTCCCATGTTGGCCATTTAGGGACCACCTTCCCATCATGACACTCGGATCTTTCTACTGAGTCCTACGGCGTTTATTTGCATTTATAGACATTTATCATGGTCTGGTGTTCGTGGCAACACGATGCGCAGGCTTAGTTAACCTGTAATCATGTGACAGAGATAGTGTTTCTCTCATTTTCATGAAGTTCAGGGTGCACTATCACACATACATGAAGACACATTTACGAAAGAAATAAAGATAAATACAAAAATTAAAAAAAATGCAAAAATAATATATATATATATATATATATATATATATATATAAATGAATGAATAAATAAATGAATAAAAAAGTAAAATTAAAAAAAATATAATATATATATGTTTGTAACCTAGTTACATAGTATAAGTTTTCTAGGCTACTCTTAAATACTAATAAAAAAGACGATAGATTTCCTTCCCATGTTTGTCTTAATAATTGATGCTAAGTTATCAAACGTTTAATCGAGATTAAAACATAACGGAAACTTTTTTTCTGTCACGTGACTAGCTACATTTTAGTGGGGTTCAATTACGTTCAACTCAAACAAAAAGCAAAAATATTATCTCCCGACCCCGAAGTGAAATTTCAGAAGCTTCTTATTAGTTAAAATTAAAATTCACAATAAATATAACATCTGTATTTCTACCAAAACGACGTCTACAATCAGTACGCTCGAGACTTTAAATGTTCATCGACTCCTTAAAAAATAACGGAAACTTTTTTTCTCTAACGTCACTAACTACTTTTGAGAAAGATTTCAATTACGTTCAACTCAAACAAAAGCAAACATATATTCTCTCGACCCCGAAGTGAAATTTAAGAAGCTTCTTATTATTTAACATTACAATTTACAATAAATATAACATTTTTATATCTACCAAAACAACATCTTCAATTGTTACGCTCGAGACTTTAAATTGTCATCGACAACTAAAAAAATAACGGACACTTTTTTGTCTAACGTGACTAGCTACTTATTTTTTTGCGCGGGGGAAATTTCAATTACGTTCAACTCGAACAAAAACCAAAAATATTATCTTCTGACACCCGAAGGGAAATCTCAGAAGCTTCTTATTAGTTAACATTAAAATTCACAATAAATATGACATTTGTATATCTACTAAAAACGACGTCTTTAATTGATACGCTCGAAATATTTATCGGCTCCTTGAAAAAAACGGAAACTTTTTTGTCTAACGTGACTAATTAATTTTTGGGTGGGATTTTTTTATTTTTAAAATTTTTTTCATCATCATCATCATCATCATCATCATCATCATCACCATCATCATCATCATCATCATCATCATCATCATCATCATCGTCGTCGTCGTAAATATTTAAATACAATTTAAAGAATCTGACAACAAATGAATTATAATAAACAGCGCTTGTAAATGTAACGAATATTTTTTGTATTTTAGATAAAAAAACATTGAAGGTGTCATGCGTTTTTGTCATTTGCGTATGTATGAGAACATTGTTTGCAGAAATAGTCTCTCCTGTCTTTTTCATATAAGTTAACATTTATCAGGTAGACAAATATATGTCGTCATAGTTCAGTAGAGTTGCTTTCTTGCTGGGTGTGAATTCGCGTTTGTGTGGCAGTAAAACAAGTAGTATTTTCTCAAAATAAATTCTGGTTAATATCAAGACATGTTTTGCTTTGGTTACTGGCTTAGATTGTGATTTACTGATACTGATGATTAAGGCTGTGCCTAGTTATTGTTAATTTTAATGGACAGAGACAATCCTCCAACATAAATGACAACAATAGCCTGCCATGCATAAAAGCCTGGAAGGGGAATAGCATAGAGTTCATGTGAACTGATAAAAACGGGTTAAGAATGAAACAAAACAAACTGGAGAGCGGCAGGAACGACGGTTTATTAGTCGATGATTCTCCTCTATTTATTTTGCTTTTGTGCGTTGCGTATTTACATAATGATTGTCGATGCTGAAGAGTTGCGCATGCTGCTAGAATGACGATATTGTAGGAGAAATCTCCCTACAGAAACATGTGCTGAGGTCAAGGCTGTGTGTTATTCTTTGGCGGGAAATATAACTTTCGATCCGGCGTGAAAGATCGCTGTCTGGTTGACTGTCGGTGGCGATCTGGTTATACGCACTTTCTCTCTGCTTTTTATAGAAGTACATTAAGAATATTACTGGAATATTATTCCTTCTGCGCCTTATACGCTGATTGACTACTGGTTGCAAATGTCTTTAAATCGAGCATACGCACTGTCATGTGGTGTTGGTAGTCAAACTTATTACATTTCCAATTCAGTTAATCTTGGCAAAACTATGACACTGATACAAACACACCAAGTAACCTGGTTATATTGACGAATAATAGCAAAGGTGGATCATATTCAAAAATGAAAAAAGCAACATCGCTTGGTACCACCAAAAGTGTATAATAGGTTTTTAATAGGATGGAAAAACAGAAAAATGACAGCAGCATTCAGGCATCGACGAGAATGGAACTGGGACTATTGAGATACTGAGATGCTTTATAGGTAGACAGATCTCAGGAAGACCCATAGTTTTGCATTGAAAGAAATCGCTGATAGTTTATCACAGTAATGTTTGAACCATAATGTGTGTACGTCTATTATATCTGAATTTGAAATAGCATTCATGGTTGCCTGACACGCGTAATTTTGAAATGACATGTTCGTTAGCCTACCATGCTTTACTTTTAAATGTCATTTTCCTTTGCATGTCACGCCAAATTTTAAAAATAGTTTTCGTTAGTTTGTCTTGCTAAACTGTAAAATGCAATCTCCGTTGGTCTGTCAATTTTAATATTAAAATTGCATTTACGATGATCCAACGAAGACTGTAGGAACGAATGTTGCTGATATCGTATTATTGCTTAACGTTTATTTGCTGAATAATTGCATTTGTATGCTCATTAATGTAATCAAACAAATTTATAATAAAATCCTTTAGCTTAACTAGAGAACCCAGCAAGGTATGAACATGTAACAAACTGAAATATTATTTTTAGCAGAGTAAGATGTCAGCGACGGTTTAAACCCCGATAGGAACTCTTGCGCAGAGAACACTGGAACAGCACTAACAAAACCACCAGAATCTCTTCCTCTTCTGTTCACGTTCGCTACGTTTGTTCTTCTTCCTTACTGTCCTTATAACTCGTTTTTTTTTTAACGGGTCACTATTTATCCATGCACGTTATTAACGCATACAAAACCCATATTACCCTCTACAGAACCCCTACAACTCTGAGCAAGCCGTATTTATATTTTACAAATGGTCTCTCGGCAAGAAAAACATCGAGAGTTCTTCGAATCTGGTTATGTTTATCTTTACAGCCACCAAACTTTACAGAAGACACTGTTTTATGCTTCAAGCTTTTGAAGTGCTGTAAGAAATCTAAACCGCTCGATCAGTAGTGTCAAAATTAAATAAAGTATTCAAGAATACACAAATCATTTAAAGAATAATGCCATCTATGTATATATATACACCAACTATTTCTGTTTCGGTGTCTATCTGTCGGTTAACACATCAGTTGGCAATGGTTAGATTTGCTTGCTTCATCTCAAGCAGCCCGGTGTGCCCCAGACAGGTCGGAAGGTTGGGAATCCATAGCACAATCTGAAAAAAGAAATTCTGCTGACTAGCGAGGCAGAATTACGCCAATGACAGATATGTTCTGATATACACTCCCCGTTGCCGGCTCCGAAGACAGGCATAAATGGTTTATCGAGAAAAATCTATTGAATATTTGGAATGAATAGGTTCCTATGAATGTTGCAGCATGGCATAAAATGATTAAATACATGTGTTCTATCTCAATTTTAAGAACACTTTTTATTTCGGTTTCTATGCGTATGAGATTGTTTAAATGTTTATATGATGAAACAATTAATGCAGTGGATTTTGTCCTAACAGATGTAATGCAGTTATAGTTTTCACAACGGATACAAGTCGATATGTGCATGTATGTATGTGTATAACATACACGATAGATCATAAAATTAAACATCTGTAATTAAACATTTGAGACACTGTTTTACTTGCTTGAAAATCATCACGAAGTATGTTAAAGTATTCTACTCGTTGATTTTTATTCCCTTTGTGCTTAGTTTCTAGATGGATTTTGAGTCTACAAGTTGAAGGGAAATCTGTTTCACTTGCAAATTAGTTATTAATTCTTTTTCTACATCCTCTGCTATTTCATCAATGCGTCGTGACACAGAAGAGTTACTTAAAGGGATGAAATTAGTAATTTCACTTGCATTTTGTTTCATAACAAATGAAATTATAACAGACAAAGCTAGTAAAATTACTGTTTCGCCAATATTATGGGGTGTTCCAGCCTTTGCTATTATCTTGCTAATTTCATACGATTTATATTATGGGATGTTCAAGCCTTTGCTATTATCTTGCTAATTCCATAAGATTAATATTATGGGGTGTTCCAGTCTTTGCTATTATCTTGCTAATTTCATACGATTAATATTATGGGATGTTCCAGCCTTTGCTATTATCTTGCTAATTTCATAAGATTAATATTATGGGGTGTTCCAGCCTTTGCTATTATATTGCTAATTTCATAAGATTAATATTATGGGATGTTCAAGCCTTTGCTATTATCTTGCTAATTTCATAAGATTAATATTATGGGATGTTCCAGCCTTTGCTATTATCTTGCTAATTTCATAAGATTAATATTATGGGATGTTCCAGCCTTTGTTATTATCTTGCTAATTTCATAAGATTAATATCATGGGATGTTCCAGCCTTTGCTATTATCTTGCTAATTTCATAAGATTAATATTATGGGATGTTCAAGCCTTTGCTATTATCTTGCTAATTTCATAAGATTAATATTATGGGATGTTCAAGCCTTTGCTATTATCTTGCTAATTTCATAAGATTAATATTATGGGGTGTTCCAGCCTTTGCTATTATCTTGCTAATTTCATAAGATTAATATTATGGGATGTTCAAGCCTTTGCTATTATCTTGCTAATTTCATAAGATTAATATTATGGGGTGTTCCAGCCTTTGCTATTATCTTGCTAATTTCATAAGATTAATATTATGGGATGTTCCAGTTTTTGCTATTATCTTGCTAATTTCATAAGATTAATATTATGGGATGTTCCAGCCTTTGCTATTATCTTGCTAATTTCATAAGATTAATATTATGGGATGTTCCAGCCTTTGCTATTATCTTGCTAATTTTATAAGATTAATATTATGGGGTGTTCCAGCCTTTGCTATTATCTTGCTAATTTCACAAAATTAATATTATGGGATGTTCCAGCCTTAGCTATTATCTTGCTAATTTCATAAGATGCCAGTAAACCATCACTCATTTTACTCACTTCGTTATTAAACATTTGAGACACTGTTTTTCTTGCTTGAAAATCATCACGAAATTTTAAAAAGTATTCTACTGGTTTATTTCACAAGATTTCATGCTATCATTTGAAAGTACATCCACACATATGAGGCACATTGGTTTCGTTTCATTATGTGGTGATGGAATAAATCCCTAAGACAAATATTCAACAGAATACTGTCTGCATTTCTTCTTACTTGGAGCAGCCATGGGGTGTCTGTAAAAAAGTAATAATCATATATAGCTGTTGCAACATATATTACAGTTTATAGTTAAGAAGTATATAAATTGTTAAAAAAATATAAAGATATTTTGCAACAAATAAAGCACATACTGTACTTACATAAAATATGGTCAAAACAAAATATTAGAAGTTAAAATAACTTGTGATAAAAAACATCTGTGCAAGTCATTAATTATTATCAAATTTATTCCATTATGATCACCATTGATCTTTTTATATTTCTCAAAGCTTATATAATTATATCAGATAACTACAAAGTTATAAATTGAAGTTTCACATTTGTATTAAAGCGGGAAATATTTAGCCATTTTTTCCTACAGTCTTTCAAATTGGGGAAAAAAAATATTGTATCGCAGAATTTCAGAAAAATTAACGTCAGTATATATGTACTAATAATTTTAATAGCTCTTACCTTATCACGATGGAATTCAACATACAACTGAAGTGAACTGCTTGGCCGTTAATTCTTCCCCGATAAGCACGGTCTCTTTGACCTTTGTCAAAACAAACATCAACGGTCGCCGCCTGCTACCCGAGAAAAGATAAGAGATATCACCTTCTTTTGTTCTTGCCACTGACCGATCGGTGAGTAGATAGGTAAAAAGGAAATATTAAAGAAAGAATCATTCATATATATTCTCTACTTATTTCAATATGGTTTAAATTACAGTAGACATTTTATTTTTAGTAATAACCGTTCTGAAGAGAAATTGCTCCATGGACCACCAAAAAATCACCGTGCACCCCAATTTGTTATTTTTCCTGTGGACCCTAAGGAATATTACGTGGACCCGCAGGGTCCATGTGGACCCCCGTCCCGGTTGAGAAACCTTTGGCTTAGACTTATTAGTTTATCGCTATTTTTGCTCGGAGGTTTGTCCGGATCAAAATATGTCGCATCCTATTTTGTATTATTTTCGTTTTTTTTTTCTTTATTTCAAATTGTTATGAAGAACAAATACCTGGGATTGTTTGGGCGGTACCATATAGGTATGCCCCCCAGCCGTTACTATATTTTTATTTTGTATTCGGAAAAATATTAAATAAAGCCCTTTTTTTATTATATTATTTATTTAAACAGACACAGAATCTGGCGAGGCTATTATGTAAAATGAATTATTCTTTTATTGATTAAGACTGAATCAACATTTCCGGTGATTTAAGGGTGAAGATTTTTAAAAACAGCTGTGGTTCGTTTTGCAACCGAATTGTTCGAAAAAAATACAGGGTGGGCAAAAATAAGGGTCCTATTTTTAAAAATTCATAACTTTTTTATTTATTGATTTAAAAAATTTTTTTTTTTTAGAATAAGTAAAGGACCCCTTCCGAAGCAAGCATGAGCCGTATTAGCCATAAGGAACGTACCCTCATTTAGAAAACATTATTTTTGCTTAAAAAACTCAAAACAGTGTAAAAAACAATACTTTAGTTTTTGTAAGTTTTAAGAAGTGTTTTTCGGCTAAAATTTGTTTTGTTTAAAAAAATCTCGGAAGGGTCAGTCTACACACACATAAAGTTTGGTGAGTTTAACTTTTATTTTGTGGAAGTTATTCAAATTCAAGTTATTCAAATTTAAAGATAGGACCCTTATTTTGGCCCACCCTATACTTGTACTATTTCATTCATGAATGGTCGAAAATGAAGAAAATTACAACTTTCTCGCATTTACGCTGAGTAAATATGTCAGTTCTAGTCTAAACGCTTCGTCAGAAAAAAACGCTGACAAAATTATGTTATACCTGTGTTCGCACTAATACTAATAAAATTAGATAATTCGGTCAGTAACTGTATTAATTAGTAGCGGTAGTCAACTGGCGTTTTATGTGGCGAGAATATATTACTAGTAAGAAAATAATTCTTAATATAGACATATTTAAGATTTTTGCCTATAAAGCAAAGCTAAAACTGATATTTGAATACGGAGGATTTTTTATGAAAAAAATTCAAACATGCGCTTGCCTGACTTGCTATTTGTTTTCTATTGTAAGCCTTTCTATTGTTTGTTTTTTTAAAAATTTCGATAACATTTTAAGGGACTGAACGATTGCAAGTTAAAAAAAAAACGCAAGTCATGTCTTGTGAACTAAAACAAATTAACACCAGTCATTAAGTTTGTTATTTTCGTTCCCTTGACTATTGGGTGGGAGGGGTGGCTAGACATAGAAAATGGCGACAGGATGTTTTAACATTAAAGACGTTTGTGAAGAAAAATATAGTTAAATAGGAAATGAAAAGAAAGCAATCGACCCCCACGAAAGCACGAAAAAATAAAACGTCTCTAACTTGAATGTTTAAAGCAGATAAAAAGACATAAACATATAGGTCGGTATAGAAAACAGAAAAGAAGAAAGAAAGAAAGAAATCGTCATATCATGGAAATCGATTTGCGTACTCTCTTCCCTTATTGCGGGGAATACTTTTTTGTAACGGGACGAATACATATGTACAAATCACGTAGCTAGAAAAATTTATGTGATACAAAACACTTGAAGCGATTTTTATTGTGAAACCCCGTGGCCACGGAAATATAATTAAATAGTGAAAGGGAAGCGCTTCTTAGAGCTACACAAGAAAACGCGGTCTCAAAGGCGGTGAGAAATAGCGTAAACGACAGCATCAGTGAATGCAGCAATCTAATCCAAAAAAATCCAATACTTCCAAACCAAAGCTCATTTTCTTTACACAATTATAAGAAACCTTTTCTAACTAACGATTACTATGGCTGACAGCACCCTTCATGAAAGTCAAATGTTCAACCTCCTCGGGTTAACATTCAGAAGCAACAATAATTGCAATAAATATATAGAAAATACTGCCAAGTCTGCTCCAAAAGAAGGTAGCCTCCCTTTACCGGACTAGAAAACGTCTCACACCTGCCAGTATCTTACATCCCTATAAAGTAACCATTCGCACATGCATCGAGTATTGTTCCCACATATATGCTAATGCTCAAACTACTAGTCTCTCTATTTTCGAAACGGTGCAAAAGAGAGTCTATTGTTAATATGTCCAGATCTCTCTACGAAGCTCAAACCCTTCATCATCGTCGCAATGTTGCATACCGTGCTCGTTTTACAAGTACTCTAACGAAATACGCTACGCCGAACTCACTGTACTTGCACGCCCCCAACTTGAATACCCCGACAAACGCGACTAGCAGCAACATCCGATCATTACACTGAAGAGGTCCCAAGATACCCCAAAACCTAACATTTAAACAATTGATATGTGATTTATTCTTTCATCTTATCACTGGTCGTCCGAAGGACACCGGTCTATTTCTGCCAAGTGTATACCAATCCGAACGGTTTTTAGTTCTCATAATGTTCGCTTTAAGCTGCATAGGTGATTTAGCTTTTTGCTTTTCTTTTGTATGTGTTATCGATTACTCGTCGGTATTCACTGCAAACTCATCCGTAGTCCCCACCTGTTTTCCGCTCAGAGATACTTTAATTTCCTCTGTGACAACATGCTACAATTATTCGACAATAATAAGCAGATAAAACTCCTTATAGTTCATGTCTTTTCATTCTTGAAATACAACATCCATGGTAGTATCTCACCTTTACTTTCATAGACTCTCCGTAATTCTCCTCTTCACCGATTCCGTAGTTCTTGGATTCTAGACGATACTCTTCAACTACTAGTTCATAACTCTTTAAAATTGCCATCTTCACTTTCTCGTTTCTGGTACACTGATAAGGCTGCTGCTTATTTCTGCGTTTAACCTATCGTAGCAGAATAGTTCTCACCTTTTTCGTGTTCAGATATACCCTAATTCATTCGGTTACGCCATTATATCATTCGTCTATCAAGATAAGCACATACAACTTCTCATACTCCCTGAGACGAAATTCACCTACATTGACGTTTTTTTGTTTTTTTGTTTGTAAAACTTAATTATGTTCTACAAAACCAAAAACGAAAACAACAGCCCCTCTCCCTTTCTCCCTCCCCTTTTTTATTTTTCCTACCCTACTCCCGGTCCTGGATATGACCTTAAACTACATCCGATGGTGAGATCCGGCTTACGGACTTTGGGGAATGTGGAGCCTCCTCTTAATTACTATTGCTCCCAGGTCCACCCTGACCCGGAGTGGTAGTACCTGTTAGGGTCCCAACTATGGGTTAAATAGAAACAGATGAAACAAAAAAGAGAAGAAAACAAATATACTTTAACAACCAAACCAAACACCATCAATAAATATTTGAACATATAAAGAACTTGAAGCATAAAAACTTTCACCAAAATGACTGCATTCGGCATTAAATAACCTGAAAAGGGTTGATATGCCGTAAAACAAAACAACCAAACAACCAAACAACTTCTCATAGTTACTGTCTATCCTTCTAACCAGACACCATCTATTAAGATATCCAGCGTAATTTTTGTCTTGACTATTTTTATAGCTCCTGTATTGTAGACGATAAGTTTCAGATACTACTTCATAACTCTTTAAACTTGTAACCTTTACTAACTCGTAGTTCTTACACTCTTCGGTTACTATGGCTAATATTGCCCGACCTGTTCAAGTAAATAGCTGTCTTCTTACATGTGTAGTTCAGTGAAATGTTATTCTTTCACCAGCATTTATTTTTTATGTGAATTTTTTTCCTTATCTTAGTCTTCGTCTCGATGTTTTCCTTTTCTAATTCGATCTGCGCTGGAATCTTGGCCTTCTTAATCATTGCATAGGTAGAGACATTACCGCCACTCCACCCGCACTATCTTGTAAAGCATCGTCGTCAAACACTTCGTTATCAACCAGGAGTTGACCGATTACCCTCTTCAATGCGACCCAGCTGATATACCCCTTTACTTCTCATTCTAAACTCAATCCCACTGTTATTTTATCTATCCTTAAATTATTCTGATTACTATGGGCTGGATTTCCTAGCGCATTTTTCCTGTCTGTTCAGTTTGTCTTTTGTGTAATATCTCGAGCCTTTCCGATAACTTACCTCACGATATTCGAATAAGACATCCTGTTATATAATAAATAGCATGTGTTTCATGCTTAGCAAAAGATATCCGGTTGTAGCTGAGATCCGGTCGAAATCCACGTATGTCACAAAATCTGAATCTGCTGTTAGTAAACATGACGCTATATATAATCCATGAGAAATGCCAGTATACTGAAATCATATGCCCTTAATAGGGTTAAGATGAACATTCATATACACTAAATGTACAAAAGCAAGGGAATTCCCAAATTTTTTATACTTTTATTGTCATTAAGGGTATGACTACATATCAATCAAACCATTTCATTATCACGTCACTACAGTATAAATATTTATGCATAAGTGGACGAAGTGTGTGAGGTGCGCTGAAGAAAAATTCGTACCAGTAAAATACATAACCCTGTTGTGCTCGCATACCCTTAATGACAATAAAAATGTAAACATTTGAGAAATTTCCTTGCATACATTTAGTGTATATGAATTTTCATCTCTACCCTATTAAGGACATATGATTTCAGTATACTGGCATTTCTCATGGAATGTCACTACTTTTGTAAAGACTATGCCTCTATACAATGGTTATTTTGGAATTTTCTAGAAAACTAAGGTATATGGTAAACTGAAATTAAAATGGCATCAACTAGACACTAGAACCTCTATCTCTTCCAAAGATCAGCTGAATCCATCAAATAGTTGATGAGATACATGGTGGCACATACGTACGTACGTGCGTACGTACACACGGATAACACAAACTCATGCCTGACCTATCTGGATCTCTGGGTTGTCTGGACTAATGATGCTGAAATTCTACACACTTATAGAACTTATCAAATAAAAATTTTGTGCAAAGTTTTATCTAATTTGTTGTTTTTTGAGTTATGATTGATCAAAGAAATGAGATTTCTAGCATATACCGTTTTTGAAGTCTATTAAGGGTTCGAGCGCTCTCGCGCTTCCCTTGATTCCAAAACATTTGTGAATTTCCTTGCTTTTGTACATTTAGTGTATATGAATTTTCATCTTACCACTATTAAGGGCATATGATTTCAGTATACTGGCATTTTTCATGGAATGTCACTACTTTTATAAAGTTTATGCCTCAATACAATGCCTTCTCATAACTGATATATGTATGAATACTGGTCAGTTTTTTGGAATTTTCTGGAAAACTAAGGTATATGGTAAACTGAAATTAACATGACATCAACTAGACCCTATAACCTCTATCTCTGCCAAAAATCAGCTGGATCCATCAAATAGTTGATGAGATACAGGGTGGCCAATACGTACGTACGTACATACACACAGAAAACATGATTTCATGATTTAACGTTCTGGATCTCTGGGTTGCCTTGACTAATGATGCTGAAATTCTACACACTTATAGAACCTATCAAATAAAAATGTTGTGCAAAGTTTTAATATATTTGGTTTATTGGTTTTTGAGTTATGATTGATCAAAGAAATAAGATTTCCAGCATAGGCCATTCTGGCAGTGTATTAAGTGATAGAGCGCTCTCGCGCCTCCCTTGATTTGCAATTGTCAACGAGTTCTTTTTTTAAGTAATCTTAAAACAGTACTGGTTAGTTTGTATTTTTTCCAGTTCGTTTAGTTCAAATCAGCTTTAGTGTCTCGCCCGTATGTTGTTCTCATGGCTCAGATTAAGATATCACCTCTTACCTTCCTTTGTTTATATATGTCTTCTCTTTACTTTCAGTTTAGTTTTCTTCATTTGTAAGGTCTTTACTCTCAGCACTGATTGTCATAGCAACTGCGTTTTCTCAACCTCGACCACCTTCTTATCATCTAATGTATAAGTGCCCTGTTATTTTATCGATCTTATCATGGACGTTCTTTGAACTACTTTGTTACCTAGCAACACTAATAACAATGCCATGTGTAGTGGGTCGACCAGCTTCGACCGGGATGAATGCTTTTAAATATTTCGATTCTATATAAGTGTGTACTATTATTACTTACGATCAAGTTGTAATTTGCAGAAAAGTCGTCTCGTGGTAACAATCTCTGTCCATGAAAATTTCGCTCCACTCTATGCACATAGAAGAAGTCAGAAAGGGAATTTTTTAAAGTGAAATGAATATATATATATATATATATATATATATATATATATATATATATGTATAATTATATATATATATATATAATTATATATATATATATATATATATATATATATATATATATATATATATATATATATATATATATATATATATAATTAACTTGTTACAAATATCCAGGGGGTATGAATCCGAAGGAAGTTGAAACCGGGTTTATGAGAGTGCTCAATGAAAATTCAGAGCAAAATATATATTTTTTGATTTTATTCCATTAGTTGCGACAAAACAGGTTTTGTTTCATTGGTGCGAATAGCTACCAACTCATCGGGCCGGCGAAAGGAATTCAAATGGCATAAAATTTTAAGTTCACTTTAACGGGAGATTGAAAATTGAAAATACATTGGAGGGGGAGGGGGATAGAGTTGGGGCTTTGTCTATAACGGCGACATGGGACATGAGAGGGGGGGGAGGACCCCAACAAGTCGTGTTTCAAATTATTACGTGGGAGGTTTTGCACGTGTCAGTGCTGTGACAATCTCAATCTCGGCCGGGGTGGGAGGAGGGAGATGGGGCGACGGCCAGAGTGAGTTAAATTTAAAATGAGAATAAAATTATGATTACAACCGTCATTCTTATTTTATTTTAATTCTAATAAGTAATTATCATGTGGATAAAAATGTTTGATAATTTTAATTTAGGGTATTAATTGCTACTTTTGCATTTTATTCATTTTATTTTAATGTTTTGTTTATTTTTTGTAGTGAATTTTGTTGTGATTATATTTTTTTAAATTGTGATTATATTATACCGAGATCAATACTAGTGGAATCATTTTATAAGAGAAGTTTTCTGGTGTTACCAGTCTTATCATTAACAAAACCGATTATGACAATGGTAACGCCTGCCAATCATACCTACGATAGTCGCAGTGATAACAGCCTCATAAAAGCCTTAATAAAAATAAAAATAAAAATAAAGATAAATATAAATAAAATTAGAATAAAAATAGAAATAGAAATAACAAGTTTGTAAGAATATTAATGATAATAACAATAATAATAATAATAGTATTAAAAATAATAATAATAATAATAATAATAATACTAGTATTATTATTATTATTATTTTTAATACTATAATTATTATTATTATTATTGTTATTATCATTAATATTCTTACAAACTTGTTATTTCTATTTCTATTTTTATTCTAATTTTATTTATATTTATCTTTATTTTTATTTTTATTTTTATTAAGGCTTTTACATAAGGCTGTTATCACTGCGACTATCGTAGGTATGATTGGCAGGCGTTACCATTGTCATAATCGGTTTTGTTAATGATAAGACTGGTAACACCAGAAAACTTCTCTTATAAAATGATTCCACTAGTATTGATCTCGGTATAATATAATCACAATTTAAAAAAATATAATCACAACAAAATTCACTACAAAAAATAAACAAAACATTAAAATAAAATGAATAAAATGCAAAAGTAGCAATTAATACCCTAAATTAAAATTATCAAACATTTTTATCCACATGATAATTACTTATTAGAATTAAAATAAAATAAGAATGACGGTTGTAATCATAATTTTATTCTCATTTTAAATTTAACTCACTCTGGCCGTCGCCCCATCTCCCTCCTCCCACCCCGGCCGAGATTGAGATTGTCACAGCACTGACACGTGCAAAACCTCCCACGTAATAATTTGAAACACGACTTGTTGGGGTCCTCCCCCCCTCCCCTCTCATGTCCCATGTCGCCGTTATAGACAAAGCCCCAACTCTATCCCCCTCCCCCTCCAATGTATTTTCAATTTTTAATCTCCCGTTAAAGTGAACTTAAAATGTTATGCCATTTGAATTCCTTTCGCCGGCCCGATGAGTTGGTAGCTATTCGCACCAATGAAACAAAACCTGTTTTGTCGCAACTAATGGAATAAAATCAAAATATATATATATATATATATATATATATATATATATATAATTATATATATATGATTATGTATACATATATAATATATAATATATATATATATATATATATATATATATATATATATATATATATATATTTATATATACACATATAATCAAGGGAGGCGCGACAGTGCGACAACGAGACAACGTGACAGCGCTCTATCCCTTAATAGACTACACGAATGGCCTATTCTGGAAATCTCATTTCTTTGATCAATCATAACTCAAAAATCAATAAACCAAATTAGTTAAAACTTTGCACAAAATTTGTTTTTGATAGGTTCTATAAGTGTGTAGAATTTCAGCACCATTAGTCAAGGCAACCCAGAGATCCAGAAAGTTCAATCATGAAATCATGTTTTCTGTGTGTACGTACGCACGTACGTACGTACGTATATGCCACCCTGTATCTCATCAACTCTTCGGTGAATTCAGCTGATTTTTGGCGGAGATAGAGGTTATAGGGTCTAGTTGATGTCATTTTAATTTCAGTTTACCATATACCTTAGTTTTCCAGGAAATTCCAAAAAAACTTATCAGAAGGCATTGTATTGAGGCATAACCTTTATAAAAGAAGTGACATTCCATGATAAATGCCAGTATACTGAAATCATATGCCCTTAATAGGGTTAAGATGAAAATTCATATACACTAAATGTACAAAAGCAAGGGAATTCCCAAATTTTTTATACTTTTATTGTCATTAAGGGTATGACTACATATCAACCAAACCATTTCATTATCACGTCACTACAGTATAAATCTTTATGCATAAGTGGACGAAGTGTGTGAGGTGCGCTGAAGAAAAGTTCGTACCATAAAAATACATATACCTGTTGTACTCGCATACCCTTAATGACAACAAAAGTGTAAGAATTTGGGAATTTCCTTGCATATATTTAGTGTATATGAATTTTCATCTCTACCCTATTAAGGGCATATGATTTCAGTATACTGGCATTTATAATGGAATTATATATATATATATATATATATATATATATATATATATAATTAATATGTATATATATATAATTATATATGTATATAAATAATATATACATATAATTACATATATATACATATATATATAAATAATATATATGTAGAATTATATATATATATATAAATAATATATGTATATAAATAACATATTTATGTATATATATATAAGTATATATTATTTTTTTATATATTATCATTGTCTAATTAATCTTAAACTATTTAATGTTGTTATGGTTTTAGTCAAATGTTATTAAAATTGATAGTTTAATTAACTAACGATTTTTTAAAAAAAATTAATTTAGTTCACTTTTTTATTATGTGTTCTTTTTTTTATTGCTTCCGAGAAGGTAGAACAACTTTTGCTAAATAGTAATGAATTATCTCTAAATACAAATACAAAACTAAATTATAAATATCCAATATATCATTTCTTTAACAGGATTTTCAACACTTCTTTGACATTTCTAAATCTTTTAACTTACTTTTGGATATACATCATTCAATTGTAGAAGGGTAAAAGTGAATCTATATAGTAAATTTTGTTATTCTATTCTATTTTCAATTATTACATTTGTTAAGTCTTGTAACTTATATATTTATTAATATATTTGTTTCTTCATTTATTTTATTATTATTAATTTACTTATTTATTTTCATAAATATATATATATATATATATATATATATATATATATATATATATATATATATATATATGGATTAGTGAGCAATAAATGATATTTTACCGAGCAGGCAACGATAGTCAGCCGTCTGAACAGTGTTCAACAAGGGGAACATGAATTTATAGGTATGATTTGACGGCTGTATTAATATTATTCACTAAAGAGCCCGGTCGAAATGGTGGCCATAAATAATTATTTCATAATACATATTTAATTACCCACCGACTATACGTTTCATCGTTTCGTAATCACCAATGTTGAGATTTTTATTATTAAAACTAGTCGCACGATTCGAACCCCGTAAAAAGAGTCACCTTTAACTTCAAATACGAACGCCCTAACAAATGCGGTCATTCTTAATGATTATATGAATTGGTGAGAAAGAAATCTTATTATGATGAGCAGGCAGCGATAGTTAGCCGTCACAAAAGTGTTTAACAAAGAGGAATATAGCTTTTATAAGTATGATGTTACGACTAGATGGCCCGGCCAAAATGAGGGCTACAAATAATTATTTCATAAAAAATATTTAATTATTTACAGACGTATACGTTTCATTTTTTCGGAATCATCAGTGTAGAGATAATTATTCCAACAGGCCGACAGATTAGAACCTCGGCACAAGAGTCATCTTTAACTCCATATACCGACGCCATAACCGATTCGGCCATGCTTAATGACTATATAAATTGGTAGGAAATAAATCATATTATGCCGAGCAGGTAACGATAGGCAGCTGTCTTAATAGTGTTCAAAAAGAGGAACATGCATTTATAGGTATGAGTTGACGACTGTATTATAACACCCTACTTTCGTCCTTACTTCAGCTAGACGGGAGGTAGGAGAGACCCGATCTGATCAATCGGCCAGTTACGTCTTGCCCTAGCATTTATTCTTTCAGTTTCTTCGATCGTTAACAATCTTAAAATTGATTAACTTCGTAGTTATCAGTACCCACTCCAGTTTATGAATAAGGCGGTGGTAAGGGTCAATCAACTTGAAAGATAAATGACCGCAACATGCTTAAGTGGGTAGATAAATCTGCTTGTGATCACAATCGGGTTGAGTATGCCATTCCTGTAGCCTTGTCTTGTCAAGGCAGTTTGGTTTTCCCCATAGCAATTCCCATAGACTTTGAGACGAAATGGACTCCGTTGTGGGTCGGGAGCAGGAATGATTAATTAAAAGAAAACAATTCATGGCTCTTAACAGAACCAAACCAAGAATGCATAGGGATACAAGCTCCGAACGAGAAGAAGAAGAAAAAAGAAAACATCCAAAGTAGATTCCCATAATGTATTGTGTTGGAAGCATTAAAAGAGCCAACTCTAGCTACATTATCTCCCTTTGTCGTTGAGAAAATCATTTCGTCTAACCTGACGCCTAAGGTTGTTAAAAAATTGACCAATAGAAACATACTGGTCGAAGTTGAGAAAAAAAGACATGAATAAATATTTGAAGATATATAAATATTGAAGCATAAATATAACACAGCGATCGGGGCCAACGGCCATCGTGCACCCTGGGGGCGCAGTGGTATGCATCTTGGCGATGATGCTGGGCCCTAGGTAGAAACGAAGTTGGAGATCTAAGAACTAGTACATATTATCAGCGCTGGGCGATCCTCTGGAAGTGGCGTCGGTCCGTCTGGAAAAGCAGCTTAGGTTGTCAAACCTAAGTATCACCAACAAAAAACATATGGTCAGATACTGGCCGGGTGGGCCAACTTGGGGCAGGAGATAGCCATCTAAGCCGTCACAATTAATTAGGGCAGATATCTCCTTCCCCCAGCGAGGAAAGGGATAATTGTTTTCTAGGTAGATAAAGCCTAAGCGAGGAATTTCAATTGCCGTATCGCGCATACCATCCAACCCCAAACCACCAGGAGAGGTAGAAAGGCTCAGAAAAAGGGATGGAAGAGAGAAAGAGAGTAAGTCCGTATCGCGTACACCACCATCCCCCGAGAGAGGAAGAAGGATTAGAGAAGTAATATGGAAAGGAAAATACACGTTTCGGTAAGAGAAAGGACCCTTTGGGTTTAGAACGAGAAAACACAGACAGACTTGCGCGGCCACCGACGAGGAAGGTCGTGGTTCGGCCTCTCGTTTGGATGGCATTTGCTACAGTATTCTGGCCATCGTTTTAAGTAGACAAGTTAGTTCAACTTATGACTTAATTAAGGGCTTCCGGATGTAAATGGATTCACAGAGAGAGAGAGAGAGAGAGAGAGAAAGAGAGAGAGAAAGAAAGAGAGAGAGACGAAATAGTTTAACACAGAGGACATTTTATCAACAGATAGATTTTCAATTCAAGTGTAAAATTAATTATTTCCTTTAATTGTTAATAATTATCTCGTACCAAAATACATCGCCGAGTTGTTTGCCATTATTTCTACTATTGATTTGTTCTGCTTGAATAACCTTGCCTTCACAGAGACGAGAATCAACGAGCCAGCATCACCATCTACATCATCATCCGACCTAGAGGAGATTCGACCGACATCTTTTTTTTATTGCCACTATGATGATCATCGGCCAAAAGAGTGTTCACGGCCTGGCAAGATTTCTGTGTAGAGAACCAGAGGCGTGAGCACAGATACACAGACGCGAGTGGAGACTATGTTTATAACTGGCTCCATGACACGGGGACGAACAAGAGTGCGGTACCTGTTACGGTTGGTACCGTCACCAGGAGGAGAGTGGGTCTTGTTACATAAAAACCTTTACCAATATGACCGTATTCGTATCAAATAACCCGAAAAGGGTTGATATGCCGTAAAACAAAACGAAAGAGCATGAATACATTTATGTAGACATATCAAACTTGAAGCATAAAAACTGTTACCAATATGACTGTATTCGGTATTAAATCTCCCAAAAAGGGTTGATATGTCGTAAAGCAAAACAACAAAACGAAACACAATGAATTAATATTTGAAGATATACAACACTTGAAGCATACACACTTTTACCAATATTACCGTATTTCGACATTAAATACCCGGAAAAGGGTTGATATGCTGTAAAACAAAACAACCAAGCGAAACGCCATTAATAAATATTTGAAGATATATAGAATTTGAAGCATAAAGCAATATATAAGAGTATGAGGCATTTTCATTGAATGGTGTATGTGATAAAAATACTTTTGTTTTATCTTATTGAAAAGCGATGTTATGTAGGTAATGTAAGTGAAAGTGACGAAATCAGAGTGTAATTATAAGAATAATGGAATGAAATGTTCAGGCAAACATTTACTTATATTATTCCGTAATATAAAGCTGTCAGTCATCTTTCCTTATATTATGTTTCTTGTTATTGGTCCCCCGATTTATAAAATCGGAGGACTTATGTTTTGAGGCATGTCCGTCCGTCCGGATTTTTCTCTGCAACCATTCATTGAATTTCTCTGAAATTTTGCATGAAGTTGTAACTTTGGTCAGGTTAGAAAGTGACACTCTCCGATCTTTGAAAAAAAATCTGGTTATCCCCCCAGGGGGTCAAAAGGCCCCGAAATGGCAAAAAATTACATTTTTTGCCCCATAACTTTTCATCCATCCATTCAATTTCGGTGAAACTTGGCCAAAATCTGGAGCCAATTGTTCCTAATAGAAAATAATTATCGTTGACCTTGGAATAAATCTGGTTCGCGCCGCCAGGCGGTCAAACTCCCCAAAATGGAAAAAATGACCCTTTTTCTCTCATAACGTTTGATCCATCCATTCAATATTTCTGAAACTTGGCCAAAATGTAGAGGCAATTGTTCTGGATATAAAAGGAGCATCTGTGACCTCAGAAAAATTCTGGTTCGCGCCTCTAGGGGGTCAAAGTGGGGTCAAAAATGCCCAAAATTGCCCAAATTCATTGCATTTTACACTCGCCACATCGAGTCACATACAGAGGGGGACAACGCATGCGCGGCTTGGTATTAATATTTTTTGGTTTGTGCTTTCTTTTTCGCTGGCATGCAACGATTGAGTGTTTCATTCTTTCTTTTTCTTTTCTTTCTGTGTGTGTCTCCTATGCGTTTTACAGCTGAATTCAAAGTAAATTTGGTAAAGAGACTACATGCCAATATTCTCCCGTTTCTTTGTCTCTTCTTGACATTTCTCGAACAATTCATAAATCAGAAAAATTCAAGATAAGCGGAGACGTCATTGTAAAAACAAAATGTACTTTGTTTAATTTTTGACGGCAAAGTGTTTTAGCCGTCATATGTTTTTTTTTCTCTCGCCATTCAACGGCATTACTTCTTTTTATTCCGTTTCACCTCTGCCAATCTATCTAAAGAATCTACATGCTTTATTCTTTCACTCTTTTTATCCAATATATATATATATATATATATATATATATATATATATATATATTATTCCATGAAAAATGCCAGTATACTGAAATTATATGCCCTTTCTGTTTTCATTGACTACTGCATTGAGATGTAGAGGAAAGAAGAGCTACTCCTTTGCCTGGATTGCTGCACTTACCATTGACTCTAACTTCATAATACTGAGTGTTTATCGAAGACGTATCGATATTCTAAGATATTACTCGAATGCACAGTTTAACTACTTTTGCAAATAGCCAACGGAAAAGAGATATCTTCTTCTCCCTGAAGTATTCGCTTGTAGATATCGATATGGTGCGATGCGGTAATATCATGCTGCGTGAAACAGTTTTGTGTCAGAAAAATATCTGCCAGATTTGCTAAGCAAAAACGGAGCAGTATGGTGTATCCACCCACCTTAGATAACTTTCAGTTTTACACGTCCATTCGTCTATGGCAGGAGCAGGCAACCCCCGGCCCGCGGGCCACATCCGGCCCGCAAAGTTTTAGCGTCCGGCCCGCCACCCTGCTATGCTTTATTATTGAAGTCCGGCCAGCGGACCTCCCAGTAAAACTCATATCATTTTGTGACATAGATATAACAGTAGGTTTCAATTAAGATTTATAGTGGGATGAAAATTTATAAATATCAGCGAGCGATGATGCATGTCCATTTCATTTTTCTTTAACTATTAATTTCAAATCCTTGGCCTGAGATAATAAAAAGAGAAAAAGAGAAAGAGAGAGGCAAAGAGGAAACGAGAGACGAGGAAAGGGCATGAAACAGATAACTAATGTGATGTCTGTCAAAACGAGTGCTGGATAAACTTGCTACTTCCCGTCATTATTTTTTATGATTCCAAAATGGCTTTTCGTCGGCGCCTTTTATAACATCACATACAGAAGTCTCTTGAGAAAAAATATCAGATTTGTAGAGTGTTCAATGCAATTTTTGTACAATTTATTCATGTAAACAAAATATAGTAATTCTAAGATTTCCTTTTTCACTCCGGCCCGCGATCTCCTTCCAAAAGTCTCATCTGACCCTCACTCTGAAAACGTTGCCCGCTCCTGGTCTATGGATACGGACAGCTAGATTTCAGCATCACCTAACGTGGAGGGAGGAGAGCTCTCTTATAACATCACAAGAGGCTTCATAAATAGGTGTTAATCAAACAAGCTTCGTTTGTCTCTCTATTAAATATATTAGACAGAAAATGTGACCTGTTTTGTCACTAACTGAGCTCGGGTTAATATTTCTACGCAAGAAAATATTAGTTTGTAAATTCAGTAAAATATAACAAAACTAAAAAGGCCAAATCCAAAATCATCATCTTTCTGTTCGCTATTTCTCTCGCTCAGTTTTTTCTCGGCATTTCTTTATTTTTATCTCCGGCTATGAGTTAAATAGTATTACGAGATGCGGTTACATAAGCCTTTTTCTTATAATCGCTTATTTAAATCTCTTCATAATATTGACTGTTTATAAAGAAGCAATTGACGGAAGCGAAACTGGATAGACACCGTATTAAGGAAGAGCGGGACAGGGTCAATCTACATAGATTGACATAAGGTAAGAGTAAAAGAGATCACTTTAATAGAAGACTTGGGTAGTTGATAGAGAATTACAGATAATTAGAAGAATTCAAGATTTTACTTTTAATATAACTCAATCCTAAAACCAAGAGATTTTTTGATACATGTTTGGTGTGCATAAGATATAGGAAATAGATTCAGGAAAACAAACGTTGATAAACTTTGCTTTAGTATAATAATAGATTTATATTCTAAGAACTATCAATTTGTCTACGTTAACCCATTGAATTTCAAGGAGTACAGCGATTTTTTTTACATATTTAAAAGATTTTCCTTTCAATTTTATACACAGGAACTTCCACTGAGCGACCAGGTTGGCAAGAACCTTTCACTTGATATCACCGTTGTAAGTGCATACTTCCTGCTTCCGTCTTTCCCAAAAGGAAGCAAGACCGCTATGAGAAAACCGGGGCATTACCTCAATTGGATGAAAGCGTTTGCGTGGATCGTCAATCCTCTTCTCATTTACACAGACGATGAAAAAATCTGCAATTCTCTGAAGAAAATGCTTGCCGACACAAATCGGACGTCTTCAAAAATAATACTCGTCCGAAGGGAAGATCTCTGGTCTTTTAATCAAATTGATGTGATAAGAGAAATTTTCAAACAAAAAAAATATCCAGTGCATTACCCAAACACAGTAATACCGGCCTATAACTGTCTCACACATGCAAAATTAGAACTCCTAAAGTTGTCAATTGAAAAAAACTATTTTCACACAAAATATTTCATATGGGTCGACATTGGTTACTTCCGGTGAGTAAAGAAATGTAATGCTCTTTTACTAAAACCTTTTAAAATATTAAGTCAACACTTATAAAGGACATGACCAACTGTAAAGTTAGGATTCTTCTGGAAATGTGGTAACGTTCTCATAACGGAGTCATCATTAACTTTGCAGCTGATATAACATTTTTTTAGCTAGTCCCTGACTATCAACAACGGTGATGGGGAAATCAAATCTCCTGGAATCGATATATTTTTTTCTGTTGTGAGCCTTGTTATTCCGATGTCTCTGCACAGTTAGTCAGATTCCAACATCCTGCGGAGTCCAGACTGACGTGCGACGGGGACAGATTAGAGTAGGCATTGCACAGTGCGCCCAGATTATTAAATATGGGAATAAATTAAATATATTTGCTTAAAACAATCGCATAATAATGGTTAAGTGCTCATTGGAAGCGATAGTGATATCCAAATATCTCACAATCTTCAATTATTGGGGGCCCAAATGACCATATTTGGGCTTTTGAGGCCTAAAACCCATTGTCAGGCATATTCTAACGTAATATTGTCACCTAATATTGATTAAGGGCTCGTTTGGAGCGTATTATCAATCCGCTTCTAGTGAAAGCAATATTATTCAAATTTGATCATTTGAATCCAAAATAAAATTTAAGGCGTATCTTACCGTATAATAATCACATAATCTGGTTAAGTGCTCGTTGGAAGCGTATTACCGAGCCGCTTCCATCGAAAGCAATATTGTTCAAATTTTCCAATTTTGAGGTGGGGTCTGGGACCAAATGTTCCATAGTTGTTCCTTGATAATTTAATATCTTTTTGTTGGTGCTCCTGCTTACAACCATGTACATATAATTGTAAAAAAAAAACAATGGACTTAAGCAAGAAAAATGCAGTCCAGCTCTATCTGCTGTACACCAATCATTTGTCCACAACATCTCCTAAGATCGAAAAGGCTGATGTTGCTGTTTTAAAGCTGATCGAAGAACGCTTCAATTTGGGTGATTGAAGAGCAATCCATATTAGTTTCTATAGACTGTTCGAAGTCAAACCAGAAAATAAAACAAATCAGTGTACTCTTGAGCGATGGGTATTATCTCTTTTCCTGAAACGGAATGCCGTGCTATCATCATTGCCTAAACCACCTTATGTCGAGAATCTACCATGCCAGCAGTTACAAAGATCCCTGTTGCGTAAGATGGTTCGTGAAGTAGAACAAAATTCTCAGGAACAAAACATTTTAAAAGAAGAAGCTCTCCAAATGATTGTAGACAAGTATCATCGTACTTGGCATACTTCACACACTCCTACCTCGCTGTTACATTTGTCGTGAGATTGGTCATACGGTAATGTCGTACAGCCATAAATAGTCTTCTGTTTCAAACTTGGAGCAGCACCAGATTGGGTCTATGTATTATTGATAACCGTCGACAACTTTTGCTCTTGATGCTATTTTAATTGGTCTTTTTTAATGGTACCATTGACTAACTCTATTTTATAATACACCAGGTTCTCATAGGTGAGGAATTATGTGATCATTTTGTAAATTTAGCATTTTCCGGGAAATTCCGGAAAGTTTGAGGGATTTTTTTTAGTTCTAAATAACTTGTCAACACTCAACTTCAAGTTAAATATCAAATATGAAAGACAAACTAAAGATTTTCTATTGTAGAAAAGAGGAGGAAGTTGCTTTGAAAATTTACTAATTTTAACACAGAATTTTATTTAACGTCAATTTTCTTTCGATATTTTCAAAAAAATGTTAACAAAAATACTGTGTTTGCTCGTTGACTACCATTTTTATTAGTATTTTTTAATTATAACATTGACTTACTCTATTGTATAGCACACCCGGTGCACATAGTGTACAATTATGTGATCATGTTCTAAAATTTACCACGTTCTAGAGAAGTTACGGAACATTCGATGAAAATTTGAGTTCTAAGTAACTCACTTCAAATTGATTTTTTTTTCAAATTGGAAGGCAATCTAAGGGTTTCATTTCGTATATATTCAGAATGAGGAGCAACATTAATTCAGATAGATGGAAAACAACATTTTTCAGTGTAGCTTCTAAACAATTTGGCGAAGGTTTTAAAATTGACTATTTTTCCTTGGAATTTAACTTTCACGCCCGAGGTGAAATGAAGTGAACAGTTAGTAAAGATTGACTGACTTTAAACTGTCCCCAAATATTAATCGTTTTATACTTTTATATGCGTTTTTTTTTTCATTGTGTTCTCTTTGGCTTCTAGTGAAGGAAACTCCAAGGAAATGCCATTTTATGAAACCTTGAAAGATCAATAAATCCCAACTGTGTGCGCACTGTGCATTGGCGTGTTCATGCCAAGGTCAAGGAGAGCAACAAGAGAAGACAGAATAGCGATAGAAGCGGGAAAAATAAGTGAGAAGTTTTAAAAGTACTTCAATTGATTATGTTCCGATGAATTGGTTACTCTGGTGCCCCCTCGACGTAAATTCACTAGACCAACTCGACAATCAACTAAATCCCATCCATTCACTGTGGAGATCCCCAGATGCTGGAGGGCTTTCTACTCAAATAACTTCTTTCATCGTGCTGGTGGCCTCTGGAACTCCCTCCATGCCCCCTTTTCCCCGACAGTACTGACATGCGGACATTTAAAATTAATGTAAACAGACATCTCGCTGCGCAGATCACAGTTAAGGTTGACCCTTCCAACCTTATCCCTTTTTCTTTCTTCTCAGTAGCCCCTTACGTCTATAGAGGCGGCCTGCTTGTTTGGGGTGAACTACGTTAACAAAAACAAGTACATTGTCCAATGTCTGACTCATCGAAGTTTTTGATGTCTCGAACCGAAAGAATGTAAAAAAAGAATGGAAGAAAACTATTGTACAAGTGAAATAAATTACTTTACTTCTTTACACATAGAGAGTCGGATGCGAAAACAACATATAACAACGGATTTCTTGCTAAGATAAGAGAGAACAGATACTTACATTGCAGAACATGTATTGGCTAGTAAAGATCAATTTTACTTACTGAGTCATCATAACTCTATCAAAAGTGTTGCGAATAAGGGGTTGTTGGTCATCCCTCGTCTATGCTAGACATATTTAAACTCATTCGCCCAAGCACTGCTCCATTCGTTCTTTCATCATTCGTAAAATTACCTTCACTTCAGCAAGTTTATTTTCTATAACTGAATCTCATCAACGAACAAGATGTGCCTACATGCAAAAATATTATTTTAGATACTTCACAGAGGGAATGCGTGGTAGGACGGTATTATGATTTCATAACAGATATTACACCCCCAAGATTAGGATGGGTCTAATATTTAGGAGAATGCTATTATGAGAAACAAACATATACTACAATGCCCTATCCCAAGGAGGAAATACGGCCTGATAGGTAGTCTAATAACAGCAGAATCCAAACTATATTACCCTCCCCCAACAGGAGAATACACTTCCTAGGAGGATAGTATGATGATAAGATTACATGCTATACCGCCCTCTTAGATTATTCTGAAATTGTATCGTAGAAAAAATTGAGTATTAATAAAAGTAATCGTATACGTTTGCCTTCAGAAATATACCAGATTAATATTAATAAACGTAATAAGATAGTTTCGGATACAAACAGATATATACCGCAACACTATCAGTAATATATCTATGGATTCTGACGATTTTGCTATTCAATGTATTTCCGTTTTTCTTTTTATCACGTTTCTCTCTGCTTATTTTGTAGATATTCCGTTCACAGTGATTTTGGATTGCATATACCTAAAACCTTTGACGATAGACGTGTTGGACTTACGCAGGTGGGCAGTGTGACACCCGGTGTGAGTCTCCAGGATGCTATATCGCATAACAGGAATTATATTGCAGGCGGTTGCTTTCTTGGGCGTGTGGACGTCTTACTTATATTCTGTAACGAATATCTGGACTTTTTGAGAGAAGCCATCAAACAGAAATGGGTTGGAGTTGAACAACAAATGTTATATGCCATGTACAGCAGTAATAAGAAGCCCAAGACAAGTTTGCAACTGTGTTCCCCGGGCTGGTTCTGTATGGGCAGACTAGCTGTTAAAGCGTGGGCGATTAAACAAAATGAACTTTTATCATAATTTAACATCATTAATATACCACCCATTTCCGAACCGGGTAATATAACCGGAAAGATCATTTCGTTTTTATTTCGAAAGGACATTTACGCACGTTGTGATAATCAAACTAAATACGCGTTATTATTTACTTATTTTCTTGTTTCACAATATTTCTGAAGTGAGACTTCAATGAAATGCAAATTATTTACATGTTTAAAACTGTTGTTCTAATCCTCCTTTTCAGATCCAGAATATTTCTGTCGATATAATCTCTGGTGTTCTTATACACATTAAATGACATACTGAGTATACCCGGTGAACCGGGTGCAAGAGAAATACAAAGAACTTCACTTAAAGGGACGGTTAGAATCTTAAAACGATCTCTAGTCTGGAGTGTCTGAAATAGCCGGTGAATGTCTGGCATCTGGTAGGATGCCCCAGCTCCAGCAAAAACAAAAAAATAAGAAAAAATAAAAAAAATAAAGCATGGGCCGCGCTGCGAGGAGAGCCTATCTCGCTTGATTGAATGCAGGGTTAAGTTGTAAATATAAAGTTATCGAGCACGAGGAGCAAAAAAGGCTGAGGAATATATCGACCGAAAAATATAAATATGACGACCACGATGATAATAACAGTTCAACGCATGCAAATAATATGAACATGGATTTCAATTATTTATTTGTCTCAACGGAAATATAAAGCTAAACGAATCGATACACGATTTAATGTATATGATCCAAAAAGAAAAAAAAGAAAAACATGTAGTCAAAAAGGCAATGGTCGTAACCGATTTAGTGTGTTTTTTCAATAGAAATGCAAGTCAAAATGAGTAAATCTGAAACTTTTGTCTTGCAATGTTATAGATGATTATTGATAATTTGTTTTCTTTAAATTATTTAGACTACGATTCTAATATAAGCTCTTATGCTTTTCACAACGATTCCAGTGGGCAATTATTCGACCTTCTTCCGGTGCATTGTTGGAATTCGGCAATACCTCTGTTGATAGATGGAACTAAATCGAGACGTGTGAGCAAAGTCCCCACCCACTTTAATTATGAATTATTGTTGCACAGACACACACACACCCACACACACATACACACGCAGATACACGCACACACACATACTTCGAACCCAAGCTTCTTACCGCTCGGCCGTCATTAGAGCCACATATCAAAAGCGAACCCTATATTTTTAGTTGTAAACATAGTGAAACACACCATGTTCTATTACTTACATATTTAATTAGTTTTACCTACAGACGCCGGCGTTCCGAGCTTTTGTTATCATAAGTGTAGGAAGTAATCATTTCAGACGATCCGAGGATTCGAACCCCTAGTTACAGAATCAGCCTAGACTCCGCGAGTTATATATAAGGTTTAGTTTTATGCAAATTGGGCAGAGACATGGGGTCAATGCGCTTCGTAAATATTGAGATATTTCCGTATTTTGTAAGCATGTTAAAAATACGTCAGCCAGACAGCAAAATCGCTACGTGTACAACTTATCATCCTATGTTTAATAACTGCACTTAACCTGACGTTGCTCGGGATGCACTTAAATAATTTTGTAATTTTGTAATTTTTATTGGTTTGCATCTTTTAAAACTTATTTCGATTAGTTGGATTGTTATTTTAATCGTGGTTGTTATATTCCCAGTCTGTCGACCGACGCATCCTTCGACCTTCTTCAGTTGCATATTTTCGAACATGGGAACGTAACACCTAAAGATGAGACACTTCATGTCGACTTACAACAACAACAATTAATGGTTCGGTTTTCAATTTCGTCCGGGACAAAGGTCTATATACACCTTCATATTAGACTGTATCTTGGCATTTTGGATGTGATCAAAATGTAGTATATGTTCTTATACTACACTTCATCTGATATGTCGTCGGTCAGTGAATATATTTTCTTTTTAGACTGAGTTAATGCATATTTCTGTCCAAATCCACAGTTCCTCATTTTGGGGGCTGGATTTTCCCTCCATTAAAAACCGACTTTATATCTAACTCTGTCTTCACAGGGAGGAGAGTTAAATACGGACTATTAAATTCCTGAGTTTGATAAGATACAGATGAAGAAAAAAGATCGATGGTTATATCATCCGAAACATTGTGAATATTACAACCAAGACGGGGATAGTAGCCCGAATTAAGTAAATTATCACTCTTCATCTAAATTCCAAAACATTCATTTTTGTAGCAGCATTTCGGCATTATTTTTGGAAACGTCAAAAAGCCACATCGAGCGTTTTGATTACAGCTTCTGCAGACGGCTGTTGGTTCATCTCTGTTAAAAAAATACACATAGTTTTCATGGTTCGTTACAATATTTCAACCACTGTGGATTTTCATTATGTACATACAACATTATATTTGGGTAATTAAAATAACAAAATTAAAAACATGATTTTCATGGTCACATTCGAGGATTAAAAGTTGTAAACTTTGATTATTTTTATACGAAATGTAAAATCGGTGAGCTTTATATATATATATATATATATATATATATATATATATATATATATATATATATATATATATATATATACATTCTTAAGAAGAGAAAACTCCCCAAAATATTATATCATACGGAGTTTCCACCAGCCCATTTCATGCAGGTATTGCATAACATTCTAACATTGTGTAGATAGACAGATATATGTGTGTTTGTAAAAAATGTAAAAAATAAATAAATATATATATATATATGTGTATGTATACATTGTATTAGAGCTGAAACTATTTAACCTGTTCCATCATTATATGTCTTATTTGCCCCAACTTGTGTCTATCTGCCACACTTCTGTATTGTATTGCATTCTAAGTATCACATTTCTATATATAAGTAAACATACACCTCTTATATATATATATATATATATATATATATATATATATATATATATATATATATAAGTGTATTTAAATCGAGACAATCTGAATATTTTGAGAGAACCATTTGTTTCATAGCTAGCTCTCCAAATAGATTCCTATCAATCTCATCAGGGCGGGGGGTCGCTGATCTTCAGCGTTCGGTTTAACTATGAATGTGACTTTCTTATTTCTAGCTGAATGCTGATGATTAGCGACCTTGTCTTATTTGATTCGTAAACCCCTATTTGGAGGGTTGTCTCTGAATTCTATCATACGTTCATAATATCCAGTATGTGTCTCTTTAAATCACGGTATTTGAGTACTTAAGAAACAAAGCAACATCATACTTTCTCGCTTTCTCTGTTTCTTCATCTCCATCTCTCTTTCTCTCTTTCTACCTACCTACATATATATACATATATATATATATATGTATATATATATATATATGTGTGTGTGTTGGTGTGGGTGTTTGTGTGTATAGGTGTGAGTAATTTATAGGTGAATAACAGAAATAAACAGTAAAAAAAGAGCAGTTATGTTTGCTTGATATTCCGCTTAACATTTTATGAAGGCTTTTTTAAGATGTGTGTTTTATTGTATTCCATTTGGATTAAAGTTGTTTATTTCGATACTAGCTGACCCGTTGCTTGGAAATATCTGGTGATGTCTTTTAATATTTTAATGTATATTTTATTATTTGTAAATCTATCGGATATTTTAGAAACATTACATTGGAACATTATCTTTTTTACTTCGAAATGTTGACATATTGTTTCTGGAAGTTCTTCATATTGTTTTACTATAATATCCGACCAGTAAAAATAATGTAGTTGTGATTGTGTGCTGAAATCAATTTAACTGAAAATATTGTGAATAATGACGAAATACATTGAAACCAAAGTAAGATAACAATTAAATAGAACGGCATTGACGAAACACAGAAATGGTGAAAATAAATTCATGAACATGCACGTTTTTAAAGGTAAATTTAATAAATACTGTACAGCTTGATTAGTTATGTTTAATCTAATACCAAAATGTGATAACACTATAGCAGACGATATGTATATGAAATGATTAGATAAAAAAATCTTCTGTTTGAAAGACGGGTAATGGATTATCAAACGACATTTCCTAGCTGTCAAAGTTGTATTAAAATTGCGAGAGGAAAAACAAAATTCAAAAACATGTTTAAAAATGAAGTTCAATGTATAAACATAATTATAACAGATATTACTAAACTGGGAATAACAAAATACGTGTTAAAAGCACAGACTTTAATTGAGTACTTTTAACTTTTTGTTGCAGTTAATTGTACATAAAGTGTGTATTACTAAGCTTATTTATAATAACTTATGCAATTTAATTCTTAAGAAGTAATCGTGAAAAAAATATCGTAAAAGAAATAGATACATATATAACCAGCGATTCTGGACGCCATTTTGTATTTTCCATATCTGTTGATTATCCAATGAAAATAAACGTTGACTATTTATTAATTTCTATAAGTAAAAAAATAATCGAGCTATATTTTTGTGTAAAACACATATACTGCAATTGTACGTATTTATCTGGCTACGGAGAATCAAGTGTCGAGTTGTCAGCTGGAAAAATCAAGAAGCAGAGTGACTTTCCATCATATATAACATTTGAACTTTATTTATAGTCTACATATACTGTCAGATATTCATGAATTATATATCAGGTAAATGCACACACACACACAGCCATATACGCACACACACCCATATATATATATATATATATATATATATATATATATATATATATATATATATATATATAAATATAAGGGCAATATAAATGATATTGAGCACTTTTGATAAACCCGGTTGAAATTCTTTGGATTACTACCCTGTGGATGTTTTACATGGATTAATATATATATATATATATATATATATATATATATATATATATATATATATATATATATATATATATATATATATATATATATATATATGCAAAGACTAATATATAATTTCTCGAGGCAATTTAGTGGATTATTTTTCTAATGAGTCTAACACAAACTTTATTTTTATATAATATATTTAATCACTTATTTTGAACCTCATGAATAATGGCAGAACATGATTCTTTTTGTGTTACATTTGTATTTAAATCCTTATTATGGGGTAATTTAAAGAAACATTAAAGATTTTAAAATTTCAGGTATTTTTGTACGCATTTACTACACGGTTTATTTATTTGCATGAATCAGTTATAAATGAGTCTTACTGCTTCATCGAAAACATTTTCTTTACTCTTTGGAACAAGAATGTACTCACAACTTTTGCAGATACAACATGTAACTGATCATGTGAACATCACTTTTGAATAACGTGATGTCCAGGGATATTCCGGTGATTGCGACTGTGATTAATTACTGCCTATTGCCAAATTCTAACTGCGAATTAAACGTGCTTGAATAGAAAAAGACTATCCCATAGAATTAGCTGAATTCTTTAAAATATGACAATATCTCCTTACAAGAGGGTGAACCGCCCCCCCCCCCCCCAAAAAAAAATACTGCGACCCATTATATAGTAAATGAAGTTCTCATTTATTTCTGAAATCTAACTATATTTGGTCAGAATAAACATTACTCTATGATTGCGTTGTCTACCAAGTTTTAGCCATTGATGTCCAATTGTCATTGTTTAATCGGCGGTCAGTTATATGTGGGCGTACTTCGGTGATCGTCACAAGGATTAAATGTGATTCTGAATAGATTTCACACTCAGCTGACCATAACTCACAGATGTTTATCTTCAGAGTTATCACAATTATAATATCAATCAAGAGAATACCCTAGACTATTTATCAAATAATGGAGACGATCACAGCAAAAATAATGACATGGCACAAAACAGGATTGTGTTTGATTTATTGACAATACTGCACGATATATCCAGGTGTGATTAATGGTGATTTAACAGAGTGTTGAGCATTCATTACTGAAACTTGGTGAAGACCTCAAGTATATAGAGAAGTTAATTTTTCTTGAATGTGGGTGTCTGCAGAAATGATTGTGAATGTTATCAACAATTCTATAAGTGGAATTATCTTTTTGGAGAGAGGTCACCATGTGTATTAATCTGTAAGTGAGACAGGCGGGTTTTTTTCAGTTTGCGTTTATTGCTTATGCTTGACGGATCAAGTAGCAGCCCGAATATTAAGCTTTCTATTTTTTTTTAAAATACTTTGTAACGTGCAATATGTATAATGAATAAGGAGTACATTGTTGTATGAATAAAATTTAAAGCAGTATTTTATTATTTTGTGTTTTGCTTTATTTATCAAGAACACTGGAAGAATGGACCAACCAACAACGTGCTAAGTATTTTCTAGGTGAATTATCCCAGAATATATAGATAAGGAAGGCTCTGTAGACTGGCTAAAAAGAGGATCTCTCCACTATAATCAGGAGAGAATAATAATGGCTGCTCAAGATCAAGGCTTGATGACCAATGCCTTTAAAAAGTCGAATGGTCTCAGCAACAATAACAAGTGCAGGTTCTGCCACACAGAAGTAGAGAGTGTGAGCCACCTGACATCTAGTTGTAACGTTCTCCTGGGGGATGGCTATTATACAATGCGACACAACGGAGTGTGTAAATATCTTCACTGGACTATTTGTAAAACGTTGAATATCTAGTGTAGCAGCAAGTCCTGGGAGCATATACCAGAAAGAACAGTTGGAAATAAGTTATACACAATCCACTATGACTATGAAAACCCTACAACTACATATTTAGAAAACCGAGCTGTTAAACCTGACATCGTAAAATTGGACAAAAGGGAGAAAGTAGCAACCGTAGTTGAAGTCAGTGCCCCTAATGATGTTGGCTTAAAAATAGTTGAAAGGGAGAAGATTACGAAATACCAAGGTCTTATGTACGACATGAAAAGAAACTAGACTCTTAGGATAATCTCCATCATACCAGTAATTATAGGAGCAACAGGACTAATAAAACACATTTCAAAAGATATCTGGCAAGTATACCCGGTGAACCGAGTGCAAGAGAAATACAAACAATTGCACTTAAAGGGACGGTTAGAATCATAAAAAAGATCTCTAGGCTGGAGTGTCTTAAATAGCCGGTGAATCTCTGGCACCCAGTAGGATGCCCTATCTCCAACAAAAACAGAAAGATGAGAAAAATAAAAAAATATGGATAAACGGGGAGTTTGAATTATTTACTAGACACTATCCTCAAGTGTATTCGGTCTCTCTGTACAAGGTTTTGTCAGGACAACATGGTATGTGGATACTTCACCCTACATGTACAGCTTGACACATTATTCAAAATAATATAGTATTCGCAACACAAATAAGATCCGCTAAGCACGTCTATACACTTGCTCATACGAGGAATAGTGCCCATTTTCCTAGTGATGTTACCGCAAGTAACAACACTTAACTGTATACTTCACCTGACTAGCTGAATTATTGCCATGCAATCCGGTAAGACCAGTTGACCACAAGTTATATATACTATAACATAACATAGTCAACTGGTCAATTGGGGAATAGAACATTAATGTTCTTAACTTATTTACTAACTCAAAATTTGAGTAATAAAGAAAAACTTTAATAGAATATTCGACTATCTATGTATATCATATAGAGATTAAGTGCTAGTCACAGGAAGGAGCCCTTTAATTTCTGAGAACTTCGACTGAAGTAAAATAAAACAAAAATATAAACCGGCTAAAAAACGACTCCCTCCACTATGATCAACATAGGATGATAATCACTGACCAAGCAAGGCTTGATGACCAATGCTTTTAAGAAGATGAGTGGGGTCAGTAACGACAGCTAATGCAGGTTATGCGATACAGAAGTAAAGAGGGTGGTCAACCTGACATTCAGATGTAAGCTTCTACTGGGGGACGGCTATTATACAATGCGACACAATGGAGTGTGTAAAAATCTCTACTGGACCATCTGTAAAAAGATGAATGTCCAGTCCTGGGAAGATGTACTAGAACGAACTGCTTAAAATAAGTCATACAGCATCCCCTATTACTATGCAATTTTTACAGCTACATACCTGGAAAATGGAGCTGTTTAACCTGACAGAGTGATATCGGACAAGAGGACAAAAGTAGCAACACGTATGATGCTGTATTTAACCAAGCTGAGCGGGAGAGGATAACGAACTACCAACATCTTATGTACGACATAAACAGAAACTGGATTTTTAGAAAAATCTCGATGATTCCAGTAATTATAGGAACAACATGACTCATGAAAAAGAATGTCAAAAACTTCCTGCCGAATATACCCCTAAACCAAATGCAAGAGAGATAAAATGATCTCTCGGTTAGAGTATCTGAAATAGTGAGTGAATGGCTTGCATTCGGTAAGATGCCCCAATATCCAGCAAACACAAAATGATAAGAACATTTTCAAAATATAAAGAAATACAATTTTACTTTGAATGTAGACAGTCCTATTATATTCTTCAATTAAAAATGTGAGTTAGCCCACATGCTGATTTTAATTTGTAGGTTTTTATTTTAAAGATATTAGATTGCCAGTGGTTTGAGCCATACTAACTTTTTTTTAATAAATTCTAGCGAATATTATGAATAGCAAAATCAGAACTTGATTCTGATAAGCAAACATTCACGTGTTGTAGTTGTAACATGTTATAAGCAATAAGGTAATTTTTTACGGTTTAATTAAAAATATGTAGTTTTACAACCGGTAATATTGAACTATTGTTTAATTATGCCCGAAACCTCAAACCAGCAACGGAAATAATACATTTTGATTTGAAGAATATAAAAGTATTATCTCTCTTACAACTAAAATGTTATTCCTTTACTTTTTAAAGTTAAATGAAGTATGTGAGAACCTACCTGGAAGTTATTTCAGTTTTTATCTCGTACGTTTGAACACTATTTTAACTTTATATATATATATATATATATATATATATATATATATATATATATATATATATATATATATATATATACATATATATATATACATATACACACACACATATATATATATATATATATATGTATATATATTAGTACATGTATTGTATTTGTTTCTGTAGATGAAACTCTAGTGTTTATAAAAAGTGCTCAAAAACAAGTAGAGCTGTTGTTTAATATAAAGGTTTATTAATACAAACATTATTGGTTACATATGTGCATACATGTTTCGGATGTACTCTTCACAGAGAGTACACCTCTTCATCCCCAAAAAGACAAAGAAAGTGCACTTGTATTCTTTGGTCTGAAAAGGTAAATAAAATAAAAATACTATATATATATATATATATATATATATATAGAGAGAGAGAGAGAGAGTGAGAGAGAGAAAGAGAGAGAAAGAAGGGCATTTATTTACGTACGCTATGTCGACGATGTTCTTATTCTAGCTGATACCAATGAACAAATACATAAACTTCAAGACCTTTTCTAAAAAAAATATGTTCTTAAATTCACCATAGAAATGAACGTAAATAACAAAATCCAATTCCTAGATATTTTTTATTGACGCCTATAATAAATCGTTTAACACTTCCACTTATAAAAAAACAACCAGCTTAAATTCTAGAAATAAAAAAAATTTCAAGAGCGAGTTCCCCTATCGCTACACAATAGTTATTGTTAAACATCTATAAAACCGTGTCAAATTAATTTCCTCCTCTACAAACTATAATTCATTGAATTAAAAAATATAAAACATATACATATTAACAACGAATTTCCTAATTATATAGTTCATGAAAAAATAACAATAACGATTCGAAATTTAAAAAAACACTAGTACAAATAATAATACTATTCAAAACCACAACTCGAAAAATATTAACATATACTATTGTAATCAAATGCAACCAAACTTCAGATTAGAAGGAAAAATCATGAACAATATCATACACAGGTACATATCACCAATTGACAATAACAATAAAATAAGACTCATTATTTACTATAAGAAATTTAAAACCCAAAAAACTTGTAGTAAAAAAACAACTCCTTCCAAGTCTTTCTAGACTTGGAGGGAGTTGAACCAATGTTATTTATAAGTTTAGATGCCCTTTGGACGAATGTATCTAACATAATAATTGTAAAGCTAATAGCTACATTGGTTTTACAAGCACTACATTATCTCGCTGCCTTACCATGCATCTTGTAAACCTTATCGAAATATACTAACATCTACAAAAACATAACTGCCCTCTCTCTGATTTAAGACAAATTCTAGGTAATAACACTAAAATGATACATTCCAAAAATAATTTTAAAAAAATAGAAATACTGGAAGCTATCTACATAAAAACACACCAACCTTAAATTAACAACATCACAGATGAAACCAGTGGTAACATTTTAAAATGCTTAATGTAATGCGATTTTGTTCTGTGATGCCATTCAGCGTTGCTGAATTTAAATCGTCAACGACTTCCTTGAACAATGCGAAAAACTTTCTCTGCGAATTTCTCCGCCGTCTTTTAACATTTTTTTTTCTTTCTCTAGCTTTTTTGTTCATTTGCTTTTGACAGCTGAGGATGATTCAACGAAGAATCGAAAATGTTCCTAGAACCTATAGAACATTTATAATTTTTATTTCTATTTTAATACAAAAAAAAAACGATCAGAAAAATAAAAAAATAAAAAAGATAAAGTTAAACAGAACGAATTCTGATATTTTTTACAATGTTTGCGTAAATGAGAAAATGCTGGCTAAATACGCACAATATATATATATATATATATATATATATATATATATATATATATATATATATATATATATATATATATATTTATGAACTAATATTAAATTATATTTAGCTATTCGAATCTTGACGTGAACTAATTTATCACGTACATCGATACGGAATAGTCGTAATACATACAAACACCCACGTAGGGATGACAACATTAATATGCTACCTATTTGTGCGTGAAAAAACCCTAGTCCAACAACCCTACCCCTAACAACGCCATTTTTTAGTGATTACAAATCAAAACTAATTTTTAGTAAAAAAAAACACTTAAAATATATAATTTATAACCTGTTGATTTTCATTTCCTCGTTAAAAAAAATTTCTTTAATGCAATTAACTAAATGTATTATTTGGTTTTTGTTGCTTTAATTGTTGCTTTAAATGCTAATTAATGGTTTTGTTTTTTAACTCACTTGTAAATCCAGCTAAGGTCGATCAACCGATTTGGCGTCGGTACTTTCCGGCGGTTTACTTAAAAATCCGAAAAGTACCGACGCCAAGTCGATTTTAGCGTAAGTTCTAATTTAAGAAAGCACCAAAATTTGTTTGCGATCAAACAATGTGTGCGATGCAATTTAAATGTAATTAAAAAATGTTGATTATGTATGTTTTAAAATGTGTTTTTAATTTAATCAAATACTTGTTAGCGGTATAATTTAAATATATTGTGATGTCACTAAAAATATGTTTGGCAAATGATTTTGAAATCTGTTTACAATTTAATTTTAAAATGTTTGTAATGTAATTGAATCCGTGCTATTTTCGATTGGGAAAAGATATTGGCTATGGAATGTTATGCAATTTTATGCATTAGATAATATTTCATTGATACTGATGGTGGGTTTAAAAAAAAATGTTTAAACGAAAAAGAAAAAAGAAATGTAAGAAAAATGACAGTGCATCGACCTTTCTACATAGAATTAAACTTGCTATATATATATATATATATATATATATATATATATATATATATGTATATATATATATATCAGGACCGGCGGGACAGTTATAAAAGTGTGGGGGGATCTCCTAAAAGGTTGGGATGCGGTTAAACACATGCATATATAACTTCATTATTGATGACCGTAAAGTTGGGGGGAAGTCAAAAAGTGGGGAGGCTTGAGCCCCCCTGCCCCTCGCCGGTGCCGCCGTCCATGTATATATATATATATATATATATATATATATATATATATATATATATTTATTACAACGCTAGATAAAACTGTCTAGCTTAATAAGGCAAAGTGTAAGGGAAATAACTCGTTCTATAATATGGGTTTCCTTGATTTTCGATAATAATGTAGTGATGACGTCGTGAAGCATTTTTTCCACCTTCTGAGAGAAAAGTGCAAGGGAGATAACTCGTTCATACATATTTTGCTTTTTAGCTTCGAAAATAAAAATCTCGTATTTTTGACGTCATGAAGACAAATATTTTTCTTTTCTTTTTTCTTAAGAAAGATAAAGATAAAGAGAGAGTGAGTGTGTGAGAGAGAGAGAGAGAGAGAGAGATGACTTCTTATTACATAAGAATTAGACACACGGTCGGGTTTTAATGTGGGTAAAATCCAGCTTCCCCAACAGAACAACTCTTGGTTGGGACAAAAAATAAAAGTGGTTTCAATCTAGAAAAATTTCTCCTTCCCTGACTGAGGACATAAAAGATGAAGTGTAGCATCACAACAGATGCTACACTTTGCTCCCAGCAAAAAGGCTATGGGAGAGTCTTTCATTTCGATAATAAATATAGCGTATTTTTACGCCGTGGAGGCACTTCTTTTTATTTTATTTTTTGCTCACGTAGATTTAATGAACATACCTAGTATCGTAAAGTCTAAAGATTGCATTTTTACACATTCCGGACAAATGGATCGGGGCAAAAAACGAAAAAAAAGTGTGAAAACAAAATAACAAAATAACAAAATAATTTTTCGTAATTCATTTTTGGCGATTATGCAGTATGGTTACCATGATAACAAAAACACATACTCAACAAATTACTGTTACCAAACGCAATGAAGGTTATTTTTTACCTACCTGAATAATTCTTTTGTGATTTAAAGTATTTGAAAATATTTTATTTCAATTTAATATTTCGTTGAAATCCGATATTGTTAAAGTCTTAATTCAAAATGTCCGACTCTAATAACGATATGAAGGCTCGCCTAGTCGTTCTATCGTGAATCCGATGTTTTACCACCCTCTGAACATACGATACCAAATCTGAAAAAAAAACTTTAAAAAATGTCAAAACTGAAAAGTTAAGCAACTTTTTTTTTCATATATGTATATATATATATATATATATATATATATATATATATATATATATATATATATATATATATATATATATATATTGCGCTATCTCGTATATTGAGCTTAAATCATTTCACTATAGGTTCAATTCTCTAAAAGTATACTTTATATATATAGTCTCGGAAGTTTTTTTAACCTTCAAAACTGGGGAAAACATTGTTTTTTTCGTTGAAAGATTTTTTGTCTAGTAAGTCAATCAATCTACTGCAATCACTATATTAGTTAACTTCCAAGAATTTACTCTAATATAAATATATTTTTATATATGTGTTTTTATATAAGGGATCGTCAGTTGTTTACCATGAAAACTGTTTCGGGATTTTAAAAACAAAACAGTATTTCTTTATCATGGCATCCCAGCAGTGTTTATTAGACACCACCTCCCTATTTAATAATTATTTTTTTAATTAAAAAGTTTACGAATATTTGATTTAGTTTTGCTTCCAGATTTGTTTTTCTGAAGTTATTAAATATAGTTTCTCCTTACTTGTGTTGTTCCTTTCAAAGTGAGTTTACTATTTTACAGAACATCTATTTTATAGAGTTAGATGATTCCATTATTATAACCCCCCCCTTTTTCCCCTTGGTTATTTTTATTATCTACAAATGTTTTAAAATTAAAAATATATATTTATAAAATATTTCATATATGCATATATATGCATTTATTTATTTATTTCATCATGGACTATTTACATATGTTATACATTTTTGTAGTAGAGTTTTGGATTTCTTTTAGCAATTTCTTTTGATTTATTTCATATAATTTAAAAGCGTCAGGATAGCGTATATATATATATATATATATATATATATATATATATATATATATATATATATATATATATATATATATACTGTGTGTGTATTTAGGCAGCATGTTTTCGTTGAGACTAATTTTATAAAATCCCACAGAGTTTTTTTTAGTTTTTTAAATTTTTTCGATGAGTCCATTTAGAATTACGGTCACATTGGTGTATATAAGTTCTTTGTTCCATTTTGCTTTCTTTCTTCTTTACGCGAGTACTTTCCGGTCGATTCATCAAATTATCACCAGATAGCGTTAACCAGTAAAATATGTCTCAATTTTGGCAAAATGTCAAACTTATTGTAACACGTTTTTTTTTCACAATGCATTACTCTAAGCTCTCTATTTAAACATACTAAACGTCTTGAGAAATCTACTGATACGAAATATGCACATTTGGCATTTTTTTATTTACAGGTGCCCTGTATTTTTTTTACAAATAGCACTAATACATCATTTGAAATTTATAGGTAAACATTAGGAAATAAAATGATGTATATCGAATGCTTCGTTTATCTCGGAGCAAGAATTTACTTATATAAAATGTAATCTAGGTAAATCTTAAGTTTTAAGACAATTTTTTTCGTTAAAATACACCGTTTGATCATATGCATTCAAAGAATATTCTCCCATTTTTTAATTATTTGGATATTTCATGGAATTATTTTATTAGATATACTTCATTATCATTTATTTTTTTGTTTGTTAATTTATTTGTCCGTTTGTTTGAAACGTTATGCAAAAAATAATCACCAGATTTCAATGCCCTTTTTTACAAAAGTTCCATCTTGGCCCAGGGAATACCTATAATAAATTCTGAATCTGATCCAGTTCAGGATCTGAATTTAAGACTTTTTGGAATTCGGAAAATCCCCATATTTCATCATTGTAAAAGTTGTTTTTTTAAATCGCATCTCAGTAAAATTTTTGTCTATTCTTTTGAAATTTGAAACATAGGTACCAGATAGTATTACATATCACCAGCTCAAATTTCACCTAGATATAAAACAGATTCAAGATTTTGCAGCAATCTTCATTTTAACATAGAACATCCTATTTAACAACTTCATATGAATCTCCGTCAATCTGGCATTTCTCAATCAATTTGTGTAAACTTTTCTATATATATAGTGTCTCATTAAAAAAAAAACATTACAAAGTTACACCTGAATAGTGAGGCAACACAATAAACCTTGGCAGAGGGTTGTGTTCTCTGGGTGCTTTTGTTATTCAATTATTTTGCAATCATCTAACTCAATGTTATCTTCAGGCACTGGGAAATTTGCACAAGCTGTACCACAACCCTCTCCAACTGTGCGTTGGACACTTAAGTCCATACTTTTTACATGTACAACGTTCTGTATTGCAATATTTTTAGTTGCACCGGATCAATTTTAGAAGACTTTCTGGTGTTGCTAGCATATCAGTCATTTCTGGTATGATGACACCATCGATCGCCTGCCATCTCCAATTGATGGGATTTAGAAAACGGGTTACTAACCATATCTGTACTTATTAGTATAATGCATATAATAGAATTTCGCAGCAGCTGTTGTTGGAGGCAATATATTTAATCCACTGTGATTATGTTTTTATGTATCTTTTGGAAAAACCGATGATAGCGCAATCAGTTGACGTTCTCTTCTGGCGTTTTTCAGATACAATAATGCATTCGTTTGATGTATTACATTGACAGAAGACCTCGACACAATGCTGTAAGTCTTTTTTTATTTTATTGCGTTGCCTGAATTGGATTAGCATGAGGTTGTGTCACATCCAAGTAAGGCATGAATAAATGGTAAATGTAAGCATATGCTGGGGCCAAGGTCAGATTTCGAACAGTGCATATTTTAACAGCAGTTTCAATGATAAGACAGCATCACCATTGGCGTTGATACACCGACACCCTGCTCGTTCTAAATATTCAGAACACATCTGGATAAGTTTATGTTTATTAGATTTCTTTGCCAAGAAAATGTGTCTTTGTATTGCTGGAAACATAATTAATTCACTATGTGAAGGTACAGTATTTACGTCTCTTCCCAAATAAATTATGTTTATTTACTGAAGGTTGTTAACTGTAACCATCCAATATAAAGACGCATTTGTCATATTTGCACAATACGTATTTAATATATAGATTATATATTTATGTTAATGTAAGGCCATGATGCGAAATGATTCGATGTAGTAATGACCCTCCATCCAAAACAAAGTATCTACCAGTGGGAAGTTTGCATTTTTAATATCGAAGCTGGCTCCATATGGCACTTCCTAGAATTGCCTTGCTTGCAGATCTGGGGCAAGCATTTGAATCAAGCATAGATGTTGTTTAACAACACAGTTCCTATTTAAAGAGGTTCTGTATATTAAAGTTTTCTTTTGTTGCAACTAATGTTAGGCATTGAAACAGTGCATGTCGATGAACATGCACTCCTCTTTTGTCTATAATCACATCTGTGTTTAATTCACGGGTAAGTGCCTGTTTTCTTTTCACTTAGATGAATTGTTAGATAACTCATTGCCTTCCATAGATTGAAGAATCTCATAGCCACATTTTTCTGTTTGATCTAACTTAACTGAATCCTATGCAATAATACCTGAGATAATGCTGTGCCGTGACATCAGATTTACTGAGGGAATTTCTGGCTTTCAAATAGCTGATATGCTGTTTTGTATCCGCGCAGTCTCTCTTTTGTCATGCTCCAGTTACTTCTTGTGCTGTTTACTAATTTTTTGCAATTATATATATTTTATTACACAACTTTCTGCTAAATTGGTACATTTTACTGACTTATATTAGTTGACTCTTATACAGGGTGGTGCAAAAGCCACGCATTAGTTTGAATCAGTAAAAACTTTCACATTTAATCAAATTTTCTCCTTATTTTTCAGAATATTACAGATATGAACATTGACAATTTATCATGAAAAAATATAGCACTGAACAACGAACCAAAATTATTGAACTTTGCTTCGGAAACCATCGTTCAATAACCTTAACCCAAAGAGCCTATCGTCGGCATTATGATGTCAGCCAATCTCCCAGTCAGACCACAATTGATCGTCTTGTGGCCTTATTTCGGCAGCAGGGTTCAGTCAATGATCTTCCACGATCTGACAGACCACGTTCAGTACGGACAGCGGAAAATGTAGCACTCGTTGAGGATAGCATTTCTAGAAAATCCAAACAGATTAACTCAAAGACGAGTCACTCAGATTGGGATGTCCAGAAGGTCACTTCAAAGAATTTTGCGTGAATTGCATCTGTTTCCATACAAAATTCAATTGGTACAGGCATTACAACCCACACATTTGCAATCACGCGTTACTTATGCTGTTCACATTCAGCAATTAGCCAGAGAACAAAATGAGTTGATCCATAAGCTGATAATGAGCGACGAAGCCCATTTTCATCTGAACGGGTTCGTAAATAAGCAAAACTGCAGAATATGGGCCATTGAAAATCCAAGAACCGTTCATCAGCGTGAATTACATCCACTAAAATATACCGTATGGTGTGGTGTTACCTCGGAAAGAGTGATCGGTCCATATTTCTTTGAAGACGGAGAAGGTGTCGCGGTGACGATAACTGCACAGCGATATCAACAAATGATTGACATTTTTTACGGCCAGCTGTTCAGGACAACCCATAAATGTGGTTCTAACAAAATGGAGCTACTGCCCACACTGCCCGACAAAGTATGGCGCTCTTAAGGGGATTGTTTGGCGAGCGCTTAATTAGCAGAATTTCTGATTTTAACTGGCCTTCACGTTCACCGGATTTAATAACCCCTGACCTTTTCCTTTGGGGTTATCTTAAGGAAATGGTATATGTAAACAAGCCTACAACGATTCGAGAGCTTAAAAACAATATCAGACATGAAATCCAAGAACTTAAGCCAGGTATTCTAAGGAGGGTAATGGAAAATGCCCTAACTAGACCCCGTCTTTGTGAGGCCGAAAATGGTGGCTATTTAAAGGATATTATTTTAAAAAACTACTGCAACAAAATTACCAAGTAAATGTATTATTTATCAGAAAAGCCTAGTAAATTACTTTAAATGTTGTAGTTTCCTTCACCTAAACAAACCAATACGCGACTTTTGCGCCACCCTGTATTAGTGAGTCTTTTCTTCACTTTGAGTTTCAGTGTCAGGTATAGAATACTTTAACAAGGTCATTTCCACTAAGCATATTCGACACTGAGTTGTGGTCATATAACTCTTCTAGAACTTCTTACAATCTTGCTTTTTCCGTTTGATTACCTATACACCCAATAGCACTCATCTCCATGTGTACTCCTCTAATTCTCAGCACTACAGATTTCAGACGACTTATTAACTATAATAGTTTGACCCTTCCAATACAGTAGATGGCCAAATGTTGTAACAGAAGCTGTGTTATAATTTTACTTGTTCAACCAGGAATATCAACGTATAATAGATACATGACACATTTGATGGATCTAAGTCAATGAAAGGCAACATCACAACAGTTGCTCTCCCCGGATGATTTCCTTTGTATACCATTTGCATGAATTCTGACAACATTGGGCATTGCCATTGCAGAAAATGGAAAACTGTCCAAAGAATATTAATTAAATATGGGGATTTATGAAAATGATCACAGATGGTTAAGTTCGCCAAAATGATACAACTTTTTTATTTTTACTTAAAGGATCTCATTAGTCGTTACTTCATGCTGGGAAATCACCTGTATGACAAATTTACCTGGTGTTAATATGGCAACCATACCTATCCGATGAAAGGTGCCATATCTATCAAGGGTTTATATATTGTGGTCAATAGTGTCTGTTACAAATATCATAAATTGACCTTCTGTAACAGTGACATAACAGTTACAGAAGCATTTCGTTCAAATGTTTGTCATATGAGCTACAAAACCCAGTTTACTGTAATATATCTATCAACAACATACAATCAAAATGGTGATGCCTTTTCATGACTAACCGTAATTGTAAAAGAGCAATCACAATACTTGGTCAAATAGCTTAAATGATGACATGAATTTCACCTCCCCCCCACCCAATTTTCTTTTTTTTCTTTTTTTTTGGCGGGAAAAAATCCTTTCCCCCCCCCCCCCAAAAAAAAACAACAACATTTTTTTTCCTTTTTAAACAAAAAATATTGGGAGACAATTTCTTCTTTTTTTTTTAACTGAAAATGTTTCACCACCCAAGAACGCAGCGTCTAACAAAAATAGACTACTGTTAGGGAGTCTATTTTCGCAAGTCTATATATTAATACGATAGCGTGTGTGTTCGTGTGTCACGCTTTCATCAAAAGCTCTGCGCATCCGTGTTGCACTTAGATTTGGAAAATAATTCAAGGCACCTAATTTTTCGGAGTGCTACTAATTATATCCTTTGGCGCAAAGGTAAGCAACGTAGGATTTTGACGTAAGTTCTTGACGTCGGCCCGAATTATTTAGAGTTCGATCCTAACCAACCTAAAGTATTTTTGCTTTCTACATCGAATGTAGAGAAAATATTTTAAGTAGGGAGGGGACGACCGAAAAGACACATATTAATACGATGTTCATTTTTTAAAATAAATATACAAGTCAAATCTTATAATATTTTATTCAAACATGTATAGGTTAGGAACAAAATAATTAGGATTAGAAACATCATTTCGTGTAATTTACATGGGTCTCGCTAGTTGTCCTAATTATAATTAAAAAATTATATTGTCATATTAAATTTGTAATTAATGTTATCATATTAAATTGATAATTACTATTATGCTGTTTATTATGTTACTAATAGATAATTACTATCATTCTGACTTGATTACTTATTTTAATTTGTTATTAAAATATAATTATTTTATATACGTTCACTATTATCCTTCATATTTATATTTATCCTATATATATCTTCACTATTATTGATTTTCTTAATCTTCAAATAATTTTTATATTTGCCTATTTTAACTTGTACATTATTTTGTTATTTATTATTATAGTTTATTCTTTTAATTTCTATTATTTTAATTTTTATTTTACTTTATTTATTCTATATTTAAATAGTTAAATTACTATATGCTAGATGTTATTTTTATAATTATTATTATTATTATTATTATTATTATATAATATTATTATATAATATTATTATTATTATATAATATTATTATTATTTTATTATTCATATTATATAATATTATTATATAATATTATTATATAATATTATTCTTCTTATTATTATTATTAGTAGTAGTAGTAGTAGTAGTAGTAGTAGTAGTACTATTATTATTGATCTTATTAATTGAGTGGCATTGCATATATAATGCAATGCCACTCAATTAATAATCTATATAATACTAAAACTCTATTGTTCTTGTATGTTTGCAATCAGCTTTCAGCTTTCCGGTTTTCAACATCCGGTTGCGCATGCGTAAATAGCATCGTCTTCAATCTGTTATTCCAATTCCGTTAGTCTCTATTATGATTAACGAACGCATGAAATTTTTCATTCTGGAAATTTTTAAACAATTTCATTTAATTTCATCAAATAGTTTATTTGTTTTCTTCACGGCTAAAAACATTCAACGGGAGGACTTCGTAAAGTCTGTCGCAGTTTCAAAAAAACTCCTCCCTTTTAAAAAACAAAAACAAACAAACAAAAAAACAACACTCATTATTAATATCAGCGATACTAGCGGTCGGCGAACGAAACCACCTCCCACTTTCCCTCTCATAGATTTCACCACTCCTACTCCCTCTGTTTTCGTTACGTACGCGAGAAAGCCTGCTGTACTCCCTTCCTTTCTCAAATCGCCCTAACCAACCACTTATAATTCAGTAACTGTAATTTAAAAAAAAAACAATTATAATAAACAGAACGACTCATAGAAATCTATCTATATTCTTTTTTCATTTTAATATACTTTCATAGAAATGCTTCTGTTATGTAAAAAAAACCTATTTTCTTTATGCCACAAGTGTCACGCTCATACATGAATTCCATAGCTAATATAACAAACTGACCCAACGGGTCACGGGTGGTCTAGTATTTATTATATAAATAAGCGATTCTTTTTTCTATATAAACTGAATATATATATATATATATATATATATATATACAAAACTCTATTAATTTTACACTCCTGGGAAAAGTAAACTTCTAGTATACACGCACGCACACACACACACACACACACACACACACACACACACACAACGACGCACCCCTTATATATATATATATATATATATGTGTGTGTGTGCATACTAGAAGTTTACCTTTCTCAGGAGTGTAAAATTAATAGAGTTTTGTATTACTATTATGTTATCTTCTAAGATTATAATCAAGGTATAACACTACTAAATTTTATGTCTAGAATGTCTATTTCAAATTTTTTACAAATCCATTACATTGTTTTTATACTGGAATACATTTAAGGCTAACTCTTAAGACGTCTGAAGAAAAAAGTGTAATTTAAAGAATCTTGACTCCTTGATGTGTAATAACTATTGATAAGTTTGAATGCAAATCTGAAATATAACGCCCCTCCTCTTAAAGATACCCCAAAGAAACTTACATTTAGGAAATATTTAATATATATCGTTCAAATTTCTAGAGAATTTAAACCCTTTCCAGAAAACTAAATTAAACAAAATGCATTCCACTTTTCTGACTTTTTCGTCCAGAAGATGTATTCAAAAATTCATAATCATCAGTTATTAAGTTTAGGAGTGAATCCTGCACATACAAATCTAAACACATATACACATATCTAACTTTTTAAAGACATATACAAGCCTTTCCTAATTGTGTATTTTTTGTTACAAAACCACATTCTGTAGTATATGGCGTAGTGGTATTTCTCAATTCTTTTTTCGGATTTCTGCACATTTTATTGATTTGTGTTATTTTATTTAAGCAAGAAATATACATTCACGAAAAAGTTTTTTTTAAAAACAAAACGATAGTCATAAACTTCATTTTTACTATATGCATTAAGCCGGATCCTTTTTATCGACGGTCATCTAATGTTGACAAACACTGTTGCTAAACTACGCTAAAAACTCACCAAAATACCACATTCACTCTGTGGCTTAAGCTTACGTTGATGCTCTCCAATTTGTGTTAAGAGGATGTTATTAACAAAAAAAATCATCGTGGGGAGTTGGACAACATTTATAAATATTCAAGAAAGAAAGAAAAACTCATTTTTGTTATTTTATGTAATGTTCTATTATAAACATGTGTATTAAAAAGTAACATCATAATTTGTAGCGATCATAAACATACCTATTTTCTCCCTCCGAAAAATATCCACATGGAGTGAACTGGTCTCACACTGACCAATCAGCCTGCAGGGCGCATGGATTCCTTCTGTCGGCTGAAGAACTACTTCAGCCCCTTTGGGAATCACAGGCGGTCTCCGAGAGAGACTCCGGCAAGCAATGGGGGAACACGTCTTTCACTCTCTCGTCTGCATTTGTCCACTGGACGCTCACAGCAAATACTATCTTCGCTTGAAGATAGTTGCTGACGGATCCAAATCAACTCTAAGAACTCTTAATTTCCTTTTTCCCTTATCGGACACTGTTCAAGTTTCTTTCTACCTATACAAAACGGTATAGGTAAGCTTTGTGAATAAACCATTTTTGTTGTTGTCATTAATAAGTTTTGTTAATTTATTTCGTGTCTGAAACGTAAAAGAGGGACAACGCCATCCTTCTTTACAACTTAAGAAAAAATATAGAGAAAGAAAACCACATGGGTTAGTCGGGACACCTTTTAAACTGCTTGTTTTTTTTATGTTTATATAGTAACTGAAGTCGTTAATTATTCAATTTGTGAGACACAAGATATATTA
>OY744517.1:17875251-17945251 GCA_963556195.1 Sepiola atlantica | reverse complement strand
TTGAAACAAAAATAATAATCGCCATGGTCGAGAATAGACTAATTGTAGCATCCGTACAGATACTACACTGCCTAAATTTCCTTTCAAATAATTTACGTCTCAATGTAAACATTGCAATTGCCGTGGCTCGCATTAATGGTTATCTTTATTTTTAAAGACGAGATATAATACGTAAATACGTTGATGATAACGACTTTTGGTAGGCCATTACGATAAGCTAGTTACGTTTACAAAAATTCCACAAAACGGACAGACAGACATCCTGACAGAATGACAGAGAAAGTGCTCGTTATATTATAAGTGGATTACGTTTACAAAAATTCCCAAAAACGGACAGACAGACATCCTGACAGAATGACAGAGAAAGTGCTCGTTATATTATAAGTGGATTACGTTTACAAAAATTCCCCAAAACGGACAGACAGACATCCTGACAGAATGACAGAGAAAGTGCTCGTTATATTATAAGTGGATAAGTTGGCAGTGGAAAAGCCAACATTCAACATTTGAAAAAATATTAAGAAATGGAGAGTGAAAAAAAGTTCGTGTAAAAAAAAAATGGGGTTTGTCCAGTTGGTAATTGTCCGTTGATAAGGTGTCCAATGAAAGGAGATTAAGATGGAGAAGAAACAGTTTTCGTGAAGGCAGCATAGAAAACGTTCAAAGATGAAATAACTCCAATAGTGAGATGTTGAGTTCACATCGTAGGTGAAGCGTACTTAATCGGAATTAATATGATGGAAGACGAGTTTTATCGTTCATGATTAATTAACAGTCAATAAAAAACACAGCCTACCGGTTTCGCCCTCTCCTAACAAAGGCTGTATCGAAAGATTAAAAAAACGAGGGATTTAAAAAAAAAGGGGGAAGAAGGAATAGAGAAAAAACATATTAAAACAGCGTTATGGTATATGCACAATGGGGATGTATCTTAGAGACTGATCACATCTAGTCATAATAGACACTTTGTTAACAAAGGGAGGGACGTGTTAGACGAACGTGGATCGTCTCCAAACTTTTTAGCTGGTATAGGCTGACTGAGAATGGCGGGTATTTAAGCAAATTGTCTGTAATGGAAGACCCGTATGTGTTATTTTGAACGTCCGTTGACCGGAAGGTTCCATTCCTAATCTACTTGAAATGTGTTGTTGAACTCTACTATGCAATCTCAACGTCGTCCTGCCAACGTATTAGGCACTGCAACCACATTTAAAATGAGAAATTCCATTTTATAGCGGGTGGGGTGGGGTGGGGGGTTAACACATATTTTCGAGAGAACGCCAATAAAGGTTTTGTAGAGAACACAACCCGCACATTCGACAGAAAATAGCAATTTTCAACTGCTGAGATGATTTGCTTGGGGAATCTTTCACTTACTGTTCCTAACCAAGGTAAACCAATGCAAATCAGACATTTAGTCACCGTATTTGGTTTTATTTCGGAAAAAATGATTTCTTTTTCTTTTTGATGACTGACCTAATCACATCAAGGGGATAGCCATTATTAGACAAAGTATTCGTTATAGTTTTAATTTCTTCGTCTAATTTTAATTTTGAACAAATCATAAAGGTCTGTGTGTTAGGGTTCACGTTAAGTTTACCTTTCGTTTGTTAGGACAAAATGAATCCCAGCAGTCCTATAAACGAAGGTTTACGGTAGATTGATGTAAGGTAACTCGATGGGGTTTTCGTTACCAATACATCGAGGAAAGCTAAAATGAAATTGCGCTCCCCTTCATAGGTATATTTTAATGCGAGATGCATGCCATTGAGTAAGAAGAATTTATTTGCCTCCGTTTTATTAGTAAAAAGGCAAAATGTGTCGTCTACATATTGAAAGTAGACTAAAGGTTTAATAATTCCTAATAATACTAATAATTCCTTCTCATGGAATGCCACAAAAATATTCGCCATTGTCGGTCCCAGGACTGAGCCAATGGATACAATGTTTATTTGCCTATACATTACATCGTTAAAACGTAATTCAAAGGATGTAGTGGCAAATTTGATTAACTGCACGAATATGCTTTCAGGAATGAAAAGAGACGATAAATGGATACGATATAAAACATCGGCACAGATATCGATTGTTTCCAAAATAGGGACACAGGAAAATAGATTGCTAATATCGTAGGAGCACATACATGTATTAGTAACTCTATAATTTATAATGTGATTTGCAAAATAAAATGAATATTTAAGCAGGGTTTAGTATAATACTTAAATACTGGCTGTAAAATATTAAAGATCTATTTCGCAACCTTCTGCTGTGATGACCATACCATAGAGAGAATGGGCCTTACTGAGATATCCGCTTTGTGAGTTTAGGGTTAGGGTTAGGGTTAATTTAAATTAAACTACAAAGAAAGATATACGAAGTAAGAGTTCAGAAAGAGAATGAGGTGATTGACTGACTATCACACTCTCTCTCTTTCTCTGTCAGTATCCCCCTCTCCCTCCGCCCTGTTACCATCGGCACAGAGAAACAAACACTTTCTGGCCGCGGCATTATTAAGGTTAAGGGAGATAATTCAGACTTAATTGAGTCATATATCGTAGTAATATCGGCCAGAAAGCGTTTACTGATTAAACTTATATCTATTTAAAAACAAACAAAAATACTGGATGAATTTCCGTGAATTTTAGTGTACTGTCTTATTTAATCTAACAGGTAAGTATATAATAAGGTGTTAGTACTATTTTCTTTTTTAGAGAAATATTCCGTATAGGGGTTAACCTGGACAATAACCGTTTATCTAATTATACGAAGAAATGCTAAAGTTTGTGTCATATGTTTACAACAAACTGATAAATGACACGTTTATTTTTTATCATGTTGGTTTCAAGTATTTCGTGTAACGAAGTTTGCGAAGCGATAGCGAGCTTGCAAAGCAGACTAGTACATATAAATATATATATATGTACATATACATATATATATATATATATTAGTATATATATATATATATATATATATATATATATATATATATATATTAGTATATATATATATTATTTTTTTGGTGGTGATTTTATTATTCCATTATTGCGACAAAATATATGTTGTTTCATTAGCGTTCATAATGAACGCCAACTCTTCAAGCGTCAACGGAATCCAACTGCCTAACATTTTAAATTAAACCCCAACCGGAAATTGAACATGCATAAGAGGGAGGGGGGACGAAGATGGGGCTCAGCTTAGAGCGATGGCAGGAAAGGGGAGGGGGAGACCCCCAACAGGTGATATTTCAGACAGTTGAGTGGGGTGATATCTAGTGTCTGGGCCATCGTGACCTCAATTCCAACCGGGGCAGAGGGCAGGGTAAGTTTAATTTAATAATGGGAATACAATTATAAAGTTATAACTGTCATTTCTGTTGTAATAGGTGATTATCGTGCAGATAAAAATATTTGATAATTTTAATTTAGTGTATTAATTGCTACTTTTGCATTCTATTTCAATATAATTATTTATGGCTTTTATAATGAGCTCAGTAACGGTAGTGAATTTTGTTGTGATAATATTTGTTAATTGTAATTATATTATACTAAAATTAATACTAGTGAAATTACTATATAAAAGAAGTTTAATGGTGTTACTATCTTTAGTATTAATAAAAACAATTATAATAACAATAACAATAATAAAGCCAATAGTACCTACGATAGTCGAAGTGACAATAGTATCAATAATAATACTAATTATATATATATATATATATATATATATATATATATGTGTGTGTGTGTACTTAGACAGTATGTTTTCATTTAGACATGCGTTATCATGAATCATGTAATGTTTTTGTTTAATTACTCTGTTTTTGATCTTCTCGATTTTTAGGATATCCATTTTTTATTCCTATCTAATTGTCGGATATATACTCTGTAAGTGTTTTGCTCCATTTTTTTGCGAGTCTTGTCGACCTACCCTCTCAATAATTTTTAGGCGGGGGATTGAACTTGAATATTCATGACTGCTGAGGTCGAGCTGTGTTGTAAATTTATAACGTTTTAAAAGTACGTATGTGTGATGAGATTCAAAATTTAAAACGTGCTTACTTGTTAGGCGCGTGGCTAATCCAAATTTAAAATATTAAAAATTTTAAAATTAGCAATATTTAAAAACGTTAAACGTAGAGTTTCGTTAAAATTCTTTTTTATTATAGTGAATTTCTAATCTAGGCACTTTAGAATATTTTGACTCGATTCGCAATTAATGTTGCTTATTGTGGGACGTCTGATTTTATGGGCAAGGCCTCTAGACTTTTCCTTTTTTTACATTTGAGTCATAGTGCAAAATTCTCTGTTATTAACTAAAAGTAGTCGGAATTGCGAATGGGAAGTTGTGTTTATTCAAATGTTGGCAAATAGAACTTAAGTCGGAAAGATGTGAGTTGTAGTTGTGTGACCAATATACATTTTTAACTCTCGGATATATTCTCCATAAATGGATACGAGAGACCCGGTAACGAGCTCGTCGAATCGAGAAAACGATTGAAAAAATAAGGAAAAGAGAAAATTCCGTCGTCTTTAATTAGACATTTATCTATAATATATATATATATATATATATATATATATATATATATATATATATATATATATATATATATATATATATATATATATATATAGAGAGAGAGAGAGAGAGAGAGAGAGAGAGAGAGAGAATGCTAGTTTGCTCGTAGCATTGCTGGGAACAGTAGTAGTATGTTTTTAAAAGGCTGTGGGCAATGTAAATTCCGGGTAGGATGTAAGCTGGAAGGAACAAAAAAAAATAAATCGAATCTGAAATGTGACTTACTATTGAATTTTACTGAAAATCTTACATAATAGCAAGTGCGGTGTTAGCTGTTTGTGTGTTGTCTGGATGATTATTAAAAATCATTTATTTAATATTTCGGGAAAAGAAACTCCCCTTTGTCAAAAATAATAAACACCAGAGAAAAACTCCGTGTTTGCAGAGAATTAGATTCCTTTCATTTGGTATTTCCGCACTTCAGTGGAGAATCATCATTTACATATTCGTCTTACATACAAGACCATCAGTTTTTTTCCGGTATTTTCTGGGCCTTCGGGTCTTGATTTACGCTGTCTATCGGTTGTCCGTCCTGCGCAGTTCTAGGAGGTGCACCCTCCCAGGCTTTGCCTTCTAACCCTTTGAAAAGGGGTTAGTTTATTGCTGATCACCTGAGGCGCCCCTACCGGGGAATGCCGACTGGACTGCCCAGGCAATTTTTAAATGAGCAGAGCCCTCAAATTCTCGATCGAGTGTTTTTCAAATCTCACTTTCCCGACCTTGTGTCACATCTAACCTTGTGGGAGGAAGATAAATAGAATCAGTTTTTTTCCATATTAATCTATTCATAAACCAGCAAATTACAGTTCGAAATCTATCCGCCAGTCATCATGGTGTCGTGTGTGTGTGTGTCTTTCTCTCTCTCTCTTCTCTGCGGCTGCGTGTGTGCATATCTTAGGGCTGAGATCAGGATTGCAGAGCATCCTAAATTATTCTCGTGCAACGCTGAGGTACGTGCTCGTTTCAACTTGTGACACATGTCATATTTGTTCAATACTTTTGATCGAAACTATGTATTTCAAGGCTGAAGCGAAAATGGCATTTTATGAGGCTTCAAAAATTGTAACATGAATAACCATCCAGAATTCAATTTAGAAAATTAATTAGAAAATCAATCCTGAGGAATTAATAATTAATCCATTGCTAATAATTAATCAGATGTTGTCATGCCTTACACATTTTTCAGTCACACTCACTTGAGAGGATGCTTAATTGCCATTGTTTAATTATAAATTTTGCATTTTCGTTTTTGATAGCAAACTCACAAACGAAATTATATCATCGTTGGGCTTCATCCTATCATTTTTAGTTTTTATTCTTTGAATCCTTCCGAAATGGTGTATATGCATTATGCTTTGTTGTCTTTGTAATATGTGCCATTATTATTTACTTTCCTTCCCACGAGGGCAGAATTAGAAAAAAAGGTCGGTGTTTCATTTGGGGAATAACTAGCTTCTCCAAAAGATACGTTCTGAATTAGGACAACATTTTTCCAGCAATCTAGACGGATTTCCGTCTAGATTAGGACAAATAAAAAGATTACCTCAGTCTACAAAGATTTCTCTTCATTTATTGATGACAGAATAGATGAATTGTAATATCAGTGCATATACTACACGTTTCTTTTAGCCAGAAAGCCAATTCTGAGCACTTGATGTAAACGCTTTACATTTAAAACTATGACGAGACCACATTTATTTAACACTAATGGGGTGACAAGGGGTCACGAAAGGGTCAAGGCATTGACATTGCTGTATCGATGATTTTAAAGCGGAAGTGACGTAATCCTTACCCACGCTTGCGGGGTTTCTGATATAAGATATTGATTTTTGCTTGGTGCGTGAATGAGATAAACGGATTTTCAGATGCTAAAAAAGTGCATATTTAAAGTATGCTTTTTAATCATACGTATCTCCCTCACTCTCTCTCTCTCTCTTTCTCTCTCTCTCACACTCTCTATTTTTCTCTCCCTTCCTTTTAGACCTGTCAGCTACAAGAAAAAAGATCTGAGAATATATCCTTTATTACTCTAAGAACGGGGTTAATCATTTGGTTCACTCAGACTTCAGTTCTCATTTTGTCTATTATTCTGACAACGTTTCGACCGATCTAACCTCCGACTTTCTCTAGACGCAACTTGTCGAACTCAGAGATCTTTATCCCCGCAAGGATGAGTGGCGAAACGGATAAATGTGCTAATAAATAACAGTTCTAAATGGCAGTCTTTTCAACGTTGAAGGTTCAGTTCTTCATGTGAAACTCGGGAGTATGAACGGAATTTCAAACTGAACTTTTTACTTAATCCACGGAGAAGATTGTTTATGTTTCGTCAGCCGTGACCGTATATACGCCTTAATCATTTTTAATTATATTCGTGATTGGGCTATCAACCTCAGGAAGATTAAAGAAAGTGCCCAGTTCGAAATTTCGTACAAATATCTGAGCCCCACATAAACATTTCCGAGTTGGACAAGACGTAGTTCAAGAAGGTCGCAGGTTACATCGGCAGAAATCTTTTGAGAATAACAACAAATATAAGAAGAGTAGTCCGAATAATTCAAATAATACAAATCATCAATAGTAATCTAAAAAGAAAATCCGAAACATAAAAACGTATTTCTGAATAATTATATTAGGAAACCATGTCAGATATTTATCGTTGACGATAACAGAGTTAGCCTCGGTAATTGGAGGCAGAAAACTACACACACACGCTGCAACGAAGGAAGGATCTAAACCGATTAACATATTAATGATTAAATGACTTTAAATAACTACATAGAATAATATTGATGATGCTCGTGTCACTAGTATGTTAATGCAGATATAAATTCACTAGACTAACTCGACAATCAACTAAATCTCATTCATTCACTGTGGAGGTCCCTCCATGTCGGAGAGCCTTCTACTCAAATAGCTTCTTTCCTCGTGTTGCTGGCTTCTGGAACCCCCTCCCTGCTCCCTGTTTCCCCGACACTACAGACATGCAGACGTTTAAAACTAATGTAAACAGACATCTCGCTGCGCAGATCCCAATCTAGGTTGACTGCCCCCTACCTTCTCCCCTCTTCTTTTTTCTCGGTAGCCCCTTACGTCTACAGTGGCGTCCTGCCTTGTTTGGGGTGAACTATGTTTAAAAAAAAATAAAAATAAATTATTTACCTATATCAACATGTGAAATCTTACAATTGAAAGTGTTTTCACCTTAAAGGTCGAAAAGAAACAATACATCAAGGAAGTAATTAACAAGAGCATGTATTTACATAAAGCACAAAAGTAATGCGTTGCCAGAGACTGCTTCTGGGTTGCTCATTGTGTTTAACTCTGTTACAACCATTATCACTATTTATAGTGTCGGGAAGAGTCCATGTAGTGACACAATAGGGAAGGTCAGCATAACAGAAACGTATAGCAAGTTATAACTCTATTGTTTCGCTTGAAGTCAATTACGGGTTTGGACGAACATTCCCTAACTTCCATGGGTAAAATAGCAAATCATGGTCGATTAATTGTATGTAATGGATCGGTTTATTACTGTTTTTCTATGTAGGCTTTGTTTAAAAAACATTGTCTCCGTATTGTTTTCTTTTACTGATAAGGCCTCTTTAATCAAGGATAACATCCACTCGAAGATAAGGTTTAATGAGGCATTAGTACGGTTTATGACCAATGTCTATTGGCATTAGATTTGAGGAACACCATGATATAGTTATCAGGGAAGCACTGCTATGGCAACGTGTTTCACAGATTGAGGTTCTTGAAAATACACTCTGTTCGTAGATATTTCTTTTAATGTTAAACACACGGAAGACAAAAAAAACATTCTTTGGAGAAGTCGTACCAGGGCGAGTCTTTGCTGTGAATGTTTTACATGGAGACACATCTTGTCATCTATGTAAGAGCGGGGGTTACAGCTTTCCTTTTAGCATTCTTACAAACCCATTTTTATAAGCGAATGTTTTTTCCTTTTACACATCATGTGTAATTTAACATCTCAATCCGATATGCCGAGTTCAAATACTATGTGGTGTAATGTGGTCATTTACAAACGAATATATGTTTAGCTATGAGTAAGATAGTAACTCTGTTCAATTTATCGCCAACAATGGATCTTTTACAATATATATATATATATATATATATATATATATATATATATATATATATGTATATATATATATATATATATATATATATATATATATATATATATATACAGAGTGAGCCAAAAGTAGGTGGGCAGTAAAAATCATTTATTTAGAGATCACTTATACGAAAATTAAATGTTATTTATCAACGCAAGTGTTCAAACTCTTTTCCTTCTTGATTTACATAGCTTTGAAGTCTGCCTCTTACGCTTCGACAAAAAAATGTTTTTTACTGTCCACCTACTTTTGGCTCACTCTGTATATATATATATATATATATATATATATATATATATATATATATATATATATATAGAGAGAGAGAGAGAGAGAGAGAGGGAGGGGCAGATTAAGAACGAGAGGGGGAGGGGGAGAGAGAACCAGAAGAATACCCGTCACAGAACTGGTAAAATTAATAACACAGCCTGCACAGTTATGCGTCAATTTTATATCCCCTTACCAAGATGAAAATCAAGTAATCAAGCTATTAAACTATGGTTCTTATTCAAATTTCGATCAAAATCTACTACATGAATTTTGACTCTAAAACATGTTTAAAATTTAAGCTGTCTTAAGACGAAATTAAAATTCAGGGAATCTAGCTTAATTGGTGTCTAATCTCTATGAATTAAATTGAATGCTAAATTTTTGCATTTTCAAATGGGATGTTATGACAATCAATAGAGAATGCTACATCTTACTTAAGCGTCGCAGACAAAAGAAAATGCTATTTTAAAATTAAGCGTGATGAACAAAATAAATTTCAAATTTAAAGCTTACAGAAACATAGCATTGGTATTTCCAACTTAGGCCTGATACACAACAGAAAAGGCTATTTAACTCTTAAGTGTGACATACAGCAATACTATTTTCTACGTACGCGTGAGAAAAAAGAAAGTACTATTTTTAATCTAAGCGTGATAGACAAATGAAAATGCTATTTTAAATTTAAGCAAGTCTAACAAAAGAAAATGTAGTTTTAAATTTAAGCATGTCTAACAAAAATAAATTCTGTTTTAAATTTAAGTGTCCGACAAAAGAAAATGCCATTTTAATTTTAAGCGTGTTCAATGAAATAAAATGCTATTTTAAATGTAAGCATGCCCGACAAAAGAAAATCTTATTTTACATTTAAGCGTGTTCCATAAAATAAAATGCTATTTTGAATTTTAGCGTGTGCGATAAAATAAAATGATATTTAAAATTTAAGCGTGTTCGATAAAATAAAATACTATTTTAATTTATAGCGTGAACGACAAAATAAAATTCTGTTTTTAATTTAAACGTTATTTTAAATGTAAGCGTGTCCGATAAAATAAAATGCTGTTTAAAATTTCAGCGTGTCCAAAAAAAATACTATTTTAAATTTAAGCGTGTCTTACAAAAAAAAAATACTATCTTAAATTTAAGTGTAAATAACAAAAGAAAATGCCATTTAAAAATTAGTGTGTACGACAAAATAAAATGATATTTTAAATGTAAGCTTGTCCGATGAAACAAAATGTTATTTTAAATTTGAGCGTGTCCGATAAAATAAAATACGATTTTAATTTTGACCGCGTCCGATGAAATAATATTCTGTTTTAAATTGAAGCGTCCGATGAAATAAAATTCTGTTTTAAATTGAAGCGTCAGATAAAATAAAATTCTGTTTTAAATTTAAGCGTGTCCGACAAAAGAAAATGCTGTTTTAAATTTTAAGCGTGTCCGATTAAATAAAATGTTATTTTAAATTTAAGCGTGTGCGACAAAAGTAAATGCTGTTTTTTAAGTTAAGCATGTTTGACAAAATAAAATACTATTTTAATTTTTAGCGTGCCCGATAAAATAGAATGCTATTTTAATTTTAAGCGTGCCCGAAAAAATAAAATACTATTTTAATGTTTAGCGTGTGCGACAAAAAAAAATACTTCTTTGTGTCAGACAAAAGAAAATGCTATTTTAAATTTAGTGTGTCTGAAAAAAAAATACTATCTTAAATTTAAGCGAGTACGACCCAATAAAATGCTATTTTAATTTTTAGCGTGCCCGATTAAATAAAATGCTATCTTAATTTAAAGCGTGTCCGAAAAAATAAAATGCTGTTTTAATTTTAAGCATGTCCGACAAAATAAAATACTATTTTAATTTTTAGCGTGCCCGACAAAAGAACATGCTGTTTTAAAGTTAGTTTGTCAGATAAAACAAAATAATATTTTAAATTTAAGCGCGTCCGACAAAAGAAAATGTTGTTTTAAATTTTAAGCGTGTCCGATTAAATAAAATGCTATTTTAAATTTTAGCGTGTCCGACAAAAGTAAATGCTGTTTTTTAATTTAAGCATGTTTGACAAAATAAAATACTATTTTAATTTTTAGCGTGCCCGATAAAATAGAATGCTATTTTAATTTTAAGCGTGTCCGAAAAAATAAAATACTATTTTAATTTTTAGCGTGTGCGACAAAAAAATACTTCATTGTGTCAGACAAAAGAAAATGCTATTTTAAATTTAGTGTGTCTGAAAAAACAAAATACTATCTTAAATTTAAGCGAGTACGACCCAATAAAATGCTATTTTAATTTTTAGCGTGCCCGATTAAATAAAATGCTATCTTAATTTTAAGCGTGTCCGAAAAAATAAAATGCTGTTTTAATTTTTAGCATGTCCGACAAAATAAAATACTATTTTAATTTTTAGCGTGCCCGACAAAAGAACATGCTGTTTTAAAGTTAGTTTGTCCGATAAAACAAAATAATATTTTAAATTTAAGCGTGTCCGACAAAATAAAATACTACTTTAATTTAAAGCATGTCAGACAAAAGGAAATACTATTTTAAAATTAGTGCGTCTGAGAAAATAAAATACTTTTTTTTTTTAAATTAAGCGTGTCTGACAAAATAAAATGCTATTTTGAATGTAATCGTTTAAAAGCAAATAAAACATGCTTTCAAAAAACATATATATTTTTTTCATTGCATGTATTACTAGTTTTGTTTAGTTTACATTATCCTGGGAAGCTAGAAGTTCAACAGTTTTATTTAATTTTCAAATTTAGTGTAGACAACTACTATTGTATTCTTCAATTAAAAAAAATCATCCCGCTTCTTAATTATTATTTTTTAGGTTATTATTTAAACATATTTCATATTACAGTCGTCTCGGCTTGACAAAGTAATTTAAAAATAAATTGCAGTTAAGTACTTGATTATATCTCTAATAGCACGGCACAACAATAACAAATGAAAATTTGATAGTCAGAAATAAAGTTTGATTCGTTCAGCTTAAATGCTATTCACGTCCGACGTTCAAAATCCGACGAGGTAACTTCATAAGTAAGAATTAACGATGTCTATTTTTATATTTCCGACCTTGGAGTTTTCAAAGTTTATTTTCTGATCGTGTTTCTCGTGTTGAATTGAGTTCCAGACAGATTAATCAAGATTTAATGATATTCCTGCGGTGCAGCTTACGACAACACGTGTGTGAAATACGAGCGCAGTTTCGTCTGATGATTTACCGTGGGTTTCTGAATGGTCATGTTCTTAGTGGCACGTTTAGGAAATAAATTCAATCCAGATACAACCAAATTGTATCAGTGACTTGTTTATTTTTCCATAGTAACAAGGCGACGGTAGAGAGAATTTAATACTGAAACGCTGGGGAGCCGATATATTCTCTCCTGGCATTTTTCGCCCATTCTCTTTCCTCTCTTCTTGTGTAGCTCCAGATATACATAAGTTAATTGTTTTGTCGGCCGGAAATGTGCGGGTGGCCGCAGTTAGGGGTAATTTGGCATGTATCGATCATTCACTCAGTGACCGGTATTTGGTTACAGTGGGTAAGAGCTAGGTCAGCCAAGCAATATCTATTTAGTGAAACATGAAACCAGATCAGATTGAATGCACATACATTATGTATACTTAATAAATTTAAAAAAAAATGATAAATCGAATATAGTAAACACTTGTTTTAATTTAAACCATGCGAAACATCATGATATGCCGTAAAATATAATGAGCAAAAAAGAGTCAGATGGATTGAAATTCGTGTCAATGTAAATTTGATTGACATTTTTGTCTAATTGTCTTTGTTCATTTATCGCACAAGGTTTCTGCCAATTGAATTATCTACTTGATAACATAAAAAATGAGGATTTAATTCGTGACCTTTATAAATTCGAAACTGTCGATTAGAAAGTGATTCCCCATTTTAAAATTTTTAGAAAATTCAGTAAAACTACAAAATAGTTTATACCCAAGAACTCAGGAAGTAAAATAATAAAAACAAAATATAATTCATATTAAACGCATTAGAATGAAATACTCTACCGAATCCGGCAAGTGTAAACGTGTGGAAACGATTTGTCATATTTTAAACGGTAAACACACACTTTATTAATCGTTTCCACACATTAAAACTAGCCGGGTTCTGTATGGAATTTGCGTCTAATGCGTGTGTTATAACTTATTAGTTATTGTTTTATTTCTCGACGAAACGAAAAATAACTGTCATGTTTTAAATGTTGAAAGCATTAATTAGAGTTAGAAAAAAAGCAACATTTCTATTTTTGGTCGAGTCAGTTTGCTTGTCGGTTTTAAATCATAGCCGTCGACACTTTATTTGCCGTAGTTGCCGTATGTTTCCGTTTCCACTCAAGTCTGAAATGTAAACTAACTTTAGTTTTCACATGAAACTAAAAATAATCATTTTAGTAATCCCTACTCTACAAGAATTTGTTCATAAACCTCTACAGTTTGTTCATAAACCTCTACAGTTTGTTGATAAACCTCTACAGTTTGTTCATAAATCTGTACAGTTTGTTCATAAACCCGTACAGTCTGTTCACAAACTTCTACAGTCTGTTCATAAACCTCTACAGTTTGTTCATAAACCTCTACAGGCTGTTCATAAACCTCTACTGTTTGTTCATAAATCTCTACAGTCTGTTCATAAACCTCTACAGTTTGTTCATAAACCTCTACAGTTTGTTCATAAACCCGTACAGTCTGTTAACAAACTTCTACAGTCTGTTCATAAACCTCTACAGTTTGTTCATAAACCCTTACTGTTTGTTCATAAACCTCTACAGTTTGTTCATAAACCCGTACAGTCTGTGAACAAACTTCTACAATCTGTTCATAAATCTCTACAGTCTGTTCATAAACCTCTACTGTTTGTTCATAAACCTCTACAGTTTGTTCATAAACCTCTACAGTCTGTTCATAAACCTCTACAGTTTTCTTTTTAGTTACGGAAGGCTCTAAGATCCTCTTACAAATCAGCTTTTCGCTTTACTCATAACTTATGTACATTCCTCCATCTCTCCTGAACCCTAGTCCATTTTAATAATACTATATAATCAGTGCTAATCGAATATACGTTTACCCGCAAAATCCTTTCTCAGTCTTGTTTATTTTTTCCATTTTCGTACTCCTTTTCTCCCTCGTTCGTTATTCTATCGTTTGTTCTATTTCTCATTTTATTTGCTATGTAATCAACAATGAGAGAGGGTGAGGGTGATGGATAGAAACTTAGTAAGATACGAGGGAAAGATAGATAATTGGAAAATGCAACTATTTAAAACAATTAAACCAGAAATCTTCAAACATAACTCAATCCTTAAAACAGATTAATATTTTGTGTGAATAAAATATATGAAGGTGAAATATTAGACAAACAACCGCTGATTAACTCAGCTTTTGTATAAGAATCAAGGGAGGCACGAGAGCGGTCTATCCCTTAATAGACTTAAAGAATGGCCTACGCTGGAAATCTCATTTCTTTGATCAATCATAACCTAAATACCAATAAACCAAATTAGTTAAAACTTTGCACACATTTTTTATTTGATAGGTTCTAGAAATGTATAGAATGTCAGCATTATTAGTCAAAGCAACCCAGAGATCCAGAAAGTTCAATCATGAAATCATGTTATTTGTGTGTACGTACGTATGTGCCACCCTGTATCTCATCAACTATTTGATGGATTCAGCTGATTTTTGGCAGAGATAGAGGTTCTAGGGTCTAGTTGATGGCATTTTAATTTCAGTTAACCATATACCTTAGTTTTCCAGAAAATTCCAAAAAACCTTTAAAACGACCATTGTATTGAAACATAGCCTTTACAAAAGTAGTGACATTCCATGATAAATGCCAGTATACTGAAATCATATGCCATTAATAGGGTTAAGATGACAATTCATATACACTAAATGTACAAAAGCAAGGAAATTCCCAAATGTTTACATTTTTATTTTCATTAAGGGTATGCGACCACAACAAGGCTATGTATTTTACGGGTAGGAATTTTTCTTCAGCGCACCTCAGACACTTCATCTACTCATGCATAGATTTTTATACTGTAGTGATGTGATAATAAAATGGTTTGGTTGATATGTAGTCATACCCTTAATGACAATAACAGTATAAACATTTGGGAATTTCCTTGCTTTTGTACATTTAGTGTATATGAATTTTCATGTTAACCCTATTAAGGGCATATGATTTCAGTATATTGGAATTTTTCATGAAATAGACTTATATATTAACAAAACATTGCTGCCTATTAAATATTACAACACATTGGTTTTTAAATATTTATTTTTGGAATTGTCAACGATTTATATTTCATAGAAACATTTGAATTTAACTGTATCAGAGTTTCAAACTTTCGTGCAAACGACCCATTTGTTATGTTATTTGGAAGCGGACACTCGATAAAATTGCAACAGATGCAAGATTTAGGATCCCACTTACTTTCGTTTATATAAGTTTTATGTAAGCAAGTTAACAGCCTGATAATTGCTACAGGGCTAAACTTTTCTTTAGTTAACCGCAAGGGCTGGTCGGATATAACCTCACCAAACACGACATGGTGTAGGACAACAACTTGTTGGTAAAAACATCAAGAATAACCATTCTTGAGATAAATGAATTCAATTTACGCGTTTAGCGATGTAAATATATGATAATAGTAAAGCTGAGTCGATCACCGTTTGTTTCCCTAAGGTTTATTTTCTATATACTTTAATAAGACAATATACATGCTACACGATATTTAGTTCTGAGATTGAGTTATGTTTGCGAAAGCATCGATTTTAATTGTTCTAATTAGCAACAATTTGCAATTAACTTATGAAGTAATCCACCTTTAACGAGACTTCATTATATTCTCGGCCTTCAGGGTTTTTTTCTTAATTGAGAGTCCCTGTTTGTAGAGAACTGTAATTTCTCTACATTAAAAATCGAGCTTGTGTCTAACTATATCTTTCTGGGGAGTTAAGTCAAAAGGGACGGATATTTTGCTAAAGATTTATCTGTCACTTTCATCCTCTCTTATTCTATGTTGTTTACCCCCCCCCTGGGTCTTATCCATATCGTATCTCTCACTTTATCTGTTTATTAATAGTCGAAGGTAATAAAGAAAGGAAGAACATACTGACAAAATGAAATAGTTAATTATAAATACTAGGAATACGACCACAGAGTGTAATACAATTTAACACACAGTTCGATAAGATACGGAAAACAGAGAGGGAGATAGAACAGAAAGAGGCTAATTTGGGACATTGTCATGTAATACTTTTTAAGTTAACTTTGTAAACTTACATTTTAATGATAACACAAGTTCACCCAATCTCAATCGGTTACTTAAAAGATCACATTTATTTCTAGTTTTAATTCAGACTTAAGCATAACCGACAGACGAATAGGCAGGATACCAGACGGACAAAAGCTCTCATAGATATGAGTGAACACACCTCAATTTAAACATGTAAAGTACCATCAATGAAAATGCTATTCTAAACTTAACGAAAAAAACCGACGAACAAGCAGTTTCAAACAGAATTGAATGACGAGCGGATAGTGTCTTTTATAGAGATAGTTGGGCGTATGTATAAGAAGCCACCTTTATTTACTCCATATCTTTATTTATAAAATATTAGTTCTAATGTTGGCTCATAATTTTCACAAGTTATCTCCCCTAAACTATACTAGCCAGGGGAAGAATGCACTGTATAATGCCGAAAATTAAACATTTATAAAATGCAGCCGCGTACGAATTTTCAACCGGAAATTCTTCTCTTTCGGACCTAGGACTTAAGTGAGTCGGAGGTAGTCGGAGTGGCTTTTCAGCTTAACATGGTTTTCACAACTCCGACGAGGTTCCTGTCATGGTCTTAGTTGTCTAGAGAAATCATTGACTGGTCGTAGATATATATTCCCATATACCATAAGAGTAAATCGTATGTATTTATACATCGACAGTAGATATTTGTATTTATTTGTTAATTCTGACTGTGCATGTATTTTCGATTGTGTTTAACTATTTATGTGATCTTTTAACGTAGTCATTTCGTTTATCAACTACGTCTATAATTGTCACCCCTTTAATTGTTATTTTACTTTATTTCACTTCAAACAAGGGACATTGCCGCTGATACGTAAGGGGTTACTGTGATTAGGGGCTAGGTTTATAAGAGCATCCGAACTTTTTATTTATCTATCTCCCAGAGTGGGAAGATTAGTCTCAAGGTCATGACAGTAAGATTTGAGACGAAATTCACCTACATTGACGTTTTTTGTTTTTTTGTTTGTAAAACTTAATTATGTTCTACAAAACCAAAAACAAAAACAACAGCCCCTCTCCCTTTCTCCCTCCCCTTTTTATTTTTCCTACCCTACTCCCGGTCCTGGATATGACCTTAAACTACATCCGATGGTGAGATCCGGCTTACGGACTTTGGGGAATGTGGAGCCTCCTCTTAATTACCATTGCTCCCAGGTCCACCCTGACCCGGAGTGGTAGTACCTGTTAGGGTCCCAACTATGGGTTAAATAGAAACAGATATTAAAAGGGGAAAGAAACAAAAAAGAGAAGAAAACAAGACCAGATTCGGCATTAAATAACCCAAAAAGGGTTGATATGCCGTAAAACAAAACTACCAAACCATACCAGTAAGATTTGAAAAGCCAGCGCCTTAGAGAAAATCAATCTGGCTGAACAAAAAATGCCTAGGTAGCACGCCCGCATTCCCTGGCAGGGGCGTTAGGCGATTAGCAATACACTTACATCTTATCAAAGGGCGAGTGGGTAATATCTGGGAAGGTGGACCTCATACAACTACACATGACCATAGCTTAGACCGACACAACACAAGCCATCCTAAAAATAGCATAGACTCTGCCGCACTCCTTCTGGTATGTTGTGGAGGGTTGTTCAACAAGATGTTTGTTCAAATTACTTTTACATTTCTGCATGTTGGTACAGATTATGAAACAAGGACCATGTAGGGAATTCCGAAAATAAGCAGTCTGATTAAATAAACTATTCGAGTAGAATGATTTCTGTCATCTGGTGACCATCCGCAATGAAAGGCTGGGATCTTGCTGTTAATCAAGTTTGTCGGGGGCATTTATTTCGACAGTGTACAAGTGCAGTAAGTACATCGGAGCACAGTATGTGGAAGTACTTGTAAAAAATGTGCAGCGATTAAATATTAGTTCGATGGGGCAGAGTATTTTGCTTGGAAAACAGAGCAGGGCCGATTAAGTTAAACTCTTTTGTGTACTCTGTCTAAGAGCATAGTGGTTTGTGCACCAGCCCGGATGTGGCAACAATACTCCATGCATGAGCAAATGCTTGCTTTATACAACTATAGGATACTGAAGGGTTCCTCTTACGCGTGTCTTTGATAAACCGTTCTATTGTGAATGAATTAATATACATATAAAAGCAACCATTTGTTTTTCATTTTCTTTTTTCTCACATATTTCGACCACGTATTGGCTTAAAAGAATAACACCCAATAAACGTGGCGACCGTATGTTCGGAATGAATGCAAATACGTTGTCGCTACTAAAACGTTGAAATGTATATCAAATATTCTATCTCTTGACTATATTAAGCGTTACATGATCGATGAGAAACTTTTTTATATAGAGACTTTCGGTGCATATACAACTAAACATGTTCAGTAAATCTACGCGTTTAGCGATGAAAAAACGTGATTGACAAAGCTTCTCGTAGAGATAAAACTATTAAAGGGAGAAACACATATTTTCCCTTATATTTATGAGAGATACATGATATTTAGTTGTCTCGTATAAGTATGTCACAATTGGTTAAAAGCTGAGACCACAGCAAAGGTAAACACACGGAACTTCTGAGAGTGCAAAATCCATCAGAGGTTATCTCTAAACACGTACATAATGGAATACGTATCTTCTGTTCGAGATAAACTGTTTTTGCACATGGTTTTGATACTTGTGTTGCGTTTCAACTTTGTGTCATACATAAAAGTTCATAATCTTACCATGTGCTGGTAGATCCTGTCCGTGTAATAATGTGTCGGGGAAAGGACTGCGAAAGATTGAAAGCGATTAGGAGTGTGCTGCGAAGAAAATCATTTCACAGGAGTTGAAAAAAAGATTCGAGGAAGATAATAAACATTGTTTTGTCTACGAGTTCAGTAGAACCATCGCGAACGGATATGTACTTGTGACCCGAGGAAAAGTCAGTTACGGTCAGATATAACTTGAGTGTCTGAAATATCTGCCGAGAATTAGCCAGTGCAAATGAAAAAGAACCCGAGGTTAGAGTGAAGGACAAAGCTTGTCACTTATAGAGGATTGAACTAAGCTGGCCGGCGGCAAATCAATACGCCTAATTGCCACGGCAAAAATATTTTCCTGGGCGATACCGAGTAACCCGACTTTATTATATAAGGTAGTACGCGAGTCGAATTGCACGGTTATATACTCAGTTACGTAGAATTTTGAATCAGTCAGTCAGCAGACTGAGATATAAATCTCAACCCCTATCTTCTCATAGACTGAATATGACTTTTTTTTATCTTGGAGTCGCCATCGTTTCACGTAGAAATCCATTGAAGTTGGAGAAGTCGAAGGACCCGTAAAACGAATAATAATACACCCAGCGAGTAAAGAACAGATATACAGCTTTTTTGTCTACGAAAAAAACTCTAATCATGTAAATATCAAGAATATATTTATCAAAAACACAAACAAAACTTGTGCTTTTTTGAGTTTTACTGACTGAGTTTTACTGACTTGTATTTTTAACATTTTTACATATGCCTGTTTTCTTCCAGTCAACGTATTCTCGGAGAGCAGCTACGCATACCACATACTATACAAAGCGTGGGTTGGGAAATTGTCCAGCTTACAAAACCGAATCATCACGTCGATACGCCATCCCCGCTACGGCTAAAAACACAAGAGCGAAGACGGCATATCAGCTCGCGCCGAAGTTGCCAACGGAAAAAATAACTGTTTTCCGAGCGGCTATACGACGGCGCCTGGGTTTCTACAAAAAAAGTTGAATGTTTATATTTTCCTTTACGTGATCTTGTCAGACTAAGAAGACGCTGCCTGCAATTGGGTTATTTTTATATCACGAGAGAAGGAGACAAGTTCAAACAAAATTGCTAAAAAAAGAGGAGGTTTTTTCGCCTTGTTCTTGTTGCAAATCACGTAGCGGTTGGACTGAGGGACAGAGAGGAATGTATAATTAGCGTTAACTCATATCATCTGAACATTTTAAGATAACATTTTCACATTTCTAGGCTTCCAATCTAAGTGACTTCTTCTCCCACTCACTAACTCCCCCTCTCTCTGTGATTTATGTGACGTCACACCGTTTTTATTGATTGCCACAGTTGAGTCGATGCTAACCTCGAAAACGGCAGGTTGACTCCGACCGAACCGTATTTCGTGTTAATTTCCACTGATAAAATTATATACTAGCCGGTCTTCTCGCCAAATATTGAACACTTGAAATGTCAGTTCATGCAAATATCAGCAGTTAGTTTGATGATAAGAAATCGATCCACGATAATAATTTAGTGTATGATTTTGTGAGTGTATAATCTGCCTTTGTTAATTGATGTTATTTTGTAACGTTTCGTAACCTTCTCAATGACTTGTTCCCCTATGGATGTTTATGAGGCAAATTTAATATGTAATTGGGCCCATAAGTGATATATTAATCTCCCTTTGACGAGTTGACCAATTGACACTTGAAACTAGAGTCATGCCGGAAACTGATTCTTAATAAGACGAATAGAAATTCATAGGATTAGTCCAAAAATTGTACGCGCTGAGAATTACATAAAGATTCGTGGACACACCCGAAAATTCTTTTTCAAACTAAAGCGCTGCAGACCATCCTACATGCTATTTAAAATCTGAGCGTGGCAGTCGGTAGAAAATGCTATTTCAAACCAAAGCCTGGTAGACGAGCTTAAGCGTGACCGACCGATGGAATTGCTTTTTCAAACTTATACGTGAGCCGCCGACTGATTGAGGCAGCTATACCCATATTGATTGGACATATCTAAAAATGTTTAATTAATAAATTCAGTCATTTTTAGATAGGTGTATAAATCATCATATTAGGCTCTTTCCGTTGCCCGAAAGATCAGTCTATGATGTTGTATGTTTTCATCGATAAACGCGTAGATTGAATTAATCAATTTTAAGAATACCCGTCTTGGGATTGGAACCTTCGAAAAAAGACACCATCACATTACATTATATTATACGTGAAACCGCACATTAAACTTCAATTATTTGAGTGATTTGTATTATATACACGGCACGTATACATTTAGAAGGATACCAGGCACATTACTTATCAGTGTATTTAGCTACTCCTGTTTACTGATGCGATTTCATCATTGAAATCTTGCGCCCAAGGTCAATATAATATTATATTCGACCAGAAGTCGTACACGTTTTTTCTTAGTTTGGTGGACAAGTCAGTTAAATCAATTTTGTATTGAAGGGTCACCGCTTATCAAGGCCCAGAGGTCACCCTAGTATAAGGGTTCAAAAGAATATTTTGTTGGACGATGTTCGCCGCCACGAGAGGATTGGGAAGATTCGATGGGATGTGCAGAATATTACTTAAGCAGACTTGATTTTCAAAGCGGACAGATCGATAAGTATTTGTTTATATAAGATTTTAACACCACTATGCTGTAGTCGGTTGGGAAGTAGACACGTGGTATCTTGTTTCACAGATGGGATTTTCTATGACAGAAAATTACAAACACCGTATATATTTGTTTAATGAACAGTATTTGAATCACTGTTTTATTTACTCCTCCCCAGGAGTTAGGCACAAGGCCAGTTTTATCTTACTCCCACAAGTAAGATGTGACCCAAGATCGGGGCAAGAAAGTGGGGTTTGAAAAGCCAGCGCTCGAGAGGTGAGCACTCTGGCCATTTAAAAATTGCCTGGGCAGCCCCGTCGGCATTCCCCGGTAGGGGCGCCTCAGACAGTAAGCAATAAACTTACTCCTCCCCAAAGAGGGGAGGCAAAGCCTGGGAGGGTGGACCTCCTGGATCTGCACAGGACAGGCGTGCAGTATCCATCGCAACAGATACTACACTTTGATCTTAGCCAAAAGGCCAAGGGGTTCCCTATTTACTTGCCTCGGCAGTCGGCACAAGTGCAAAGTTAAACCAAGGTCGGACTTTAGTTTAGAGGAAATCTAGTTCCAAGAAAAAGAGGTAATCTGGATTATGACAAACGTTAAAATTGCCTCATTCTAGAAGTATTTCTATTCCAATTCACCGAGGACAGAAAATAGGAGGTGTAGTGTTAGAACCGATACTACACTTTGCTCATACTCAGAAGGGCCCCCTAATATAAAGGGTCATTCATTACATGAAATATGTTTTTAGATATGTTATTTTCGTATGAAAAAATTACACATTTAAATAGGTGAATAAAACTGAGTCGATTGGATTTGTGCTGCTGTTTTTTTTTGTTGCGAGATCAGATTAGACCTATACCACTCTGGACATTAAATGTGTGCTGGTCCGAATATTGATAGACATGTGTTTCATTATTATTTAATACATATCATACTTACCAGTAATTCTGACTTTTAGATTCGTATTTTTAATCAGCGCCTTTTTACTTCTTTATGCAATATTTATTTTGGGGCCATGCGTTGTAGAATCCTGTTGGGTCAGTTTATACCGTAAGACTATATAGCTCGTGTTTTCGTCGTTAATTGCACACAGTTTGTATTTATTGAGTTGGCTGAGACAGCGTCAGTGTCAGTGTCAGCGTCAGTGTCAGCGTCAGCTTTGCTACCAGACACTTCTGTGCTACTTTTGTAGAGGAGACTGAGTAAGCTGTTTTTCAACTGTTACTTAGACACCGTTTGTTGGTCTCCCGATTCATAAAATCAGGGACCTATGTTTTGAGGCATTTCCGTCCGTCCGGATTTTTCTCCGTAACCATCCATTGAATTTCTCTGAAATTTAGCATTAAGTTGTAACTTTAGTCAGGTTAGAAAGTGACATTCTCTGATTTTTAAAACAAATCTGGTTAGCCCCCCAGGGGGTAAAAAAAAATGACATTTTTTGCCCCATAACTTTTCATCCATCCATTCAATTTCTCTGAAACTTAGCCAAAATGTGGAGGCAACTGTTCCTAATAGAAAATAAGTATCGCTGACCTTGAAAAAAATCTGGTTCGCGCCCGCAGGGGGTCAAAAGCCCCCAAAATTGCAAAAAATGACACTTTTCTCCTATAACGTTTGATCCATCCATTCAATTTTTTAAAAACTTGGCCAAAATGTAAAGACAATTGCTCTGGATGTAAAATGAGCATCCTGGACCTCAGAAAAATTCAGGGGGTTAAAGGGGGGGGGGGGTCAAAAATGCCTCACATTGCCCAAATTGATTGCATTTTACACTCGCCACATCGAGTCACATACAGAGGGGGACCACGCATGCGCGGCTTGTTTGATTATGTTATCTGGAGTTTCTCATTAAACAACAGTATTTCTGAGATTCTACTGCGTGTTATTACATTTTTATCAGACCTCGAGATTTGTGGTAAGAGTCAGAGTGTAGTATCGGTTCTGACACTGCACATCATCATTTTTATCATAGGTAAGTAAAGGTTAAATCCTTGTAGAATGAGCTAATTTTTTTGTTTTCTCATAATCCAGAGGCCCCTCTATTTGGGGAGCTGAATTTTGCTCACATTAAAACCAGACCTTGTGTCTAACTCTGCTTCCCAGACGAAATTAAAACACTCAATGCGCGTGGATTTAATAAAGGATTCAGTTTGAAATTCCATACAGTTTCGAAAGTTCGAGAATACGCATTAACGAAATGTCGGATGGTTATATCGGCTGCTACCTTGTTAATATAACAACCCAGATTGCATTTTCCGTATATTAAAACCCGAACTTTTATCAAACCTTTCCCTCGTGGTGAGTGTAAATGCGCGTAAACAGGTACCATTTTTGCAATTCAGATACCCGACTGAATCATATCCTATTCCACGTGCCTTATTGTGGAAAGCTATCTTTCCGATCATTCTTTTGATTTCTGTATTTTGGGAGAAACGTTGTCTTAAAAAGTCGTTCTATTATATAGAGTAGCTATTTATTGTAATCATTAAATGAATATAAACAAATATACCAAATTTAAGATGAAATAATGTTATCATAAAATACTACTTATGTTAAAAAGAAAGTGTATGGTAAGGCAACATTTATGTCTATTTTGTGCTACACACATAAGTCTTCAACCAAGGAAACATAAACAAATATATGACAAGAAAACTACATAGAGACAGTTCGTTTCACTATTAAAATAATTCGTAAAATCAAATGTTTGTGTAGCTTACTTGCAATAAGTACATATATGAAAATATATGTATTCTACGAAACTTGGATCTAAAAATAGCCCAATGTTAAAAATACGATTCATTTAAAACCATTTTTTTAACATAGTTCACAACAAACAAGGCAGGTCGCCACTGTAGAATCAGGGTGTACGTTTAGGGGGACATCCTAAGTTGTGAGTTGTGCAGCGAGATGTCTGTATACATTAGTTTTAAATTTATGTATGTCGGTACAGTCGGGGAAACAGGGACCAGGGAGGGAGTTCCAGGGGTCGGCAGCACGAGGAAAGAAGCTATAGGAGTAGAACGCTCTCCAGCATCCGAAGACCTCCACAGTGAATGGATAGTATTTACCTGATTGTCGAGTTGGTCTACTACATTTACGTCGAGGAGGCACTAGAGCAACGAGTTCATCAGAGCACACCCCATTGACGTACTAGTGAAACAGGCATAACGATGCAACAGTGAAGCGATGGGATGGAGCTTACTGGATAGTGAGGGACCTATTAAGTTGACGACTCTTTTTTTGTCTGAGAGGGAGAAACTAGTGAATGATCCACCACCCCAGATGCGGCAACAATATTCCATGTATGGGCGGCTGGTGGCTTTGTAGAGATATAGAATCATTTCAAGTGTGAGAAGTTTATTAGCCCGATATAGGGGACCCGCCTTCTTTGCTGCAGTCTTAGCATTGTCTTCAATGTACTTGTTCCAATTCATATTATCTGTGAATGGCCGAGAGGTTTGAATGTTGAACTCTCGGGTAGGGTGTAATTTGCCATGACAATCGGTGGTTGGAAAGGTTTTTTGTAGTTATTGAAGAAAATGAGATTTGTCTTTGCGGCATTAAAAGTTACCATACATTTATGCCCCCATTTCACTACAGTCTGGAGATCATTTTCTAAGCATTCATCCATTGCCTCGGATATGTGCGAGTCCGTTTTGCTCACATCAGGGAGATTGTTTATAAAAAATCAGGAACAGTAAAGGTCCAAGGATGGGCCTCTAGGGTACACCAGCATATATGTAATGTTGCTCAGATGTACAGCCATCAAATACAACCTTGATCTATCTTTTTATAAGGAAGGATCTAATTATATTAAGTATTTGCCCAATATTTAATGATTTAAAATAAAAAAACTGCCTTAAAACAGAGTTAAGCAACTATAATAACTTTGTGTATGCTCTTTATTTCGAATTACAGTGAACACATTATCTAAATCGTCAATATCAAACAAACTCAATAAATAGAAACGATGTGTACTTAACGACGGCAACACGAGTTATATTGTTTTATAGTAGAAGCTGCCCCAACTGGGTTTTAAAACGAACGTCTTCAAAATCAATATTGCATAAAGAATGCATGAAGCTGTTTATACTTGCCCAAACTCAGAAAAATATGACATGTATTGAATAATTAAATACATGGCATACGTATTTAAACCGGCTCTACTATTATTTTCAGAGTGGTATATATCTCATCTGATATCGCAAGAAGCTGATGGAACCCATCTCACATGTAAATACACACAGAAATGCATACATATATATGTATGTATATATATATATATATATATATATATATATATATATATATATATATATATGCATATATATATTTATCATATGCATATATATAAAGTGTGTTTTACGGCTAAAAGTAATGAATTTCCTCACATTTGACTAATAAAGATAACTTCATGAAAAACAACAATGATGTATATTATATTAATATAATTTTAATTTTAGTATTTCAGACTGTCCTTCGTCTTTTACTAAAACGCATATTTTGATAAAAAAAGACTGAATAAGAAATTGTAAGAACAACAACTTTGTACATTTGTATCATTTCAAATGATCTTAGATAACTTATCTTTGTCTTGACGCGTATGACGGCTTCCTGTGAAATTGTATGTTTGAATAGTAGTCACTTGTTAATATCAACGTACACACGTCTATCTTGTACTTATTTTCGTTAAATAAAAATGGAGTGTTCTATTAAAAAATATTTATACCAAGGCGAGTTTTTCTATCCGTAATAAGCATATCCATATGAAAAAAGAATCCACGTCGGAGTTCAAAAGTTATATGTTTGTGTTTAGTTTTAAAATTCAATTTGTGTTTATTTGCTTGGGTGCATATGTGGACACAAATTGCGTATCGATTAAAAATGCATTCACTGTTATGTAGTATATGTTTCGTTCGTTTGAAATGTTTGCTTATTTTGGAGTGGAGTGTATGTTTTTTCTTTTGGTCATTTAATCTCAGTCTAAAAGCAAATTGAGTTCTACTATGTATTCACTATTCGGACATTTTGCGTAAACGATGTATATGCTATTCGTCTATCGAAGGTAACAATGTTACATAATAAAATAAAACATTTGCTAGAAGTCATCTAGTGATTTAAATTTGCGGGTCAACGTTGACCCGCAAACAGATGACCGTTATCATCGGGTCAGTTTGTGCATTCAGTGTTATCTCTGACGTGTACTAGAAAAAAGACTTGACTTTACATGGCTAGAAGAGAGAGAGATAGATAGAGAAAGAGAGAGAGAGCTAGAGAGAGAGAGACGGGAGTAAGAGGGTAGACAGTTCGTTGAGAGCTTATGAGGGGAAGACTGCGGGTAGAGAATGTCTTAGCATATATAAATCAAGGGGCTAAGAGCGCCTCATGATTTGTAGCCGAGAATGCGCTCCTCATCATTAGCTAGTGCCTTAGAACAGGCGATTCCAGGCGAATAAAACTGTTCTTGGTTTCAACAGTTGTCTCTTTTTTCTTTCTCGGGGTGTGACTGAACTTGCTTGCCGGCATCGTTTCCTCAGTCGAGCAGGATCACATTAACGGACGTGTGCCGGAATGAACTGCGGCAAGGTATGTTATGAATGATAATGTATTTTAATTGATTTTGACTTGTAAGCCAGGAGACTTTCTATAAGAGTTTAGGTCTATGCAACAACAGTTGTACACCACATGGAAGATGTAAATATAAACTAGCATCATTATTAATTATGATGAATTCGTCAGAAAGGTCGTGATGGAGCTAGGCAAGATGACGTTGATTATTTTCTCCCCTGATGAATTAGGTAACCACTCGATTTACAGTGGAAAGTGGAATCTTAGGGTTTGCGATGGTTTGACAATGATTAATGCCATCTTCAGAGTAACCTATATATATGTGCGTATCCTCTAAAACAATGATAAGTCTTATGCTTCTTTTGTTTTGCCCGTCTCTTACTTAAATGGTGATATAACATCTATATATATTGATATCTGAAACACAGAAATGCCAATTAGTGTAAACTATCGGTGTTTCAAACTCTTACATTTACTTTGTACGGCTTCGGGTACTAGCCATCTAAATTTTTACAAACTGCACATCTGCATGTATTGCAGTTCTATTGTTGCCTTAAAGTGTGGTGTTGTGTAAATGTTGTTTAGATATCATAAATAACTTCTTGGCCTTTTGGCCAAGATCAAAGTCTAGTATCTGTTCCGATGGATACTGCACCCCATAGACTGGTATTGTCTTGGCATTCGGGGCTTGATTTACGCCGGTCTGTTGGTTTGTCCTGTGCAGTTCTAGGAGGTTCACCCTCCCAGGCTTTGCCTCCCCTCTTTGGGGAAGAGTAAGTTTATCGTTTACTGCCTGAGACGCCCCTACCGGGGAATGCCGACGGGGCTGCCCAGGCATTTTTTGGTATGCCAGAGTGCTTACTTTCTCGGGCGCTGGCTTTTCAAATCCCACATTCCCGACCTTGTGTCACATCTTACCTTGTGGGAAGAAGATAAATAAAATAGTAACTGAATGTGGGGTCGTTTTTTATTAAGACATATGCCGTCGGACTTGTCAGCATTTCTTTACAGCCTTGATGAAAACCTAACTATACAATAAAAAATAGCTCATTGAAAATAAAAGACTAATCTTAAACAGCTCATATTACAAATTAATACATGAATAAATATAATATCGTGTATAAATTTCATAAAATATAGGTACGAATGTAATTTTGACATGTATATTATCAGAACTTTATCAGATCTCGCCCTTTAATTCTCCTGAATGTTTTTAAAGTCCCCTTGTCGTATTTTCCTCTGAGTCTTTTTCTTCTGCCCTTGGACTGTATAATTAGTTTCTACAACTCCACATGTATAAGGATTATTTCCTGATGACTGACGGGTATACTTTCGAATCGTAATTTTTGTTCCACCTGCCATGACATACGAATAGATTAATGTAGAAACACCGATAGTTGTGTAAGACGAAAATATAAATGATAATTCTTTGCTGAAGTGCAGAAAATAAAGAATCGAAGGAACTGATGTAAATTATGTCTTTGGATTGCTTTTTACATGGACTTTGTTATTAGATTAATATATATATACATACATATATATATATATACATAAATATATATATATAAATAAATATATATAAATAAATATATATATATATATATATATATAAATATATATATATATATATATATTTATATATATATATACACACACACATATATATATATATATATATATATATATATATATATATATATATATATAAGGCGTGTGATTTGAGTTGCAAAATACTTGTAATCCGGGGTTTCGAATCCCATGACCGGTAGTGAATAGTCATATCTCTATGCTGATTAGTCCCGATTATTAAGGGCGAAACGTATACGTACATAGATAATACACAATAACAAATATGTATTATTTGTCGCTCCTAGAAAAAGTAGAGCACTGTAAGTGTAGTATTAACACAGCATGACGTCACTAGCTTTAAATGCCTCGTTCCTTTCACTAAAAAAGTAGACCGCTCTTAGACTTTAAGCCGCCGTATAAAGTGTTAAAATTATCAAAATTTATTCACTGTTAAAAATTGGCCGACTTGGATTTGAGTTGCAAAATACTCGTAATCCGAGGTTTCGAATCGCATGACCGGTAGTGAATAGTTATATCTCTATGCTGATGAGTCCCGATTATTAAGGCCGAAACATATACGTACATAGATAATAAACAATAACAAATATTTATCATATATATATATATATATATATATATATATATATATATATATATATATATATATTACTAAAACTAGTATTTATTTAAATGTATGGCATCATGTGAGGCGAGCAAACACATTTGTCTGCCCCACGTACACGACTGCGCATGTCTAAAGCTGTTTCATTAATGGAAAGTATGTTTTGCGTCGTTCAGCTTTCTCTCACTATTTAAAGAAATAAATTAAATCTTGACAGGTGTGAAAAGTTTGATGTGTCTGTAAACAGCTCAAAAGCTAACGCCCTTTCCTGCTTACATTGGACACTTACTAAATAGAAGGATTTCTTATTTCATTCGTACATTTTTGACAGCTATTTTGCTGTTTTGTTTTTCTTACTTTGCAAATAAACAACATGCTAGCCGAAGAGTAATAAGAACACCACAGTATATTGCGTTTTTCAGAAAAGACTGGTTCATATCAAAACACATTTAAAAAAGTTGGATTATTTAAATTATACGGACTACTGCTCTCATCTTGGAGGATATTTGCACAACGTTTCGGCTGATGTAATATCCAACATTTTAAAGTGTGTCTTGTGGACTCGGGAATCTTTTTGTAAGGCTATTGAATCTGTGAAGAATGAGCCAGTGGCGCAAAGAATAAATGCTAAATAATAATCAGTTCTGCGTGACTGTATTCTGGAGGTCGAAGGTTCAATCCCCAGTACAGACAATTCTAAGAATATAATTAAGAATTACTTTAAACTTCTACCCGATCATGGCTGACGGAACGAGAACAATCTACCCTGTATATTTAGAAAGAGTTCCGTTCGAAATACCATAAAAATACTGGAGTTCAAAACTATAATTCGATTCGACGCAACTGAAGAAAATTGAGGATTACATCGGCCGAAACTTTGCGAGACTAATTTCGAAGTTGAGAACAGTAGTCCAAATAATCGAAATGATACATATTATCAATCATCATCTGCATAAACAAATTAATTTCATTTTTGCAGTGTTTCACAGTTTTACATGCTGACAATTGATTTGTAACTTCTGCATTAATAAAACTGACACGATCTTTTGTGTCTCTGTGTGTTTCTCGCTTACACGTAACTTTAATAAATATCAATTAAAAAAATATTATGATTCGAAATCTATTTAAATAGAAATAAAATAAGACAATAATAAACGGGACTGTATTTTGAAATATAGCACTTCACTGAACAATATGCTTTCCCTCGGACAACACCAAGTAAATACAGCTTATCTTTTATAGATGTCAAATAGTTTTTTTAATACAATTTGAAAGAATATAATTTGTATTATTTGTATAATTGGGACGACTGTACTCATCTTGGAATTTATTCTCACAATGATTCAGCCGATGTGGCCCTCTACTTTCTTAAATTGTATATTGTCAAGTCGAGTATCTTTATGTGCAAACTCGGGAATATGTACAGAATTTAATCCACGGAGCTACCTTCCTCTCGTTCCGTCATCCATGACAAGATAGACGTCTTAATAAGTTCGTATTTGAATTTTTAATATCACCCGCGCTGATAATTACACTTTTCACTTCAAGGTCAAATATTACATCGGCCGAAACGTTGTGAGAATAACATCGAAGATGGGAACAGTTGTCCGAATAATCCAAATAATATAAATTAGCAATCCTCATCTCAAATATTTCTAAACATAAAGAATATAAGTCTTTAATAACGAATAGGAAAAAAATGATGAAATCTGTTTTTTTATTCTTAAAGTAAAACTCGGTCATAATCAATGCCAAAGAGCCGCTGTGCTGCCATCGTCAAAATGATATTTATCATCTTGCCTAGACAGCCAGTTAACTCGGAATCACACGGAGACAAAGGAAGCAATGAAAAACAAACAAATTCCATTTAAAATAAAAATCCTTTATTCCCTGTAAAACAGGTAAAAAATCTGAAAATAAAAAATAAACAAAAGGTAACTCACTACGACGAAGAAGAAGAAACAAGTATTCATAGATAAACGAAAGGAAAAAAGATGAAGCAAATCAGTACAATAAGATAGATGACTTAATTTAACTATTAGGGGGAGCGAGGCGAAGATGGGGTCGCCATACTAGGGAGGTAGAAATCTCAAGGGACGCCGTCGTAGGAAACCTGAGCGACGCCGGGAATGAGTTGTAACATTGTTACGACGGGGAGACATTGTTAATGAAAACATGGGAGGCATAATAAGGAGGATTAGCTTAGCAAGGAAAGGAGAGAATTAATTTACATACCAAGTTATGTTAGCGGGGTGTCGGAATCTGCGGCGCAAAGCGCCTTGTTTTTCGTTTACAAACTGCAGGAAAATTACGACGGTTGAAAAAAACGTCAAAAGAACAAGTCTCTAGCAAGTCACGCTAACGAGAGTGGGTGATAATTATTATTAGAATAAATAAATCGAAAATGAAGAATTAAAGCAGGATAAAACTAGCTAAAATCCTCATAGGAGAACGCAGAATAAAAAAGGAATGAAGAAAAAGAAAGACGAAAAGAAGAATGTCGTAGCGAAGAATGAAACGCAAACTAAAGAAAAAGCAGTGAAGAGATGAATCTGTCCCTGATGGAAAGAAGGGCCGGGTACGAAACATGACAGCCGCTAATATGAAGAGAACACGTCGCGAGAAATCCAAATTGTATCAGAAAATACGAAGCAGCTGGTAATTAGTCTTTAAGATTAAGTAGATAAAAGAACGGGCATGCACCTTTTACGACGAGTGTTTGAAGATAATTATTCTCTCCCTTCCGACATTGAGCACGTAGTGCAATAGGGAAACAGTGACTGGTTACTATTAAGACGAAACCACCAACACCATTATTCTCTACTTTGCCCCAAGTGAAATGGATGAAACTCCTCTTGAGGAGGCCCTACTGTTTTCATAAGCTTCTAAGACTGCTGTTCACCTCATATTTGAAATGAAAGACTTGCATCACATGTGTTGCTAAGGTTTTAGGAAAAATGGTTTGATCATTCTATCGCTCCAGAAAGTATCTCGCACCCGATGCAATCCTCTACCTGTATACTATCTAGATACGGAGTAAGATATCGTACTATTACCACATCTAAGGAGGTATTTCTCATAGCATACTCTCTCCTGCCTTGATAGAGTACAAAGTAGACTTCGTAATTATGTGGGGATGCCCTCTTCTCTACAACTTATTTCTCATATAAGAGACGTTGATAGCCGTGATCTACTCTATCGTTATTACTATGGTAGGTGCTCAACTAAACTCTCATATCTCGTTCCCCTGGTAAAACATACATAGCAAAAACAAGTCACGCTCAAATCACTGTAAATACTTTTCCTTTCTTCCTCTGTGTGCCTAAACGTAAACGGAACTTCTTTGAGCAGACTTTTGTTCCATGAAATGTCCATGTGTGGAACAAAATGCCACGGGGATGCTCCCCAGTTGACTACAGCGTGGTCATTTTCAAGTCCAATGTTAACAAAATCTTGTTGATCCGTCTAATTGAGTAATTAATTTCAGCCTAGATCCATCGTAGTCTGCAATCCTAATGGTGTTTGTGTCAACATTCTTTATGCAATATTGATTTTGTAGACGTTCGTTTTAAAACCAAGTTGGGGCAGCTTCTACTGTAAAACAATATAGCTCGAGTGGCCTTTCGGTCTTGATCAGCGGTTCTTCGTTTTTAAAAGAAATTCGCGTCAAAAATCGAAGTAACATTTACAGCATTTGCTGTCAGTATTACAACGATTTCCGACCCTCCGATAAAAAAACTGGTATGTTGAAAAAAGCTTAAGAAATGAGTTTTATATGAATAAATGACCAAACTTTTTTTGTTAAAGACAAATTACTGTTACTATTTTTACCTCGCATTATACATATAGTTTAGTATCGACACATCTTATCAGAAGTGTTCCTTGGTATCATTATTATTCTTGTTGATACTAAGCGGAATCGCTCTATTTAAAATGAAATTATTGTTGGTAGTTTAGAACGTGGGGATAATTCCCCACGCAGTCTCACTACGATGAGAAATGATATGGAATATTTATCAGCGCACGAAAATACTGGATCTAAAGGGGATATTAACACTAATTATTGTAGTAATTGGAATTATTCCAAAGTCTAAAGGAAATGGAATTCCAAGCAAGCATTAGTACCACCTTAGATACATGAAGACTCACACCTAATGATATCTACATTATTGATGGCATCTGTGGTCTTTTCATGGTCACGATATATATTAACGACTACAAGGAATACTCATGTACGTAAAAATTAGGTTTTAATATAATCTGAACAAACTTCATTCCTTCATCAAATCGATATTAACAATTTTCTTTAATCCACAGGCTGCGTGGAAATAACTTTTTGTAATTAAATGCAAGTAATTTATTACTGAAACATCATTAAAAATGTAAAAGATGGATTTTTTTTAGAATCGAATATCGGTGCCAGCATTTTACAACAGATACCTATGCTGGCTGGGAATAGTAGCACATAGTTTAATCAGTAATTCATTCTTAAAACTAGGAGAATGATGACTAGTATGATAACACGATTGAAATTCCCCAAAGACTACTCAGTCAAAGCAAATGCCGACCCCCCCCCCAAAAAAAAAACAGCAACATTATACACTATCAGAAGCCATGTTTCTGACAAAGGGGAGATAATCGCTGTTTTACACTTTTAATCTATCAATCTCGATAACATCATGCTCGTTAAGTGGTGAAATGTTAGTATAACAAATAAAACATGAAAACATATTTATTTGGTCTTTGACAATATTTTTGTCAGGTTTTCAAGTTTTAAAATTAGAATTGTGTAACTCTGTTACGCTTACACTTGAATTAATATTCTGATTACATTAACGTGGAAGTTGAAACGATGGATTTTAATATACTCGTTCTCGTGCGATATAACGTGTCAATAATTTTGAACTAACTTAAAAATCCTATTTTATTTGATCTGTCATACTTCAATTTGACATTTCATGTTCGTCTCTCTTATGATGCAAATAGTATTTTAATCAGGAAACGTCCATATACCCGTCAATACAAGTCAGTGGTCGTGATGACGTGGAAAACAACTCGGACTGACGACCTGGGTGTTGTAACTTTCAATGAGGTCAGTTGCTTTACATGACGTCCGCAGATGCATGTTGACAACCTTCACGTGGTACCTTCCGTAAGTACCTAATTTCAGAGAAAAAATCGGGTAAACCAATGCTAACAATCGAACCAACGCGATCTAATATGTCGTACCATACTGATTCATACGAATTTATTTCACTTTATTTATAAACGCGCAAAGCCTCATTTTAAGAATAGTGTTGCATACACGCTAGATACTTTGGAAGTTGATATGATGATGATCATGATGGTAACATTAGACGAAGATATTAACAAATCATAAGTTATGCCAGTCGTTTCGATGTGTAATCTCTGTCTGGGACTGGTGATAATTTTTGAGTTGTTGTGTCGGATCGTTGTTTATTACTAATAATTAGCACAGAAAACATTATTACTGAATACACATGTTTATTTTATTGTTCTATTACATTATTTGGGAATAGAGGGATCAGACGAGTCAGAAACAGAAAGAAATAGACAGAGACAGATAGACAGAGCCAGACAAACAAAGGTAGAGCCAGAGAGACAGATAGAGAGCGTCTACTACTGGCTATTTTCAAGAACTTACATTTTCATGTTGCGTCTTGGTTTACGTAAAAAATTTTAGTCCCCAATATGCGTGGTTTAATTATTTTGTGTACATTATACGAGCATAGATGGATTGAACAAGATGAAGGGAGAAAATCAAAGATATATATATATATATATATATATATATACTAATGATACTAGAATTAACGATAAGTGAAGTATCGTAAAGTGATCTATCGGGATAAAGTAAAGCTCAATACGTTGAGTAGAGCAATCAATTTTAAAGAAGGAGAGGTGAAAATAAAAAATTGCATAACATTACATAAAATAACATGAAATTAATAAAAAAATTATTACATCGAAGGTTCAGATCAAGGAGTAACATTAATCCTTAACCCATGTTTTTTCAAAGATAAAATTCTTCTCGTCAGAGGATAACATGTGGTAATGTGGTATTTATAATAAATAGAAATCACCTTGTCCCATGTCACTTTGAAAAATTGAAGAATAAAAAATAAAAAGGGTTTGGGTAAAGAAATAAATGACCGGGAGGGAGAATGGTAGCAGTATTGAGTAGCCATTTTCGAAGGCAAAAGGGGACGCTATGGTGCAGATAGCAAAATAGCAAAAGTTAGTAAATTTGGAGAAAAAGTTTGTCGATTTAAATAAAGTTTTTTAACAATTTTTACAGGGTTTTAAATAAAAGTGAGAGGGTTGCAAAATATCTCACTTGGTCTGTAGGGATTTGTGTCTCAGTTTTGTGTATAGTTCCGTAGAGTTACAAGTAAAAATCCTGGATTGATATTTTAAATATCCAACTCAGCAGATCCGGGGTGAAGATTGTCTGTTAAAAGGCGCTATGTGGCATGGTTCGTATCTGCCTTCAAAACCTGGCTTCCCGGGTAGAAAGATATTTCAAAATTTGTATATATTATCTTAAATATTCCGTTTTGGTAGGAAGTTCCGCCGACTAAAGAGAATAGAACTGGATCCACCGAAACCAGTTGAAATAATGCGTACTGCTAGTATTTAAAGGGTGTGTGTGAAGGAGTTGGTGGGGTTGTGGGATTGGTAAAGTCTATAAATTCAAGTTTTACTTTGAATTGTGAGCTAAAGCCGTGTTGGGTGTGTCCGTAGGGTGGGGGAATTCAGTTGCTTATATTTTGAGGTGAAAGAAAGGTTTTCTGAGTACGGGGAGGCTAGCAGATTGAGAAAATATTGTGAATGAGATTTATAGATAGCACCAATCATCATCATCATCATCATCAGCAGCATCATCATCATCATCATCATCATCATCATCATCATCATCATCATCATCATCATCATCAAAAGGAGGAATATTACAGGAGTGTATGTTTATTTTCAGAGCAGATGTATTAGATAAATGTGATTGTTTTATTCTGAAGGCAAGGCATGTTATAATTTTGCGTAGACTAATATAATATTAAATTAGGTTAACTGATTCTAGTGGGATTAAAAGTGTATGTACTTAGATTAATATTATATTAACTTATATCACATCATATTAAATTATCTGACAGCCAGAGGGTATGACTAAGCTGTAAGCTTTTAGTATTAGGTTAATATTTTTTCCGGGAGGAGTGGGTGGGGCAGTAGGGTCTATCTGTAGTGGAAGATTAATGCTAAGAAGTCGTATGGTTAGGTAATTAACTATATACTTTGCTATTGGGTTAACATTATAACTCTAATAGGGGAGATAGGACGATCTAGATATCTAGGGGGCACGACAATGTCAGGTTATGTGTATTTATGTGTTCTGGGGTGGGGGTGTCTATTGGGGTTACAAGCTGGGCGTATTTAAATCTCCTCTTATGTTGGCATCTGGAAATTATCTCATTTCTTGAATTTATAACGTTTTTTTCTCTTGCAGCTGTGAGTATCATTAGTGCTTCAGATGTGCATAGGTGGCAATTATTTGAGCCCGGTGTGTAATATTTTGATTTTTTCAGTATAGACCATTTTAGAAAATTTTGGGTGTTATTTGATTTAAAATCTTTGATTAATCCAGTTAGAGAGGTTTTGTTATTGGTGTTGTTATTGAATGAGTAAGTATGGGAGGATATTCTTGAGTTTATAGATTGTGAGGTCGATCCTATGTATGTATATATCCTAGGATTAGCTGTTCTGTCAGTTACTGGATTGCTTCTGGTCGTGGGCATCATTGTGTTGCTAGACTGGTTCGGGTTTGCATTTCTAGAGTTAGGTGGGGTTGTGGGTCGGGGTGATGGAGGTTCAGTGGTGTTGCTTAGATCAGTAGTGCGTTGAAGTAATTTGGTTACGGTACATGCATAGATCACATCTTTGTGTATGCAGTTATTATTTAATGGACATGTTAATGGGTTATGGCAGTTGCAATTATAAGTTGGTGTATCTGGGGTAATGATTGATTGGGCACGCTTTATTTTCTCATTGTTAGTACTTATTATGGTTTGTGCTATGTTAGGCATTGTGGAGTACGATATCTTGATATTGTTTTTATTTAGGATGGTATTGTATTTGCGTGGGTATCTAAATGAATTTTCAACTATTTTGCAAATTTCCCTAGGAATATTGGTTTTAACATTGTTATTGTACGGAGGGGTGAACCAGATATTTTTTATTCTCCTTAATCGTTTGCGTTTATTTTTCGGGTGGTGGTTAATGTGTTCCTTATATCTGGTGTTATTTGAGTCATTTGTGTTCGAATTATAATTATTATTTCTAGTATTGTAATTACTATGTCTCTACGTCATGTTGCGCGTGATTATGTCGCGGTGTGGCTTATGGTGGGTGAGGCGTTCTTGTTTATATGTTATATTGTATGGATATCCCGAATTAAGCAGGGCATTGTTGTAAAACCTTTAATTTTGGTCGAATATTGCTTTGTTAGTTTAGAGATTCTGTTTGAGACAGAGGAGACTATTGAATTTATTATCAATTTAAGGTGGTTAGAGTGTTTATGCACATAGAATAGCGTTAGGTTGGGTTTGTGGTCGGAGGAGTAAGCCCCGGAGTTTAAGTCCAATGTGACATCGAGGAAATTGGAAGTTTTTTTCCCTTTGTCGATGGTTTTTGTGAGGCCGAAGTAATTGAAGAAGGTATGCAATAGCTTGATAGTTTTATTGTAAATTCTAGGTCTATTTTAAGAAACAAATAGGGCATCATCCCTGTACACCCCCTGCATGTTCTTAAATCCCTGTCTTAGTTCATACAAGAGGAAGACACCGACTAAGTCTGTAATTTGGGCTTAGTCCGATGAACCAATAACAATGTCGTAATTATTAGGGTATCTTTCCTGGTCCAGTATTTTTCGTCAAAATGAAGTATGGATCTTCTAGCTAGTAGGATTAATTTGATTTCTATATCGATGAGGTCAGAGTTATTTTTAGCTAATATTAGTGCCTTATTAAGGAGGATTGGGGATATTGATTGGTAATAGTTATTTATATCGAAGGTAATAAAGTTCAATCTGGATTTATTTTTAATGTTAAGGAACCAGTCTATTACAACGTTAGATAATTGCCATAGCGATAAGAATGATTTCTTCTGGGATAATTCTGTCTAAGATTTGTTTGCTAATTATTCCTATGTCTGATTTAGAAGGGTAGATAAGTCTAATTGAGGGGTTATCATGGACATCCATTTTATGGTCTTTAAGGGAGAATCTAGGGGTGGCCGGGTGACTATTTCAGCGTAGATTGTGATGTCCAATAAAGTTAATAGAACGTTAGCCTCTGAGTTTATATTGCTTTAAGTTTGGGGGGTGCGGTTTTGTAAGATTTATTTAGTTCTTTATATATTAAATTCCTGTAGGGGGTGTAATCTAGTTTGTAATAGTTTTTAGTTTTGTCCGCTGGAACGATTATGTTAGGGTTTCTTTACAATCGGGTGGCATATATTGTTATGTTCTTTGAATTTGATTTTCTTAAGTAGGTTAAATAAGACGCTTTCAAAAACATCTAAATTGTCATTTTGCCTGGGGAATGATACAGTTTATAAACCGTAATGAGCCGCGGCTATTCTTTCTTTTTTCTTTTATTCTCTGAGAGAGAGAGAGAGAGAGAGAGAGAGAAAGAGAGAGAGAGAGAGAGAGAAAAGAAGTGAGAGTAACTACAGGGTATTATCCAGGGCTTACATTTTAACACGTACGTTTCGCTTGTCTTCTAAAATATTCTCTTGCTTCCGATCGACTAATTAATACTTTGCGTCTTGGTATACGTGAAAACATTTGGACCCAACATATGTTTATTTTATAATCTCATCGACATTGTTCGGACATAGACTTAGAGAAAGAAAGAAATAGAGACAGGGGAGACAGAAAGAGATAGACACAGAGAGATAAAGAGTGTCAACTACTGTCTAATGTCATTATCTCACACTTTCATTTTGCGTCTTTAAGAAAAGAACCGATTTCCCTACAACGACACGAATGTATAATTGTTTATAGGCTTATACAATCACCGGTAAGTTCAAACATGACACACCCATTTCCGCTAAAAATATAACACCTAGAGGCATACACACTGGTGTGTGCCATAGAAAATGGCGGTAAAGGGTCTGGGAGGATCGGAATACCAAGGAGGGGACGCACCAACGAGATCTCCAATGGTAGGCACGGAACACACTAGATTGTCGAAATGTCTTCTGTCATTCAAATTTCCTATTTTGTTATTATCAGCGGTATCTTAAATGTAAATGGCTATTTTGATCGGAATGAGCAGAAATCACTGAAGATCTAGGGGGACTTATTGTCACTCGAAGTTTGGTGAAAAGCGCATGTATCTGTCAGTGAGCGATCACTAGCAATCGCTCGTGTGAGAACTCTTTTGAGTAAGATATAAAAATAAACACTTATGTGTTTAAAGTATGTGGTCAGATTTGGCATGAAATATCGTTAACATAATAGTAGTAGTTGACATAGTAACATTAGCAGTAAATTGGAGTGTACACATTCGAATATTACTACTACTACTACTACTACTACTACTACTACTACTACTGCAGCGAGTAAAAATACTAATGTAGAACCATGTTGCCCCACTCGACGACCGTCAACTCCAACGTTGTGTGTCCGTGGTCTTCCTCTTTGTCTTCATCGTCTAGCCGAGTCGTCTATCCACTGACGAATCGTCGAGGGCACAGCACTGGTCCACAAGTTAAATAAAAGAAACAACACTCTCGGGAAAGAACACAAACACAAATACGTTGTGTATATTTTAGTTTGAACTATGAGTGTGTGTGACACCGTCGCGGACTGTCGTGCCCCCATTGTCGTTGATCAAGTCGTCAGCTTATCTCATCGTTTTCCCGGTCCGATCCGCTCTCTCGGGAGGTTCGATCCTAACTGCTCGGCTTCTCTCCGGAACCCAAACTCGATAACTTTTTGCCATAAACCTTACTGTCGTCAAACTGTCGTAAAAAGTAACTTACCTTACTGTCGAAAAACGTTGTCACTCCTAAATGGCGTGTCCGGTATTCTTTTCTTAGTCACCTGTCCTGAACAATGGAAACTGACCACTCCCGCATTACTTTTGTCTCTGTCGATGAGTCACTTACTATCCTCGCGGCCTTCATTACCGACCACTCCCGAATTTTCTTTTGTCTCTGTCGATGAGTCACTTCTTATCCTCGCGCCCTTCATCGTATCACACTAATAACAATTATGTTACAAAAATATATGGCAAAATTTTCACGGAAAATAATACGAAAAACACTACATAACATGTGTTATATAGAAAGATCGCAATCCTACTACTAACACTGCTACCTCAACACCTAATATTAATGTATTTATAATTAAGAATTTATTTTGTCCGTCCGATTTGACGTTACACCTTGATTAGTAAGTTATTATCTGGCTTGCATATATAAAACATCTTGAGACACATTTGGGAATCGTTACCATAGTATTAGGAAAGAAACCAATATATTTACCACAGCCGTAGTAGCTCTTGAAGTCTAATCTATTCCGTAGCGTGGTAGGAGCGATCGTAACATCGTTGTGTCAAGGTTACCCAGCAAACAGGGCGCTGGTGAAAATCCAAGAGTTAATACCAGGATCTGTTGTCGTGTCGTCGTTTCTGTCTAAGTGTGGTACGCAAAGACATGCCAGGCGCCGAACCGTAAATTAATGGGGTGAAAGTAGCAACATTGCTTCCCTGCCAATCCGGTGTGTGTTTTGGGCCAAACCTCTCCCGATTTCGCATGCACCCGCTAGGCCTTGCTTTCCACGGTGTCAGGCGTAAACTTCTGTAATTTTGCAAGTTAACGAATACCTGTAAATAACTAGATATTCTTCATGTAAAACATACACTCATGAGTCACGATATTCGTGAGCTCTATGCAGAATTATGACTCGGCTAACAAACAAACAGCTACAACAGCGTCACGATGAGATGATCCCACGCTTTACTACCCATTTCGGAAATCCTATACGGTCAATTTTATTTAATAAAAAGTAAAACCATTTATATAACAGCATCGCATAATGATCAGCGAAATATAAATTTATATGTATATATTATTTTTCACGCTTAAGAAATGCGCCATGTAAACGCAGACGCCAGCTGCAAAAAAAGCCGTTACGCTAGCCGACAGACAAAAGAAAGATGAAAGACATGTATAACCGGATATTTCGAGTAAACAAAACAGCTGTGTTCAAAAGTACCATCGCTCCTCACCCCAACCAGCTTGTGTGAAATAATATACATAGCTCTAATCATTCAGTTAAGTAGCTTCTATGTTAACGCATTTTTTTTTTGAAGGGGAATCCGAACATTAACACATAATGGAGTATTGGTATCTGTCCGTCTGAAATAGAATCTATACTATTACTTCTATTGACCTACTATAGTGTTTCTATTCCTTATGGAGATATGGTTTCTGTCTCTCTGAAGTCGCAACTATACAATTACTTCTAATAATGTACTATTGCACTAGGTTTCAATGCTTACTGCAGCGGGGTAGTGTAGTATCTGTGTCGTTGTCATAAGATCATCCTCCCAGTAATTACCTCCTATTTGCTGGGGTAGTGCTGTACGTGTTCTATTTTCATGAGATAACCTGCAAGGGTAACCTCCTCCTTTGCGGGGAGGGTCATTAGCGTACATTAGCAAGTCATTTTCACAATCGACTGTTCATTATTTACTTCATATATACTAGTAAAAATATTCGACCGGACGGAGCATGCTCTTGCTTATAATAATAATAATAATAATAATAATAATAATAATAATAATAATAATAATAATAATAATAATAATAATAATGATGATGATGATGATGATGATGATGATGATGATGATGATATGTAGCATAAATAAATCACAATACTACGAATGATTATAGTGGTACGAGGAACAGTCACTGAAACAAAACTGGAAAACAACTAAGAAAAATTGGAATCAAAGGAAATAAAACGGACGGGAATACTGAAAGAAAAAGCCGAAATACTGAATAATAATAATAATAATCGAATGCGAAAATAACATAACTAACGACACAGAACCAATCACAGGTAAGTTGAAAAACAATAGAACAATAAGATAGAAATAACCCGACACGAGCCAAAGCAAACAATCAGACATTATATAAGTAGACACCTCCTAAAATACGCACACACCCGTGGTGGTATCGGCTGGTAGTATATACACTTGTCATGAAGGGTCAAGGAGAATGACAAGAACGATGAGAGAGATAGAGAGAACACCAACAATAGCTTAACTGTAAGAGTGAGGAAAGTACGGGAACTTTCCTGCTCAACTTCCAGCGAAACTGACGGGCGGTGCCAGCAGAAAAAACTGCAGTAAGAGTGTTGCGATAACGCAAAATAACTTGCAACCGTAACAATCAGAATTTCGCAGTCAGAAATCAAAGCGCTTGCATTCCTAATATATATACGACAACATATCTAGTGAACCACAACAAATACCAATGATCTAAAATGTTGGCATTATAGAAACAGTCTAGAAATACCGGTACGACCTGTTGATTCGGCATGATGTGTTCGACTCTAGTCGAATCCATATTGATTATTCTGTTATGGATGTTAGCAACCTTCACCTTGACTCTCTCTTGAACACTTGAATAAATACGCGAAACCGATGTTTACAAAAGCGAGCAAGTAAAGTTTACTTAGTAAACGTATCGTAACTTTGCTAAATTATTGTGATATGCTCTCAAGGATTAAGATCAACCTTTTAATATCAATTTATAAATATAGAAGATAGTAAATAGTGAGAAGAAAGAAATACAATGAACAAAACACCATATATTAACGCCGATTGACAAATAGAGGGCTGATAGAAATACACATTGAAAGAAAGTGAGGTTGAGAAAGAAAGAGAGAAGTGGAGATAAAAGTAGCCGGTGTGACAAAGAAGCAAAAAAAGATGCAAGAAGAGTAATAGGCTACTTGAGTTATAAAGAACGTTGCGTTTACGACTCTTATTATATAGATGAATAACTCGACGTGAAATAATGGTTGACAAGGCACTCTCATATATTCACTCCCGATGTTTGTTTCCGTAAATGTTTTCTATTTATATAAGATATAATGGCGCTACTCATTCTAAGGTGGTGTCTGTAGATACAGCGCAATTGGAAGCCTTTTTCTTTGTTGGGAATGCATATAAGGTGCTCCATTACGACGTAGATCTGTCGGTTGATTGGCCACAGTTGTGCTCCTGTGTAAAGACAAACACAGAAAATAAAACAGGACATAAAACAGGAAACAACAACACAATCCGTACTGTGATGCATTGATAAGCTAAGCTAAGATAAACGGTAGAGAGAATGGAGATGAACTGAGCCCATCAATCGTATTTTCTAAAAGTCTTAATCAATAACCAACTCATCGATCACAGGTTGCATGTTAATGGATTACCAAGAGCGTGTGTAATGTATTTCTCATTCGCTGCAGCGTGTCTGTATATCAAACAAGATCTACTGTATCATTGCTGGGCTTACACGTCAAAATGTAGCAAGTTTATCGGAAAGTGTGTAAAAAATAATGTTAAAAACCGTATTTTCTACATGGGGATAGATTCGTGGAAAATTTAATGATACGTTTATAGACAAGATGTCGGACAACGTCGAAGATTTTGCGTCATGGACAGACGAAACACGTAGCGGATAAAAAGAGAAAATCTTCCTCTTTTTAGTGCGCTCTGGTTTTTGAACAGTGTCCTTCTCTCCCTAAACTGAGTTTTTGGTATAATGTGGGTATACCTGTATAATTAAAGCACGAATATAACTCCAAAAAATTGTAAAATTTTAAATGTTTTGAGGCCTTCACTAGTTAATAATACACATCGCGATAGAATAACAACGGAAAAAAAGAGGAAAGAGAACGAACTACTGTGTTGAGTATCCATCCCGGGTGTATCAGAAAATGTCACCCAGCATTACTTACGATAGACACGCACCTGGCCGGAAGAAATCAAACACCTTCGATTGTCGAAAATAAAATAATTATTGATTGATTCAAAACTACATAAAAAGTTATGCTGTCCAAGAAAATTAACTGCATACAGAAATGCCCCGTCGCTAAATAAACGCCTAAGGGGCGCATTTACATTGACAGCGAAAGTGAAATTCCAGAATTACCGTTTATAGGTAGATGTGTTGCTGTCACAATTAATTATATAAAATAAACTGAAATTGGGATCTATAGTCGACTATCGATTAAGTCCGAAACAGAATCCTCTGATTTTCTTAATGCCGTCTTTCCTTACTTACCCCCACTCGTGCACATCAACTAAACAGTTACCACCTATCGTTATATTTTTTATACATTAGCGTTTGTTGTCATTCCGTAAACCACAGCAGAAACACAATACTACAAATAGTCATCAAACTAATAAGACCAAATATGTGGGGCCTTGATGAGCCGCCATCTGTATAATGTGTGGGGGCACTTGGTATCTCCGGCACTCAATTCTTTAAGTTATACATGATTACCTGTGGAATCTAGGTTAAAAACACGTGGCAGTCGCGAAATAATTTACAATAGTGTTGGATAATGGCCCTGTGGGGTCGGACGCATCTTAAAGTGGACACATATTAAAGTAAACGTATGTGGGTGATCGTTTGGTTTGGCTTGCGCGATTTAGTGCGGGTGGATCCGTACAGTCGAGTGCAAAATAAACTGGTTCTCACAGTCGGAGCTCACGGACGTTGACAGGGTCCCCACGTTGACGAGACCTCAGATCAAGGGTCAAGGTGCACCTGCGCATAGGGGATCTGTGACGTCACGGACTTTTGTGTGGGAAGTAGAGTTTTCCAGTTTGGGTTTTGGAAGCGGGCCGAACGGACGATTTCCTTATGTAGTCTTCCACATGGATAGGGGAATTAAATTCCTTAAGAGAATACAGGCATGGGATTTCTTCTTCCTCCCTCCTCGAATGGCTAAGGACTTAAAAATGGAATTAACTACTCTGAAGCAGTAATTTGGTATCTCCCTTGACGTTAGTGAACCATCTCCGTGGCCGACAAAAATTTAACGCCTCAAATAAACAAATGAAAACTAAAAGATTGTTGCCTCGTGAATTTGTGTTATAAAGGTTTTGTTGCAGACACAACAGACGGCGAGGTTCACGGCAGAAAGAAAACAGAAAGAATTCAACCACTAGACGACATCGAGACGACACTTCTCCACACGACGAGAGAAAGAGAAAAGGTACGAGAAATTAAAAGGTATGCAACATATACATTTTTGGTGTTAAAAATGACCAGTTGCTTAAGCGAGAACTGCCATGGCCCATTCGAGAGGGGTATAAAAATAGAGAACCACCACGGCCCATTCCGGGATGGGTATACAAAGAAAGAACTGCCACGGCCCATTCCGGGGCGGCTATGCAACAATAGTCTGATGGCATATTGACTCGGCTTCGCTATTCTGCAGTCTCTTTTACAAACATTTCACTATGAATACGTTCACATTCTTGTCGAGTGCTTATTAAAAACCCTGTTAATTATCAACACTGCGTTTATAATTACTTTTTTATATTGTAGCACTACAAGTACCGATTCTCAGATCGCGGCAAATTATCTTGACGGCAACGCATCATGTAGATAACTTGAGTGTTGTTTGTTTGGTTATACTTAACAACAGTTTTCCTTCCTATTACTTTGTCAACATTAAACATCTTTTCGGAATTTTCTTTTTCTTTACAATATACATGTATACATAGGTGATACTCCTAATCATCCGCTCAATGATTAGAGCTTTTAGTTCAACAGAGTTCATATATTATAACTAAGTAGAGTAACAAAATATAATAACCAAGAAACTCTTAATCAATATTGTAAAATCATGCTTCAAAATTCATAATATTTAAAATAACATTTTTTGAACTTCACTCCACACCTACTTCGAATCATATTATTATTGCCTGCCATAAAAAGAAAAAATGTAAAAGATAATGGATTTTGTTAGAGATTATTGTTTTATGTGTTTGTGATTATTTAACAATTATTATTGTTAGTTTTGCCTGATATAAACTGATAAAGAATTACTTTTCAAATATCTTATTCCTATACATGGATGTTTTCTTAATGGACGAGGTTATTTCTTTCTGCACAATTTAAAACAAAATAATTATGTCTTACCATAGATCTTTCATTACGAAATTTAAGAACAATGTTGATTTTTCCTTTTGATAATTTGAAAATAATTCATTATTTTTTCTATATTCATCAGTTGTTACTTTAATTGTACATTTTTGTAGCGTTTTCGTTGGAGTAACAACATCAATCACTGTCAAGGCTTTTCATTCTCAAAGTAAATAGGCAGCAATCATCGCATTGTCACAACAATTAAAATCAGCCATAGAATTTGAGAGCACCTCAAGTCGGCAACACCATTACCTCCCATTTTCGTAATCTCTTAAGTTAAACACAGTACTACATCACATTTGTATCTATCGCAATAGAATTAGTGCTGAATTGCTACCATCTAAACCCCGCCCCTAAAAAAAACAGTTAATATTGTCCTTGTTCCTATAGCCTGCAAATCGACGTTGCACAGGTCAACCATACACATCTAATTCGCCCAGATTACATTCTGCGAACGGTTAAAAATCCTGTTTCCTCTGAAGCCACCTAAAACGCCTGGAACTTAGTTAAGAAAATGTAAGGAAAACGAACGCGAGCGTTACTTTTGTAGCTGTTGAGGACAATTTAAACATCTGGGAAAATCACTAAAATGACTGAAGAATCTAAAATTCACACCAAAAACGTGTTCGATACATTCAACAATATCCAACTGGATGGTTTCACAAGCTGAAATAGATGTAGCAATTATTCATAATTCGATGGACTGCTAGCTTAGTTCTGGGAATTACCTGAGGTCAGGAAATGTCTCCTTACATTCTGTAACAACATCTACAGGAGAAACTGACAAAAGTAATTAGTCTCTCTGTAATTGTGCCAGTACCGAAGAAAGGGGACCTGATAATTGTAGACAAATGCAGAGTCATCTCTTTAACGCAGTTTGCTTCAAATACCTACAACTGCGACCGGTCATCGACAAAGTTTTGCGCCCGAATCAAAACGATTTCCAAAAGGGAAGATCTACGACCGCGCATATACTGGCTCTTCGTCGTACAGTTGATGAGTTAAAAAAACATTATATAGAAACTGTTCTTATTATTTACTACCAAAATGCCTTTGATTCTATTAATTTCGGAATAATGTTTTATACAATTGGGGCGTACAGAATCCGTCTGGACGTTGTTACATTCATTCAACTCATGTATGAAAATACGTTTGCAGTCGTCTCTACGCCTCAATGAAGACCGATCGGTTTGCACTTCAGACGGGCGTTTTGCCGGGATTCTTCTTGCTTTCTTGTTGTTTATCATCTTTTAAGAATACACCATTCGCACTGTCATCAATATTGCGGTAGTATCACTTTGAAACCTCGCTACAATCGCCGTTACCCAAATGAAGTTCTAACAAACCTCGACTATGCTGATTATATCACTCTTCTTGAAAAGAACACTAAATCGTCGCAGAATTTTCTTTTTCGTGGTAAAAAGGCATATCAGAATGTTCGATTGCCCTGAATGCTCCCAACACGAGATATATCTCTGCAGTTGCTCAGCATAAACTTTAAGTACTAGCTGCACAAGTATCTTGACACGCTTAACCTGCTGAATAAAAGAACTGATTAGGTTCCCAGAGTTCTATCAATCTGCTGGGAGGATTAAAATAATGGTTTGAAAATGTGTAAGCAATCTTTCTGGTGTATTTTATTTTATTTAAGCAGAAGCATATACATTTGTAAGATAATGAAGAGTGGCCAAAATGAATCGTGGACGAGTCCATTGTGGGTGGGACGTTTAGAAATAAATAAAGGCGACTTGATAACTGTTAAAAAGGAGTAGGTTCCGCTGTGCATGAGGGACTTGAACAACGACGGTTTCAAAAACGCGAAGAGCCGAAACGCTTGGCGATCGGAGTATCGATGTACCGGGAGAATGCGAGTTTACCGATATTTATGGCACCGATAAAGCTTTATTGGCTATGGCACCCAAGTCCGTCTTGCTGTTAGACTTTTGTGTCCGCTGACCAAAAATGCGGCTGATAAGCAAGTTGGTACCATGAAGGAATTGTTCTACACATTCACAACAAGGTGTAAAAAAAAATCATAAAGTTTATCCTTTGCTTTAGGCATGAAGCCCGACTCGTTTCAGCGCAGAGGCGGGTTTATAGTCATACAATTTTGTTCAACACTTTTAGGCTTAGCTTACGCTAGACAGTGCTCACTCCATCCTGTATTTTAATAAATAAAACACGGAATAATAAAAATATAGTGTCTAAACAAAATTGACCCTTTACGGCGTATAATGTAAAACAAAAAATCTTAAATTCATTTAAGGTCATGAAAGATAATAATATTTGATGTGTTTCTAATCGAAAATAAAGTTGTACCTAAAAAATCAACAATTAAAAAAATAAAATACAGTGAACACGATTCTAAGAATCGTGTTCACTGTATTAAGTTATAAAATTGCAAAGTAAAATGTGTGTGTGTTTTTTTTCTTACAAAAATAGTAATTTTTAAATCAATTTTTTTTTTCAATTAAACAATTGTATTTAATAAATATGTGCTTTAAAAATAATTTCTAATAAGATTAAAAAAAAACAACCCAAAATGTTTAATAAAAAAAATCAAAATAAATATATTATTTTTGAACGACTCGTACGATAAATCTCAGAGAATGTGTTGTTTACATGTTATAAATTAAATAACGCGCCCCTGTATTGTGCCCATTTCTATGTCTATCTCTCTTTTCTCTCTTTCTCTTTTTCTCTCGCTTTTTCTTCTTCTCGCCTTTTCTCTCTCTCTCTTTTCTCTCTCTCTCTTTCTCTCTTTCTCTTTCTTTAAATATCACTTTCTGTGCGTGTGAAATATAACGTTATACTTAATAATCGGAGAGCGGGTAACAAACAGTTGGAGTGGACGTCGGCTTTTTAATCTTATTCTATTACAATCTAATTTAATTATGTAACTCAATTATAGAGATTAAAAATGTCTTTAATTAATTCTATTTATAATTTTAATTAAGATTATTATTATCGAGTAAAATATTTAAAATCCATCTAGAAATCTGAAAAAAATAACAAATGTTTATTTGCGAATATGAATTTATTAGAAGCTTTAAAACAAATGAATTGTGTAAATTTGAATAATGCGTGATGTTTAGGGAAATTTTGGAATGGGTATATATAGGATAAGTAGATATCATGAGTGTATATTTGCGAACATTAATTTATTATAAGCTTTAAAACAAATGAATTATGTAAATTTGTAAGACGCGTGATGTTTGGGGAACTTTTGGAATGGGTATATATAGGAGCTGATGAGTATATTTAAAAAGAGGGCGATCAAAATTAATTATATTCTTTCCGCTTCAGAGAGAGACATAATCTCCATTATTAATAGATTCCTACCCTTATCTGTGTTATTTCTATCCTTTATTCTTTTCTTCCTATTATAGTAGATAGGTAGATAAATGAATAGATAGATGATTAGATGTATCTTCGGGAGTGCCAGAGATTTAATAACTGTTCTGTTTTTAAATCTATGAAACAGTTACATAGTAAACAGCTGAGTATACTCCTTTCCAATTTACGATTTTAGATTAGGTCCACTATTTATGTTTATGTTCAGTTAATTCTACTTCTTAATGTGTAAATTTCACAATCGTAAGTCGGCTCATACAAGCTCAAATTCTGCAATATGAATTTAGTTAGTATCTTACGGATTTAAACTAGATTTCTTTTTGCGTTAATAGCTTTCTTGAAATCTCCCCTCTCCCTACTCAGCAATCTTACTTTTTTGACTATTTCTTTCACATTCTTACCCACCCCTTCCAATTTTCAAGTTATCTTTATTTCTTCAAATCTTTTTTCTAAAACTATGATACCACCTACATGCCAAACACACAGATGTTCCCCCTTCTCTCCTCTTTCCCCAGCCTCTCAAGATCCATGCCACAACTCACCACGACAGAAACCTCAGCCCCCTTCCTCTCTCCCACCCTAGAGCAAATTCACTAATTCTCTCATCCCTCCTTTTTTCACTGCCGCTTTAATGGTACCCACTCAAAGCTTTCCATATTCATTTTATTCTTCGCCACTACTGAAATCTCGCAGCTTGGACTCTCCTCCAGCGCTACTACTTTTCCTTATCAACCCATCATGTCAACCCAATATTTCGATGTACTTGCATGACATTTTTCTTCAAATTACCATCCTTACAATAAAGACGAAACGTTGATCAATATATAAAAAATATCTCTTGGTTTTTTCCTTTTTCATTTCTCATTACGTCGAATTACTCTCATCCGTCTTTTCTCATATATATATATATATATATATATATATATATATATATATATATATATATATATATATATATATAATTAAGAGATACATGTTGACTTTGTTTATATTTGTACTCATGTAGTTTTCACAGTTATTCAATGATAATGAAAAGTGTCATGTCTACCTTGTTTTGGTGTCATAAAGACGGACGCTGATACGACTGATTTTGACACCGTGTGAGATAAAATGAAATAAGTGTATGAATGAATAGAAACACAGTAAAATTTAACGGTATAACACGAGATTTATCGCCATTGTAAGTTTTCGCGCGTTCGGAAGCCTGTGCGCCCTCGTTTGACACATGTTCATCAGATAAATGCTGTTTATTTTATTTCCCTCCACAAGAGACCTGATGTTTTACACATCGTTAACTGTACTTGTATATTAATTGAATCCTATATATATATATATATATATATATGTATATAAAGTACACCTTTTGAGTAGCTTGAGAAGGCGTTGTTCGTACCAGTCGATGATGCGTATTTGACAATCAGTCCGCCAGATTTATGGTTATTTGTGATAACCTTGCAGCTGTCGGGCGAAGGTATGGCTCCCTGCAGTTCTAGGAGGTCAAATGTGTAAATAATTGAGTTATTTTGATTACCAATATCATAAATTTGTAAACAAATGAAAAATATAATTGAAGTGCTATCATTTTTCTACTCTAAGTGGTGGGTTCGTTACCACGGTTATCGGTAATCTAGTGTGCGCTTTCCAAATATCAGTATATATATATAAGACAATTTGGATTGCCCACACAGATATGTTAGGAACGACGAAACAGCTGTCTGTAAAAGACTACATATATATATATATATATATATATATATATATATATATATTATCATAGTTAACCCCAAACAAGGCAGACCGCCACTGTAGACGTAAGGGGCTATTGAGAAAAAAGGGTGATGGCTTTTATTGGGGGGGGGACCTAAATTAGGAGCTGCGCAGCGAGATGTCTGTTTAAATTAGTTTTAAATTTCTGCATCTCAGTAACGCCAGGAAAGCAGGGAGCAGAGAGAAAGTCCAGTAGCACGAGAAAAGAAGCTTTTGGAGTAGAAAACTCTTCGGCATATTGCGACCGCCACAGTGTATGGATGGGATTTGCCAGATTGTCGGGTTTGTCTAGTGAATTTACGTCGTGAGTTACCAGAGCAGCAAGCTCATCAGAGCACACTCCATTGAAGTACTTGTAAAACAGGTACAAGGATGCAACATTGTGGCGATGGGACAAAGGCTGGAGCTTGATTGATAGTGAAGGACCATTAAAGTTGGCAACTCTTTTTTGGACCTTGTCTAAGAGGGAGAGACGAGCAGATGATGCACCAGCCTCGATGTGGCAACACTACTCCATGCATGGGCGGATGGTGGCTTTATAGAGATATATGATGATGTAAAGTGTGAGAAGTTTACTTGCACGGTAGAGAGAGCCCACCTTCTTTGCAGCAGCCCTGGCAATGTTTTCAATGCATTTATTCCAATTCATGTTATCTGTGAAAGTTAGACCGATCAGTTTGTATGATGATCCCTCAGGCAGGGTGCTATTTATCATGACAATCGGTGGTTGCAGAGGTTTCTTGTAGTTATTGAAGGAAAGTAGCTTTGTCTTTGCGACAGTAAAAGTTACCATTTATGTTTGACCCCATTCCACTACAGACTAGAGGTAATTTTCTAAGGATTTAGCTATTGCCTCAGATATGTGCGCGTCGGATTTGCACACATGACGAAAGTAGAGCATGGTGTCGTCAGCAAATATTTCTATCTCAGTCGAAAAGGCATCAGGGAGGTCATTTATAAAAATCAGGAACAGTAGAGGTTCAAGAATAGATCTCTGGGGTACACCAGCATTTATGCCATGCTGCTTAGAAGAACGGCCATCGAGTACAACCTGGATCTCTCGTTTAGTTAGGAAGGATTTAATTATACTAAATATTTGTCCAGTAATACTATGAGTGCAGTTTTATGAGAAGTCTATCATGCCAGACCTTGTCAAAAGCCTTGGATATATCAAGCGCTACCGCCCTAGCTTCACCTGCCTTGTCCAGTGTATGGCCCATGCGTTCAGAGATGACCGTTAGGATATCTATAGTAGATCGTGCTTGTCTGTATCCGTATTGATGATCAGAAAGAATTTAGCATTAACTAGGTCACTGACTATCGCTAGATTGATTAATGAATAAAAGAGTTTAGCAAAGATCGGGAGTAAACTGATTGGGCGGTAGTTTAGAGGATCAGTTCTATCTACAGAATTCTTGAAGACTGGTACCACAGAGGCAATTTTCCAACTATCAGAAAAACAAGATTAGTAAGGCATTTGTTTTATAGTTTGGAGTTGACAGCTCAGCGGAGCATTTTTTAATTACTATTACTGGTATAAGATCAAGCCCACAGGATTTGGAGGTGTCAAGGTTTTTGATGATGTCTCTCACTTAAGACGGGGTGATGACCAGGTTCTCAAGTGTGGTTCAGTCCGCAATGCAAATTTAGGGAGTCCAGAGTGGAGTTTAAGGCGAAAAGCTGGTCAAGTAGTTCAGCCTTATCAGTTGCGGTGCAAACAACATCGTTGTGATTAGATAGCGGGGGAATTGTCGATTTCCCATTGTTCATCACACTATTGTAAATTTTCCAGAAATCAGGAGTACCTAGTTTCTGTGACTGAATACGTTTTTTTGTTATCTCTGTATATCTTCTCTTTGCTTCATCTATCACTACTTTACAATCATTTCTTGCCTCTCGACAAATTTTTGTCTGTTCGCAGTTGACTTATGGCGGCCGAATTTTCGGAATACCTTCTGCCTGTCAGCAATAGCAGCTGTACATTCTGAGGTGAACCATTGAGGAGAGTGGGGTTTGCTGAAGAATTTTAGCATGGGGACATAAGCATCAATGCTTGCTTTGACCTATTCAGTAAGCTCATTTGCACACTGATCAGCAGGGAGTGAGAAGTGACACTCTATGTGGCGTCGCTGATGTGATCCCTGAGGGATTCAACATCAGCCTTCTCATAGTTTCTCGTCGTTTTAAGCAACGGCTCTTCAGATTTTGGACGAGTTTTTAAGGTGATAAGTATCATTACCACAACATGATCAGAGTTTCCGAGCGGGCTATGGGCATTCGCCACACAATCCTCAGGTAGTGAGATGAAGAACATGTCGAGAAGTGAGGTTTGCTAATCCGCGCGATCCGGAAGGCGGGTCGGAAAAGTACAGCCTGTGAAGGTGGTGAGATGAAGATAAATTAAAGGTAGAGTTCCCGGCTGCATCTGTAACGCTGGAGAATCGCAAGCAGTCACGGTGGTGCGCATTAAAATCTCCAAATACATGTATATGGGCAGTTCAGTCGAATTAGAGTGCTCTATCTAAGCTTTCAGAGACAGAGTCAAGTAGTGAACAGTCCTGGGTCGAAGGATAACGATATAAGAAATATAAGTAATTAACTTTGTGATGTAAGGTCAATCTAAAGAACATGTAGGCTTGGTAATCTGATTCTAACCTATGTTCTCTAGTCAAGGGGAGGGTGTTCCGAACATAAACTCCTAGCCCATGCATATGTTTGTCAGAGTCCTTACGGTAAAGTGGAAGGTAATCAGTCATGTCAAAGTGGTGAGAGGGAATTGAGGATTGAACGTTCGTTTCACTTAGAGCTAGGATATCCGGTAGGAAAAATTTCCACGTCGTTAATGTTGGTTCTAAGTCCTCGGATATTTGTGAATGTGACCCTCAAGGGCGTAGGCAAAGATTTGTTTTGTTGGATGTCTGGTTTTGTTTATTTTTTTAGTTTGTACATTTATGTTTGTTTTGAGTTAGAGTGGGAAGGCCAAAGTGGGTGCTTGTTTGGTGCCAATAAGCTCACAACAACCAGTCTATTAGTCGTGACTTGGTCCATGATGGTTGTGGCCTCGAGAAAGCCCGCCGGGGATAACTGTACTGTCCCTTTTCCATGCGCGACATGGCACGTACAGTTACCCACGATATTTTGCTACTGTTGAGGGAGCAGCCGTTCTTAGCGCTACTTAAAAGTTAGGAATCCTAACCATCAGTTGGAAACAGCAGCCAGACAAGCTGTCTAACCTGTTCCATCAACCTTTCGGAACAAGAGCGTCCCAGACTAGTCATGTAAGACCTACTGACGAAAAACTTTCCCCAAGTTGCCCGGATAGAGAGAAAGAGAGACGGCGTTCACATCCCTCGTCAGGAAACAAGGCCAAGTACCAGGCGTCTTTAGAGGCGTCCCAGTGTTTGTACCTCTACGTCTGGCTAATAGACAAAGAAGGAGTGCGAAGGCCGGGCGATAGGCATATCCCATCTACTCCTTAAGCAATTATAGGTTTGCAAACCGGATACTTTGTTCGAGATTCCAGCTCTAGGAAGGTTGCTAATCAAGACTAGGGAGGCCTCCCTCCCTAACGGTTTGCTGCCAAGACGTAAATAGTTATTAGCAGAGTTTTCGTTCTCCTAGATGGATGATCTCAGAATGTCTACGAGTCCAACAGTCCAAGAGAGGATATCCTGCGCCCGTCTACTAGTCGAGTATTTCCGAGCCCCCGCAGGTAAATATATATATATATATATATATATATATATATATATATATATATATATATATATATATATATATATATATATATCTTTACAAAGTTAGGTAAGTTTATGTCTATATATGTGTATGTTCATGATTAACGCATAAACAACATCTTCTCACTAGTATTACACCTTCAGATGTGAGACGGGAAGTTGCCAGCCGAGTAGAGATCACAAAGGCTATAAGTGATGAACGACATCTTCTAATATGGGCGTGAACCAACTGTCCAACAACTGAAGTCAAGAAGTTTCTTCAGCCATGTCGACCTCCTAATAACATCTCAGGAAGAGACTAGAATACAGCTGTAGACCAGGCGGCTAAAAGATGCCCCCCCCCGGTTCAGAGGCACCCTAGCTCCAGTAGAAAACACTAAACCGCCTGAGAACGGGAATGGGGCGATCAAAAGTTGCTATGAATAGATGGGGCTACAAAACTGACCCAACCATCTCTGAATGTGGAGGGAAAGATCATACGATGCAACATAGACTTGTCTGCCCTTTACTCCCCAACCATTTTACATGTAAGATCTCCCAGAGTACACCACTATTGCAAAGTACTCCAAAAAAGTGGGAAACTGTAATACGACCACATGCTTCAAAGACACGCAAAGATAAATGAATTCATGAACTGACAAACCGAAAAATAAGAATTTTGGAACACAGCTGTTAAGCCTGAGAGTTAAAATGTTTACTATATTAAGTTTCATCTAGTTTTATGACAAGAGGGTAAAAAAAGGTGGACGTTCTTCTTGAAAAGTCTAGAAGTATTATACATTCCCTTTATTACAGCTTCTTTGTGTTTTTAAGTGATTGTTATGAAACATGCTATGAGCACAACATCTCATTTGTAAATGCAAATATATCAGAGTTCTATTGAATATTATTCATAGTCATTAGACAGGAAGTGAATCCATGTTTCTTGAATTTCAATTTCTTCTGTGGTTCTCTAAAACTTCAGCCTTAAATTTTAGACATTATCTAGATTCAAAATCTTCTAATGGCTGTTGATCAGAATTAGAATATGAATTATAGACATACTGTTTATTGGCATAATATTTTAATCATAATCTTCGTAAGGGAACATTATATTGTCGCAAAACGGTTCTGTTCTAGCAATTCATTTTACCTCGGACGAGTATTATACTAGTAATTTATGAAGTTAGTTATGCTATATATTGATACATTTCTATAACAAATTTTATAATACAGTGATCATTATGAAATTTGGAAACAGCTCCTAGGTGCATAATCTGGTCTATATTTAGCTTCATTAAGATTTACGCAAAATAAAAATTGCGGAAGTGGAAGCCTTTCGTGAACTTTAAGATAGCTTTGAAATTTTCACAAGAAATTATACATATAAATCCATAAATATTTCCAAAATTTAAGTTTCGTTTTCAGTAATTTAAAAGTTTTTTAAGGAGCATCTGTAGCATGGGGACATAAGCATAAATAGAGCACTCTAATTCGACTCTTATTTCAAATCTCAATATTTCAGACTTGCATTGATCCAAAATTATTAAAACCCAATTTAACAAAATCCCATGAATTTCAATTTCTTCTTCAGACCTCTAAAATTAAAGAGTAAAACGGTTGACATTTTCTACGATCAATTGACCGAAATACACACGTGTTTCATGACAAGCCTGCAATCATCAGTATTAGAGGAAACAATCCATACCGGTCGCACGATTAGAAACACAATACAAAAGTCATTCTTGACTCAGTAGTCGGAGCGTTAACTGTTTTGGCCAACACGTATTGCATTAGAAATGGGAAAGTAAATTAATGTCTAGATGCCAAATTCAGCGGGCATGTTTGCAAGCTGCCAAATAGAACTCAATATGCAGGGCTTATAGTATCGCATTATGAAATATATATATATATATATATATATACATATATATATATATATTCAGTGAGCAAAGCTTTCTTTTTAGACATGATTTATTATATAATAGAAGCTGTATAGAACTATTCACACTTTTCTGCAGTATTTTTATGTTTTTTACCGATGCAATGAAGATAATTTACAACTGATGATTGAATATCTTCATTTCATTTTCCCTAACGCTACGGGATACTTGTCTGCCGCGTTTCAAATAAAAAAATAACAATAACAATGTCAATACCAGACACATCCATATAAGTCATAATAATATTCGCTATAATCTCTTTTTGGAAAATGAAAACAAATGAAAATGGACACAAAATGACTCCAAGTCTACAAACCTCTCCTGATAAAATCAGAATCAATTGTCATAAAAAATATAACAATGGCGCCTTCATATCTTGGCTCCGTTTGATAACTAATTTAACCTTTTAACACTATTTTTATGACATATACTAAATTTGCTGATGGCGATTTTATTATTTAATATATAATTTCTTGAAAATGGCTAATGAAGTAGCCGAAAGCGTTAGAACACATTCTCTTAAATCTATCGTAATCAAAAATGATATATTTACTTTGATTTTTTCATTAAAACGTTTTGGGTTGTTTTATTTTTAAATCTTGTTAAAAATTATGTTTCAAACACAACTTAATTAAATTAAATTCTTTAATTTATGAAAATAATTGATTTAAAATTTTTTATTTTTTTGTATAAAAAACCAACAAACACATTTTACTGAGCAATTAAAAACTAATTTAGAATCGCGTTAACTGTATTTTATATTTTGAATTGTTGAAAACCTTCAAATATTATTATATCTTTACGACTTTAAGTGAGTTTAGGATTTTAGGTTTTACATTTTACGCCGTAAAGGGTAAATTTTGTTTAAACATTTTTTATTATTATTCCGTGTTTTAAATGATGGGGTGATTTTTAAGAAAATAAGAAAAAACAAACACATTTCACTGAGCAATTAAATAAAACAATTAGCAAAGATATTCAACCGGAGTAGGCATATATTTACTAGTATAGATAATCATTTCTGATTCATATAAATCTTTTATATAACCGCACATATTAAGATACACGGTCAGTAAGTTTTGGTGAGTGTTAAATCTATTGAGGATAACATAACCTTGTCATTAGACAATCAATAAACTGACCCCGTGTCATTGTCCGTTGATAAAATAAAGACTGTTGAATATTTATTACTTAACTTCAGTTGACAAGTTAGACATAAACTGAAGGTTATTTATATTATTTTCATTACTCTTCTCGTCATGGATGTTATTCGGCACTCTTCCGTACAGATTCCCAGTTCGACACACTGGTCGTTGAGTTTAACAAGATCAACCTGAAGAAGGTCAGAGGGTGCATCGGCCATAACGTTGTTGAAATAACATACAAGATGAGTACAGTAGTCAAAATAATACAACTAAAAAACATATCAATCCTCATCTAAAAGATACATTAACATAATTAAGTTTATTTGTCGCAAATATTGTTGGATTTCAGAGAGGTTCATGAATTTCATTAACGATTCCATGAATGACATTCATACGGGTACAAGTATGTAAGATTTATGTGCTTTATTTTCGCTTGATTTAATATATTTTGCACTCAATGTTTTTTACATGTAAAAAATAGTCTCATGAAAAAGAGACTGTATGTTTTTTTTAATCTTAGAAATCACTATTTCCCCACACGCCATTTTGTCTGGAGCATATGAAAAGATGTATTCATTTTATATACATTTTCTCATTCAAGAATAATACGTTGTTCAATATATCTTTGTAAAAAATCTGTTTTGTGCAAGACATCATTGTTTAAATAATAAATTGAATCCTGTATGATTCAGGTCTTTGCTTGTCAGAAGTTTAACATTATATTTGCGTAAACGATATGTTCACCGAACACGCATGGGTATATCATGTATTCAAAGCTATATCTTATTACAGACAGACAGATTAATATACTTTTATACAGGTCATTGACGAAAAAAAGCTACAGTGTATAAAAAAATATGAACGGTTCCAATTTAATCATACCATTTTTATTGAATTTGACATAACGACTGCAACAAAAAGATAAAATAGTAATTAACATGAACTGCGAGGTGGCCATTGTGTATTGGTTAACGACGTAGGCTGATGAACCGGGCGTACTAGGTTCGAATCCTGTCAGTTATGGATGTTGATAACCTTCATCAGGTCTACCGTGTAAGTATTTAATTATATATTTGATGATATATATATATATATATATATATATATATATATATATATATATATATATATGTATATATATACACATGAACAATGTTTAAAAATATGTCTAGATTTCAACTGATATATATATATGTATGATAATATATATATATATATATATATATATATATATATCAGTAGACAATATGTGTAACTTTTTACTGATATATATATGCATGTATATACTATATATATATATATATATATATATATATATATATATATATATATATCAGTAGACAATATGTGTAAATCTTTACTGATATATACACGTGCTGGTCAAAAAAATAGAACATATGTATAAAACTGTAAAAATCATTCCGTTTGAGATAATTTTCGGCTTTTAAATTGTGTAGGCGAAATATTCTATATGTAAATAACAATTACAACTATTGTTAATCCTTTGTAATATTTGCATATGTCAGACTTTATTGTCACAGAGTAGTTTATTGTCACATTGGGAAATTCAGCGTTTCAATTTAATAGAACATTATTCGTTGAGTAATCTTAAACTCAAAAAAATTATGTGTTTAAAAAGATTTTGCAAGTAATTTGATCATAATCTCTCATTATGGGTCGCTCTAAAGACATATCTTTGTTTAAGAAGCAGCGAATGCTCGATTTGTGGAAAGTAGGAAAGACGAACACGGAAATCGCAACCAAGGTCGGATGTTCAAAATCGGTAGTGATCAAAGTGCTCCAGAAAGATGTTAAGGGTGTTTCGAACAGCAATTGCAAGAAATTCGGACGAAAGAAAAGCACCACTGAAAGACAAGACCGGGCACTGGACAAGGTGGCAAAGAAAAGTCGATTCCAGTCAACAAGCCACATTACTAAAAGTGGAAACAGGCTTCTGGTGCCGACGTTTCACGAAGCACTACCTACCGAAGGCTCCGGCAACTGGGATACCAAAATCGTATAGCTGCCACCAAACCGCTCCTTAACAACAATCAGATGTTGAAGAGACTACGATGGGCAACTGCTCATCAAACCTGGACTACAGACGAATGGCGGCGTGTGATCTTTTCAGATGAGTCTCGATTTTGTATTTCCTTCGGCGACCAAGGGCCACGTGTTTGGCGAAGATCCACGGAACGGTATAACCAAGAATGCGTCCAGAAGTCTGTGAAGTTCCTGCAGTCTTGCATGGTTTGCGGCTGTATGAGTGCTAAGGGTGTTGGTAATTTCTGCTTAATCAAAGGAAATGTAAACGCAACAGTGTACCAAGATATCATGGAAGCTAATTTACTGTAAGTGCTGGATAATCAATTTGACAGTGACGCCACATACATCATTTTTCAACATAACTTGGCACCGACACACTCTGCCAAGTCCAAAACTTCCTGGCTCCGAGAACAATCGGTCCCTGTTCTTGAATGGCCGGCGAACTCGCCAGATTTGAACGTTATTGAAGCCTTGTGGTATCAGATGAAGAGGAAGCTTCGCAAAGAAAAACCTACTACCCTTGCAGCCATGAAGATTGCAATACAGAACTATGGGATTCGGTGTCTACACAGATTTGCGAGAAGCTTGTTGATTCCATGCTCGGCGAATTGATGCTGTTATCAAGGCAAAAGGTGCTGCTACTAAATATTGATTATTTTTATCTGTATTTAAGTTAATAAAAAAACTATTTTGTTTTCTTAGCTGTCTTGTTCTATTATTTTAGAACGCGAAATATTGAAAAACTGACATTGCAATTGATATGAAAAAAGTTTCTATCGTAAACCAACTATTTCAGTTAGTTTAGCATTATAGGAATATTTTAGCACCAATTACATCTCACAGATTGTCAATAAGAATGAGAGATTATGATTAAATTACTTGCAAAATTTTTTTAAACACATACATTTTTTGAGTTTGAGATTACTCAACGAATAATGTTCTATTAAATTGAAACGTTGAATTTCCTAATGTGACAATAAACTACTCTGTGACAATCAAGTCTGATATATGCAAATATGTCAAATGATTAAAAATAGTTGTAATTGTTATTTACATATAGAATATTTCGCCTACACAATTTAAAAGCCGAAAATTATCTAAAACGGAATGATTTTTACAGTTTTATACATATGTTCTATTTTTTTGACCAGCACGAGTATATATGCATGTATATACTATATATATATATATATATATATATATATATATGAGTAGAAATGTAAACATATTTTTCAAACCATGTTTCCGCAAGAGTATATAAAAAACATAACGATGTGTTTTTTTTTAAATAAATAAAACTTATTTTGATCTGGGATATCGAAAATTAACATTTTCCTTGTCAAAGCCAACTATTTATTCTTTTCCCTTTTTTATTGTACGGTGGCAAATAAAGTGCGGGATGCAAGAAAGAACGATACAGCATTGTCTTTAAGCGCGGATTCGCTAGTTTGAATCAGTGGAATTGTAAATATGTTTTTGAAACATTGTTTTCGTAAGACCATATAGTATTTATTTAAAAAACATACACATTGTTATGGTTTTCTCAGAACATACTCTTCAAGTGATCAAATTTAAGTTTGAAATAAAGTGCAATAACGGCGGGAACGTGATATGATTATGTTGATTAACGCCGACAAAAACAATGAATCAATAAAAAAAAAACGTAAGCATTTGTTGATCTAAATATTCCACATCCATCGACACCAAATCTTTTCATAGATTTAGAAATCTAATCTATCTACTATAAGGCATAGATGGGTGTTTCGATGAAGTTGATACACCCGTTTTTTTAATAGAAACTTACCATTAAACAATTTAGATCATTACATTTGTTGGTATTCATCTAATTTATATTTAGTACTTCGTCCTCTCGTTTTCCCGTAGTCAACACACCTATAGAATGCGCCTAAAGTCCAAACCCTACGATTAAAACACAATACTGAACACGGAATACATAAAATACTACATATGAGAAAGGCATATTCTCATGAAAATAATTACTCATTTGTAAGTAGTATTTTTCAAATTATAATTAAAACCATAAAAAAGAAGAAATAATAGACACCTTCTGCAATAATTTCCACCATAATTATCGAGAATAGATTGTTATTATCTCTATATTTATATAAAGTTAAGTATTTTCATGTATATATATTTTTATATTCTATGTACAGGATTCACTTCTTAAAAAAGTGGCAGCTAATTATTAATCTTGTAACACAGCTGCTTGGATTAAAAGGACATCATGTGGTCTATTTTATTTATCTTCCTCCCACAAGGTAAGATGTGACATAAGGTCTGAAAAGTGGGATTTGAAAAGCCAGCACCCGAGAAGGTGAGCACTCTGGCCTACAAAAAATGCCTGGGCAGCCCCGTCGGCATTCCCCGGTGAGGGCGCCTCAGACAGCAAGCGATACACTTACTCCTCCCCAAAGAGGGGAGGCAAAGCCTGGGAGGGTGGACCTCTTAGAACTGCACAGGACATACCCATAGATCGGCGTAAATCAAGCCCCGAAGGCCAAGATAATACCAGTCTATGGGGTGCAGTATCTATCGAAACATATACTACACTTTGATCTTGGCCAAAAGGTCAAGTTTTGTCTTTAATTTAGGTTTATGGAAAAAAAAGAAAAAGAGAAAGAGGAAGTCATTTGTGATAAAATGTGAATAAGCATTCATGACATAAGTTTTAATAGCATGACAATTTTATTTCAATCTTAATAACGGGACATAAAAGTAGTGCAACACTGTTCTGCGTGGAAGATTAATTTTATCCGATCTGGGAAAGATATTCTTCTATTATATAATGGAAATTGAAGACCAACGTGCTTTTTTAAAAGAAAATTTAGTCTTAGTAGCATAATAAGAAATAACATTTTTTATGGCTATTGTTTTCCTCTTAACTTTATTTGATTTACTTCATTGATGTTGACATGTATGTCTCCGAACGTACATGTTCTAAATATCGCCAACAGTTTTAACTGATACACATTTTTAATTAGTACTTTTTTCGTTACTTGCAAAATAAAGCAAGTAACTACATGATTGAAACGGTACTTGATGATGTTGGAATATCATTTTGGCTTACACGTTCTGAATAAGAAGACACGAATAATAATAAAAGAATAAAAAGAAAAGGATAAAAAGAATAATACAAAGTTGAGAATCCGTAGAAGATCACATGAAAAACACTTAAACTCATGTAGGATAAAAATCACTCGTTTGACCTGTGTAATTTTCGTTCTGCGATTTCGTCTTTGGATTTGCCAGGCAAACCAATTAACGAGTTTCTCGGTAAGAAAGGCAATTTCCTCTGGAAAACTGACCTTCGCCATTATGATTAACTCTCCATATCGTCGATGGCCTCACCTTTTTTTTACGACGGTGTCCAATCTCAATCGTCGTTAATCTATTAAACGGCGCGTGGATAGCGGTCGGAAACCCGGGAACTGCGCAGCTTAGAAAAAGGCGCTCGAGGATAAAAAGCGATACAATATGTTTCCAAATCTGTTCAGTCGAGAATCCTTGTAAAGATTCGTTTCTCTGCTCCACTGATGTCTTTGTTGTTGCCCTATGAGACCATTAATGGGTTTCGCCACTTTTGTGACGTAAGAAACTCTGTCGAACAAGAAAGCAAGTATGAAAAGAGAGTCTAAGAGAGAGAGAGGGGGGAAGAGGGAAAGAGAGAAAGAAATATGGGGGAGAGAGAAAGATGGAGCGGAAGTGTGAGGGGAACGGGATGCTGAATAGAGAGATAGAAATAGATGTAGAGGGGAGAGAAAGTAGATTGAGAAAGAGAAATGCAGAGATAGAGAGAGAGTAAGTTAGAGTAAAACAGAGAGTAAAAATGGAGAGTCAGATATGGAAAGAGAGTGAATGTGAATAGGGGGAGAAGGCCAGAGATAGAAGAGAGAGTCAGAATGGGAGATAAATAGAGAGAGAGAGAGAGAGAGAGAGAGAGAGAGAGAGAGAGAGAGAGATTAATAAAGTGACATTTTCAGGTATTTTGTTTATGGAAATCGCAAAGGAGATATATAAGATTTCATCAATTTGTCTTCTATTCAATCGTGACGATTTATCTGGATATAAATAACCAGGCGCGCGTGTGTTTGTTTAATATCTTTGTTTCTGTGAAGTAAACAAACAAATAAATATACCCATGTGCTGTATATTGTCAACATTATTATTAATTATTTTAATTAATCTGAGTTCTAATTAATATGTATACCGATATATGGAAGAAAGAACACTGGTTAAGTATGATCAACTTTCGTTATAGGTAATACTTACATATTTTATAACGCGCACGCGCTAGACACGATCCTCGAGTGTATTCGGTCTCTCTGTACAAGGGTTTATCAGGACAACCTGAAATGAGGATACTTAACCATACAAGAAAATCATGACCAAATGTAGTAATCAAAGCTCCAATAAGATCCCTTAAGCACAGCTATACACTTCCTCATACGAGGAATAGTGCACTTTCTCCTACTGATGTTACCTCAAGTAAAAACACTTAGCTTGAGACTCCACCAGACTAGATGAATTTTCGTTCTGGAATCCGGTAAGACAAATAGATCACAAGAACGATATACTATAACATAGTTAACTGGTCAATTAGGGAGAAGTATATTAATGTTCTTAACTTCTTTACAAACTCAACGTGTGTCAAGTAAAGGAAAATGTTAATGGAATGTTCGAATATATATGTATTTCATATAGAGATCAAGTCTTAGCCCCAGAAAAAAAAACCTTTGATTTCTGAGAACTTCGACTGAAGTAAAGTGAAACCAAAATAAATATATATAAAGGAGATTTTAATTACTTACTGAAAAGTGTGAATTACCTACTAGACACCATCCTAGAGTATATTCGGTATCTCTGTATAAAGGTTTGTCATGACAACCTGCTATGAAGATACTTCATTATACACGTAAACTCTGACCAAATATTAAAAAAAATAACGTAGGATTCCAAGCCCAAATAAGATCCCGTCATCACGGCTATAAACTGGCATATAAGAGAAATTGTGCACCTTCTCAAAGTAATATATATATATAATTTATATTTTATTGATGAACCTTTTATCATAACTGGTTTTTTACATTAAATATTCAACACATTATTTGAAATTGTCTGTGAAAAAAGGTGTGAAAATTTTAATGAAAACACTCATAATAAACGTAATCAAGAAATATGTAATGATATTAGTGTAGTAAAAATTAAAAGAATAGAATTCGGAGAAAACATCACATAACAACAACTACAGCAACAATACTACTACTACTAATTATACTACTACTACTACTAATAATAATAATAATAAACAAATAACTAATATTAATGACTAGTATAAATGATAATATTTCTGAAGCAAATTAGATAGGTAAAAATGTCATTGTTAAATAGAGGTGGATTGCCTTTTAAAATAATTGTTTAGAAGTCAAAATCTACAAAACCGCAACACAAAAACAGAAATAACAAATTATAACGAATGGCACATTAGATTATACTAAAAAAACACATTTAATTATGAAAAGCATCACATAGTAAATAAGTATTGAACCATTTTTGAGAACTAAAATATAACGGACGTTCTCTAGTAGATGCATTGAACATATTCAAGCGAGCTGACTTATATATATATATATATATATATATATGTATATATATATATATATATATATATATATATATATATATATATAGAGAGAGAGAGAGAGAGAGAGAATGCGCGTGCTAGAAATTTTGAAGTTTACCAATGTAAAATACGCACTAAATCATAGAGGTGAAATAGTCACATACTGTAGGCATAAAATAACCTTTACTCTGAGATGGCAAATGAAAAAGAACTAACGCATATAAATATAAAATAATCTTTCAAAAAGAAGATGAATTGAAACTTCTAGTAAATTAAAACAATTTTAAAAACAACTAAAGAAACATTTTTATTATTCGGCGACCCTACGATAAAATCAACAAGAAAAAGGGAAACAAACCAAAAACAAATAGACAACAAATAACTGTTAATAAACGCAAGAAAATATACTCTTAAACGTAACTGTTTTATTTCTTCGTGTGTTTACTGATTGTAAGATTGGATAATTATGCATTTGTTATCGTCACTTTTATTTAGCGAATCACGCGTGCTTTCTAACATAGCCGGCAATTTTGGTGGGACATGGTAGCAAAACTATAATACTAATGAGTATAACATTCTTAGCATAATACTATAGCAAACTACTTTCGGGTTTATTTTCGGTTTCACTCACCCTCTTAAAATTTGATTTTACTATATTTTACGACTGAATTTCGCGACAATGTTTTCCAAAAATTGTCAGCCATGTTGGAATGTACGCATGGTTGACTAAGTAAAAGTTACGATTAGAAATGTGTAGATAATCAATCTTATAATCAATAAACACCCGTGAAATTATACAGGTAACTAGAAAAGTGAATTTTCTTGCGTTGTGTATCAGTTATTTGTTGTATATTTATATTATTCGTGTCGTTTCTCTTGTTAACTATACCGCACAATGTCCAAAACTTCTATAGGTTAAAAGTCTGACTATAGAGTGTGACTCAGAAGCACAATTTAAACATGTCAACTGTGAAATCACTGTACTACAAAGATAAGTCAGTCGCAAGTTTTTCCTTGCTCGTTTTTAACAACTTAGAAGTTCACTTCAGCAATAACGATTTTAAATATTTCTAATTGGTTGGAAATTGCTGTTGACGATGATTAACTATAAAGATGATCTCATTATGTATATTCATGCATTTAGCCTGATGATTTCTTTTGAGAACGAAACACGAACATTCGTGTAGCTTACTTGTAAGTTATTGAAGATTACAACTAAGATTTAGTCATAAATATTGAAACAAAAGTATATACAATATGTATCATTATACAATAAAAAAGAATATATATTTATATATATTTTGGCCATTTATTAACTTCTTTTATTTTAATACAAAAAGGACCAGCAGCAAAGTTGAAAAAATAAACAACAGTATAATTAAACAGACGAATTCTGTAATTTTTACAATGTTTGCATAAATGAAAAAATGCAACCTAAATACATGCAATTCAAATATATATATATATATATATATATATATATATATATATATATATATATATATATATATATAGTAGGATCAAAATAAACCAAAGTGAAAACTTTTAGTAGATGGAACCTATTGTGAAAAGGATTAGCTCAATATACGAGATAGAGCAATTGCAAGAGTTTTTCTTCACATTCTACAATTTCACCGGACTTCTTTTGAACGGAAATTTACCACCCGGACAATTTGCATATCATTTTCACGGAACTTTTCTTTTCATTCAATACGTTTTTTTAACAAAAATTATTTTAATAATTTTTAATAATATTTTTCAAATATTTGAACTTTGGTTTTTTCGAAAGCCTACTTATCCATCTGTATTTCTCCTCTGATGATAAGATTTCGATCTTTGAAAAGCCTTGGCTTAAGGAAAGAATAATAAACACTAGTTTATTACTGAATGCACCTTGCATTGCACAATTGAAATTTGAAATAAATTTGGACAATCGTCGCATATTTATCACTCTTTTTTTTTCTATCTCTCTCTCTCTCTCTCTCTCTCTCTCTCTCTATATATATATATATATATATATATATATATATATATATATATATATATATATATATATATATATATAAAATATTTGTTGTTGTTTATTATCTATGTACGTATACGTTTCATCCTTTTTCAATCGGGATTCATCAGCATAGAGATATGACTATTCACTACCGGTCGTACAGTTCGAAACCTTGGATAACAAGTATTTTTCAACTTGCATCCAACGCCTCAAACCGCGCGCCCATATATATATATATGGAATACCCCTCAATATTATATAATATTAATCTTGAAATCTCCCCTTTTGTTGTACTATTTGATATTTTATTTTTTTAAAACATTTCTATTGATCCATGCACCCATTTTATACGACCCCCTATTTATATTATACTTTTATTTATATTTATAATTTTATTTATTTTATTTCATCTCATTAGTATATTTTTTATATTCTTTTCAATATTTTCCTACAATTTCGAGTTCGTTGCCAGTAAAATATCGTTTAGTAATGTCTGATCCTGAAAACAACGGCTTATCTTGAAATATTTTGTGACCGATTCACTTTGATAGTTTTTGAACATCATCTTCCCTCTTACTAAATGAACAAGTACAATCATCTCAATCAATAAGTTTAGCTATTATCGATGGATCGCTAAATTTGTATGATGCACTCCTTTATATTGAGTTCCTCCTCTGAATGTTTACCGTAATCTCTAGCAATATGCAAATAAAAATTATTATATCTACACAATACTAATATTATTCTATGAAATTTACACCTTAATAATGCCCATTATTACTTTATAAACATGTTCCATTCATTATTAAATAAAATGGCTCACTAGCTATTTGCATATTGTATATAAATATATATATATATATATATATATATATATATATATATATATATATATATATATATACATATCCCTTTCTTTATACAGTATTAAAATTTTGCCTGTTTCTAATGTTTCTGAAAAGCTAACTTCAACTCTGAATATAGCTATTTTCTTTTAGACCATTTATAATTTTACATGTATAGCTTTAACTCGTTGGTTTAAGAATTATCTCTCCTATTTGAAGTGTACACCGTCGATAACATACGGCAGTATATATAGACATTTTCAAATAATTTCCATCGCAAGTATCTGGAGAAACGGGTATTTTTCCATGGTATACAATGCTTAATGTTTTAGCCGGTTGGATCGATTCTTTTTTAAAACGTTACCGAAAAATTACCTTTAGTTTTGACTACGAATTCTACAAACGAATACCTAGATGGCCAAGTCAAGTAATACGATTAAACAAGTCGTTTAAACATAGCCCCGTTCGAAACGGACCCATCGAAAAGGTTCATTTTATTGGATTTGTGGCATTGTCATATATGTCTCAGTTTTATTTTTGTATACGCCGTTTATGTGTTATTTTTGTTTTTCATATAGTTTTGCTTATATATATTATCTGTCTGTATATACATATACAGGGTGCGTTAGGTATATGAGAACATATTTTCCATTTTATTAAATGATATAAAAAATCAAACAAAAATATTCTTAATCAAAAACAATTATATAAACATGTAAGCTAAGGTATTGTTTAATAATTTCATTCAATGAAATTCCCCTCTACTTCAATGACAGCTTCGATTCGAGACCTAAACCGACTGCAAGCGCGCTTGAGATGGTCCTCATCTATGTTGTCCATCACTCTGACAATAGATGC
>OY744517.1:17842751-17870251 GCA_963556195.1 Sepiola atlantica | reverse complement strand
ACCCTGGACTACAAGTATTTTTCAACTCAAATCCAACGGCCAATTTTAAATAGCTGATAAACAATGATAGTTTGTACACTTTTGTTGGTGGCTTAACGTCAAAGCATTATACTTCTTTTTAAGGGAAGGAACGATGCATTATAAGGCAAGTGTTAGTACTACCATTACTCAAATCCAACGTCTCTAACCGCTCGACCAATTTTAAATAGCTGATAAACAATGATAATTTAAATACTTTTATATATATCTATATATATATATATATATATATATAAATATAGATATATTACTATTTCATGTATCCACGTTAAATTTTATAAGGAGATATAATTTACACAAATAATTAGTAACACTTACCGGAACTTTGTTCGTGGGAAGTCCGACGATTGGCTGAGAGAACAACAAAGAATATGATTGGATAACTAGCTAGCCGTGTATATAAAAACACCCGGCAAAAATAACTCCATGCTATTTAGCCTTAAGACTACCCCGGGTATGAAACGCAGGAGCGTCTGTGTAGCTTAATTGCTATCAAGATATTTTCATAGCTTACTATATATATATATATATATATATATATATATATATATATATATATATATATATAATATTAAGTTATTTTTAATATTTTACGTACGTACGATATCGTTTGGGCATACGAATCGTAGACGGACACAGGGCGCGAACCTAGGTTCACATAGATACCTTAAATTTGTAAGCGTTTACCATGAAGCCACGAGAGATTAGCACGAGATGACTGCGAAATAAAGTGATATTAACACTGAAAACCGCGAGTATAGATAAAACTCAACGACAGATTCAAGCAATTGCACTGAGACATTTTAGGTGAAGGTTTATTTTGAATCTTCTCAACACGGCTCTACTTTCAGTTTTACTAAAATGAGCTTCTAATAATAGTAAATTATATTTATATATATATATATATATATATATATATATATATATATATATATAAACATAGTTTCCTTATCTAAGCATACAACACTGTATTATATTTTTCCTTATTTGTTTTTATCATGTGTTTGTTTATATAAAATTCCGATTTTGTTCATATCTATCTATTTATCTATTAAACTATAGATATATCTATCTATGATACTCCGGTTTTATTAAACATCTGCATATCTGCATATATGATGGTTAATGATAATAACGACGAATACGAACACAAGCATGTGTGAAAAAACATTAAGAAAGCCTTACAAGTGAGCTATTACACCTAAAAAACGAAAAAAAAGGCTGGCGCAGACAATGGTGTTCGGTTGATGCACTCGAGTCTAGTCACAACTGAATTATCGCGTGAATGCGTACAGAACACATAGGAAATAACAAAAAAATCCAAATAATGATGGCTTCAAGTCTTTTTCGCAACAAATAACAATAAAAACAGTGACAAATATAAAACTAACATTGAAAAATAGCATCTTCAACCGACATATGCGTACATGTCAAGCGTTACCTTAATCTGGTGATATATGTCATATGTCAGTAAAATATGTGGGATTGTAAAGCAAACACATAACTGAATGATAAAAAGCAGACAGCTCAGCTAATATAAATAGCTCAATGAGATTTAAGAAATATGGTTCAAGAACGACTTTCTGCCATTGAAAATCACCCCAGAATAAACGACTTAAACTAAAAATAATATGCATAATTTTGTACGGAGTTCTCATACTGAACGCATACCCACAATTATTTTGAAGAGAATTGGTCTTACATTTGTATCATTATACGTACGGTATTCTAATATATATATATATATATATATATATATATATATATATATATATATATAATATAAAATGAAGTAATAAAATAAGGTATCAATCAAATTTTATTGGAATTCAAAGTTCAAGCAAAGTATCCTTAAGTCCTTAGCTTATGAGTTTTCAAAGATAATTCTTCTCTTCAGAGGACCATTACCGCAGTTATACTACTACAGGTAATAAAATTACGCTTTGAAAATATATAAAATTATATACACAAATACATAAAAATACATAACATCAAACATATCAACCCAAAAACATGGATTGTATGGATTCAACAAAAAGTATGTTTTTGGGTTGATATGTTTGATTTTATGTATTTTTATGTATTTGTGTATATAATTTTATATATTTTCAAAGCGTAATTTTATTACCTGTAGTAGTATAACTGCGGTAATGGTCCTCTGAAGAGAAGAATTATCTTTGAAAACTCATGAGCTAAGGACTTAAGAATACTTTGCTTGAACTTTGAATTCCAATAAAATTTGATTGACACCTTATTTTATTACTTCATTTTATATTATAATATTAATGCTCTATCAAGTATATTGAGCTTCAATTTTTATCCGGATGTTTAACTAATTATAAGATATTAGTTTACGCTTATATCTTTTGTTGGATTGCTTCATATATATATATATATATATATATATATATATAATATTTATATAAATATATATATATAATATTTATATATATATATATATATATATATATATATATATATATATATATATATAAAACATAAAGATAGGGGCAAAATTCCTTCATAAAAACCATGTTAGATGAAGATATTTTTATTAAAATCAAAATAAAACATAAAAACATTTTTTTTTCATCTTGACTTTTTTATCTAATATTTCGCTTGATATAACAAGCCTCGACAGAGCTTTAGACAAATAAAAGGTTTAAACTTTTTTTTTCGTAATAATCCTTCCTGGTCTTCTAGAAGTCGCGTCCGATGTTGTGTGGACTAACGGTGCAAATGTCTGTTTTAAGTTGAACTTAAATCGCGCATGGTCGCTGGTAGGTATAAATTTGGAAAAGTTCATTTCTTAAGCATCTTTAGAATTTTAAATATAAAGATAGAGGCAAAATGCCTTCATAAAAAAACATGTGTTAGATTCAGATATTTTTATTAAAATCAAAATAAAAAAATCTAAACATCTTTTTTATCTTGACTTTTTATCTTATATTTCGCTTGATATGACAAGCCTCGACAGAGGTTTAGACAAATAAAAGGTATTGACCTTTTTTTGTAATAATCGTTCCTGGTCTTCTAGAAGTAGAATATATATATATATATATATATATATATATATATATATATATATATATATATATATATATTGTTAATAATAACTGAATTCATCTGTTTAATTATACCTTTTTAATTTTTTTAAAATTTTTCTGATGGTCTTTTTTTGTATTAAAATAAAAAAAACATTGCTGAATTTAAAATCGTCAACAATTTTCTGGAACAATGCGGAAAACATTCTATGCGCGTTTCTCCACCGTCTTTAAAAAATTCTCTTCTTTCTCCAGCTTATTTGTTCATTTTCTTTTAACACCTGAGGATGATTCGTCGTTAAATCGAAAACGTTTGGACTACCTGTGAAACATATGGAACACTTTTTAAATTTTGTGTATTTTAATACAAAAAAAGACACCAGAAAAATTGAAAAAATAAAAAGAGGTATAATTAAACAGACAGATAATGTTATTTTTAACAATGTTTGCATATATATACTTACATGCATATATATATATATATATATATATATATATATATATATATATATATATATATATATATATATGCTCCTTATCAAAAATTTAAGACCATTTGAAAATGTTTAAAGATAAACCTTTTCTTAAGGAGCGATTTTAAACTCCTCCCACTAAAGGTTACCAATATTACAATATTAAAGGTTATGGAAACAAAAAGCTTCATTCCAAACATTTTATTCAGAAATTTACATTTTTCTTAATGAGGTATTTTACACTTGATCGAAATTATAAGACCAGAAAAAAAATTCTAGGAAATCGTACGAAAATGTGTGAAAATATATACTGGTTTTTATGACTTCAAAAATTCTTTGGGGAATACTAAAAATAAGCGTTGCCATTAAGGTGCGGAGGATGTTGCTCCAGCTTCTGAAGATGGCTTGACGAAGTTTATTTCTTGTTAAATATTGTTTGCCATTTCGATAAACATCTCTTGTCATCTATCCCTAAACATTTTCAATTTGATTCAAGTCTGGTGAGATTGCAGGATGTCCCAAGAGATGGACACCATTTTCTTGTAGAAAGGTCAAGATCTGTCGTGCAGCGTGGATTGCAGCATTATCCTTCTGGAATAACTATCCATCCGCATACAAATGATGGCCGTACGTCATCAACGATGCTTTTTGAAGTATACTAACATAACGACCTTGCACCACCTGGACCTCCATCATTCCTCTGTAAAAAAGGGCACCCCATACCATTAGGGACCCTCCACCACTACGTGGAGAATATTTCAGGAGGCATCTTTTTGTTATGCCAATATCGTTGGAAGCGATCAGGACCATCTAGATTGATTTTTTTATCATCAGAAAACAGGACTTTCTTCCACTTCTCAACGTCCCATGTTTGGTATTGGTGACCACACCTTAAGCGATCCACCTTGTGACGTGGAAGCAGCCGAGAACTTTGTGTACGTTTTTTATTTACTATGCCTTTTTGTCGTAAGTGTCGTCGGATAGTTACTGGACTGCAATCAGCCACTGTGACTGCCTTAATTTGACTAGAAGAAAGTTCACTGTCTTTCACAACAACCCGTCTTATTCTCCTATTCAATGCATGAGAAGTGTTCGGGGGTCTACCAGTGGATTTTGCTTTTCCATAATTCTTACTGTTCTTTAGAATATTGCAAATCACAGTTTTACTGCGATTTACCTTAGCTGCGATCGGGCGCTGTGACAAACCTTGCTTATGGAAATCTAGAATTTGAGCACGCTCAACTTCGGTAAGTCAGCTTGCTTTAAGCATATTGACATCTTTATGCAGTAATTGCTAATTTCTAACTGAACTAAACACATCAGACTTACCATAGATCTAACAATTTATAACCCTGGTCTTATAATTTTGATCAAGTAGAACATACTTCATTTTCTAAAAATGTAAATTTCTGAATAAAATGTTTGGAGTGTAGCTTTTTGTTTCCATAACCTTTTAGATTGTAGTATTGGTAACCTTTAGTGAGAGCAGTTCACAATCTATCATTAAAAAGGCGTCTTTAAAAAGATTTTCAAGTGGTTTTAAAGTTTTGATCGGGAGTGTATATACACAATAAATATAACTTTTTTATTATTACTAACGAGTCACCGCTCATCAAGACCCAAAGGTCCATGTACGGGTTTATTGTTTGTGTAAGATACATGGTGAGACAACCACCTCAATGATTGCAGACCATGGTCTAATCTGGGTTTTAAAGTATTAGTTAATGCGATAGCTCAACAAATATATGTTTACATTGGACTTTTAAACGACCAAACGAAGAAGCCGCGTGGTATTGCGTTCCACAGCAGGACAGTTCTTGCAATGAAACTCTGCTAATGGAAGTTCTGTTTTGTTTTAGGTAAACAGAAGAAGAAAAGAAACATTCTTTATTACGGTTGCAGCCAGACCAGTTTTCGCTGTAAATGTTTTACTATGATCAACCAGAGACTGGAGCTCAGTCTAGCACTTACTATGACAATAGAGTGGAGAAAGACTAGCAACTCATATTTTATGAGAAAGATGCTGCAGGAAATAAGAGCGGACACCACTTACTATATTCCGAAGTCGATTGTGTACTCTTTCAAAACAGGAAAGAATGCCACGAGCTGCTCCTTCCTAGATATGGCAACAGCACTCAATCTTAAGTTGTATCTGACTCTCATAGAGATAGAGGATTGCATCACGAGTGATATATTTTCTGGAGCGATAGAATGATCCAAACCTTTTTTCCAGCGACCTTAGCAATACATCTGATGTAAGTCATCCACTTCAGATCCGGGAATAAGGCCAGCCCTAGAAGATTATCAAAACAGTGTGGCCCCTAAAGTAAAACTCCATCTATATCAACTGGAGAAAAGTAAGGAGCTGAACGTTAGGTAGTGAAATGATAGAGGCATGATTTAGATTTGTAAAAGTAACAAAATACTTTTTTCACCATAGTATAACAGAAAATAGAGAAAAAAAGACATTGATTATTTATTCTCTTCAAAGTGCCCCACATAGATAGTTGTGTTATCTGCATGCAAATCAACAGATGATCTTAGAATTTTACTTTTGTAAACCTATCAGAAAGGAAAGATTTGCTGATTGTGAGACATTTACAGATATTCCATAACTAGCAAGCTTGTGAAGCAAACCTTTGCGCCAAACCTTATCAATGGCCTTTGCTATATCAATAATTATCAAGAATTATTGCTCTGGTAACAAACTACCGTCAATAGATTCACTGATCCTGTATGATATTACAGTCTGCACGTAAGCTGTTGATCATGCAAGACGAAATCCGTATTGTTTATCACTGATTAGTTTGTTTTACCTAGGGAGGTCTTGGAACTACTTGATTGATCACAAATTGAAACAACTTACTCATAGCGCTTAGGAGATAGATTGGTCTATACTGAGATGCAGAAAACCGATCTCAAGTATTTATTAATACTGGACAAACTGATTAAGTTTTCCAGGGTCATAGGAGGCTTTTCTTCTTTAAGACACGATTGAACAGCTTTGTAAGAATAGAAGCCTGTTCCGGTTGCAAGTTCTAAATCGCTGTGATTGAAATGTTGTCAGGACGAGTTGCCTCCCTTATTTACCGACAACAATATTTAATTTCTACAGTTGTATCTTTCAGAGAAGACATATACATTATGTTACTTAATAATTTGCCTATTCGTTCATTCGTATAAAATAAGTGAAAACACAGCAACCATTTAACGTACTTGATTCTAATTCGCTCCAACTTTCTTAACCAATTACTTCAATTCATAAGATTCAACACTTGAGTCTTTACACACGCACCACACACACCAACACGGGCGTACATACACACACACACACACACCAACACACACCCACACATATATACACACACACACATATATATATATATATATATATATATATATATATATATATATATATATATATATATATATATATGTATTTATTTATTTATTTTGGTACAGAAGAAATAGTACAACATTCGTACCGTCGGTTTCAAGCACAGAAGGACTTAGCCATTCGGCTCTCTTCAGCTTCTGTTGTCATGGACTGATGACAACAAAAGCTGAAGAGAGCCGGAGGGCTGTCCTTCTGCTCTTGAAACCGACGGTACGAATGTTGTACTTTTTTCTGTACCAAAATAAATAAATATTACGCTCTTAATTTTTAATATTTAATTTTAATTCTCAATTAATCGAGCACTCTGCAGGGATTGTTCCTACTATATTACAAACAAGTTATATATATATATATATATATATATATATATATATATATATATATATATATATATAATAATGGTAATAATCCAGGTAAAAAATATCCACAAGGTGGTAATCCAGAGAATTTTAACCGGGTTTATAAAAAGTGCTCAATATCAAAATAGAGCTTTATATATATATATATATATATATATATATATATATATATATATATATATATATATATATATATATATATATATATATATATATATATACATAACCACTCCCTCTAATTATTCTCCTGTTATTAAATTCGAAAATTCATATACTGTGACATTTCTCTTCTTAAATAACGAAAAATAATAAGTCTGTTTACGTTTTTTATTATTATTATTATTATTATTATTATTATTATTATTATTATTATTATTATTATTATTATTATTATTATTATTATTATTATTATTATTATTTGTACTAACTAAGAGTTCTCACACAGTTCATCATCAGTAATTGCTCACCAACAACAACCGATAGTATTGGCTGGAGTCTGAGTCACAACAAGTCTCCACAGATGTCCAGTATTCTCTACCTCTTTTCGTAGCCACCGCAAATAAGCTTGCAGTATCGCAACTACCGCTTACCATTGATTTCTCGCTGGTAAGGACCATTTGTCTTCTCTGGCATTTGCGTTACAATTAGCTTCCCCAAGGTCCCAGCACTCTCTGCACTTCCAGTGGAGGTCTTGTTTGTGTTGTTCCTCCCCGGTCTTCTCATCCTCCTCGACACTCTACAAATATTTTGTCTGGTGTCAGCCTAAGTCGACACAATCTTTTATATTTATTTATTCATTTTTTTAATTTTTGGGAGGGTGGGGTTAGGGTAGGGGAGGGAAGAGAGAGAGCTTATAGTGTTTCTTGTAATTTCTGTTCCTTGGTTCATTTTTGTGTGGTGTTAGCCGAGGCATCATCATCATCATCATCATCATCATCATCATCATCATCATCATCATCATCATCATCTGTTGTTGTTTTTTCTCCATTTACGTTTTTGTAAAACTGGCTTTCATTGTTTTCAAAGGTCCTGTTCTGTTTGCTCTGTTCTGATTTGTACCTGTATCGTCTCAGTCTTCCTTCCATTGCTGCTATCTTTTGTTTTATGTCTTTATGTTTCTCATTTAATTTTTCCTTGCGTTTCTGATTTTTGCTTCTTAATCGTTTCATGTCCTCCTTCCTTCTGTTCACGGGTTTAGCTTCTTTCCGCAGTTTGGTGATCTGGGTTTCCAGTCTGATTTCCCATCCAGGTTTTGTCGGTCCTCTCTTTTGTCCATTCTCTTCGTTTCTTAGTTTCATACTTACCGATTTTGCCCCTGCATATATCAGGTTGTTTAGGTCTGTAATAGTTTCTGTTGGGATGTGTGTAGGGAGTCTGTTTACTCTGTTTGTGTCTGCTTCTAACTTCTTCGCTACTTCATTTCTAAGAGATAGGAGTTTTGTTTTGTTTTCTAATATTTATCGTCTAATGTTCTCCACCTCAATTTTTTCTTTTTCGTTGAGCTCTATCTCAGCAGGTTCTGTGGTTCCGCAGAATTCTATCTCATCTGTTTCTGTGATTCCGTAGTCTTCAATCTCTTCAGTTTCAGTGTGTATGTTTTGCCCGTCCTCTTCCTGTGGTTTCTCCTTCGTTGGTGTTTCTTGCTCCGTTTTGCAATTCACCTTCTGCCTGATTTCCGTCAGTTCAATCTCCGAGAACCATCCTCGTTTGAGGATCTGTCGCGCTTGATCTGCTATCCTTTGTTCCGTTTTATAGTAGTCACTAGCAATGTCCCAGAGATGTTTCATTCGTTTTCGGTAGCCTCTTTCTGTAGGGTAGCGTCTTTTATAATAGCACTCCATCACCAGTCTGTTCTCTTTCGTGGTCCTATTTATTCTATATCCTTTCAGTTTGCTGTTTTCGCTCTGGTTTTCCTGTCTTTCGTATGTGTCCTTGTCGTACCTGGAATCAGAGAGGTTACTTACCTGGTTCTTGTCCGTTGTCATGTTTCTGAAATGAGAAGGGCCAACATTCGCAGGATACGGACCGGGTCCCCCATGTTGGCTAACGAGGGAGCACCTGCCCATCATGACACTCAGGTCTTTCTCCTGAGTCCCACGGCTTGTATTTATATTATTGTGCATTATTCATATTTTTGGTGTGTGTGGCCACACCAGGCCCAGGTTTATTTTGCCTGTGGTCCTGTCACAGGGATAGTGATTGTCACATTCATTTTAATGAGTGATATTGTGCACTACCACACAACAAAAAAAAAAAAAAAGAAAAAAAATTTATGTATATATATATTTATGAATATATATATATATATATATATATATATATATATATATATATATATGTTATATAAGGACATAGTAAAGTTCATTGTATACTAAAATGGAATAGAAAGTTGAAGATACGTTTCCCTCTCGCTAGTAAGTATAGATAGAGAATTAAGAGAGAGAGACAGACAAAAACTTTAGGCCAGTATTTCTGCAGTCAGGAATCAATAGACAGTATATATCAACATTTAAACACATTTAAGTCAGAGATGAGAGCATTCATGTAATACACATTCAGATTTGGAGAATATTGGCGTAAAGAAAAAAAAATTATTATTATTATTATTATTATTATTATTTATTTATTTATTTATTGATTGATTGATTTTCAATTTCCGTGGTAAAAGTACATATGTGACATTATAGTTTTTCGTTACTATATCATAATAATATTTTAAACGATGTTTACACTCTTCTTAGTCTCTATATTTTTATAGTTTGTAAAAGCGCAGGCCCGGAGTCAACGTTTCTCGAGACACCGCCAAAAATCGAAACAACACGAAACTCACTGCGGGTCTCTCAGTAAATTTAGCGTTCATTTACATGCAGAATAATTAACATTTTAAAAATAGTTCTTAATCCTTTAAACTGGCTTAAAACTTATAATGTCCTTAACATGTTTCAAATTGTTCTTACGTTTTAAATCAATATTAAAAGTTACCTTATAGATTTCTGCCTCACTGTTGGTCGTGAATTTGCTTGCTCATCCATCTCCGTTGCTGGCTCGTGATCGTAGTGGCGTACCTGTCCTCATACACGGGAGACAAAAACGCTCGAAGGCAAGACTTTTGATAGATATTCTATTCTTTTATTTCACACTTTAATCGGATAGATTTCCACTCGTCGGTTCTTTCATTCATGCTCTTCTTTACTTTCATACTGTTTGTGAAATGTGACGGATAAAATCAGCTATATTCTTGTCGCGGAGTTGGGATTTTTCTCTGCGTCTTAGCTCATATCTGGCGATGTCACACGGACTCTACGCATTGCAGAGCTCAGTTTATGGATGTCTGTCCATCTCGCGCCCCCATGGTGAACTGTCTAGAAAGCTCATTTCTCACCAATGATCTGACACGTCAGAGTCCTTTGACTCTTCGACTAATGTCATTACAGAACTCAATATCACTTTTTGTTTAACCTTTTTGATCCGAGTGTTTGATCTCGGCCAGCTCACATCCAGTGTGTTATGATTCTCAGAATGAATCACTGTGGGAACATTTTTGTTTGTCCCAAAGTATCTATGCACCTATTTTGCACTTCATCCTATTTCTTTTACCCAGTTCATTATCCATACTAGCTAACTTCACAAGTTTTCAGAATACAGGGCCCCTCATAATGTAACACATCCATTAATGCTAACATAGACATTAAATATATTACCACGTTGCTGAATTATAAAGTCAGAGATTCGAGAAAAATACATGGACCGCTAATTTAGATCTAATTCGAGCAATTAAAACTAGAGTATTTTCAAACTAAGAACTATTGAGTGTTAGTTAAACATTGATTAACATTCAGTATTATATATATATATATATATATATATATATATATATATATATACTATGTATTGCTTAATATTAAATTATTCATACCTACAGACGCTAGCATTGCAAGCTTATTGCTCTCATCAGTGCAGGAAAGTAACAATTTTAGACCGTTGGAAGGCGCGGACCTGGTTCACAGAATCATCCTCGAATCTGCTAGAAGTCTGCCAACAGTGAAATAAGGATCTATATGTACCTAGAAGCGGGCATAGATAGAAGACTAGTCGAGAGTGTTTTACGAACGTATTCGGAACTTTGCATTAGAGCTTTTTGACAGTCTATTTTTAACATCCCTGATAGTGCTCAACTTTAATTTCTTAAAGGGGATAAGTATAATATTTATAAATAAATATTAAATTATTAATACCTAAAAACGCTAGCTTATTGCTATCATCGGTGCAGGAAAGTAACAATTTCAGAGGGCCCAGAGGCGCGAACCCGGTTCACAGAGTCATCCCAGAATTACGACTTGCTTAATGTTTTTTTAATTCGTAAGGGAAACTTTTTTTGCTTGAAGAGATTAGCTTTGCACAGTTTAATAGATTTTTAATCATTGCAATTGTATATTGATATGGCATTCGCATTTATAACTTAAAATGCATGTATTAATAGAAGTAGTTTTTTATAGGGAGAGGTGACGAATGCGTCATTGTTAGAGTCAATGAGAACATCTAAAAACAGAATTTGGTTATTAACATTAAGCTCACGGGTGAATGTAAGTACAGAGTTAGTCCATGAAAAATGCCAGTATACTGAAAAAGTGTAAACATTTAAGAATTTCCTTGCTTTTTTATATTTAGTATATATGAATTTTCATCTTAACCCTATTAATGACATATGACGTCAGTATACTGGCATTTTTCATGGAATGTCACTACTTTTGTAAAGGCTATGCCTCAATACAATGTCTTCTCATAAGTTTTTAAAAAAAATTTCTGGGAAACTAAGGTATATGGTAAACTGAAATTAAAATGCCATCAACTAGACCCTAGAACCTCTATCTCTGTCAAAAATCAACTGAATCCATCAAATAGTTGATTAGATACAGGGTGGCACATACGTACGTACGTACGTACGTACACACAGATAATTCTTGAAGTCTATTAAGGGAGAAGAGCGCTCTCGCGCCTCCCTTGATTTTGACAAATGTCTTGTGGTTTTGTTTTATCTCATCATTATTGTCTGCTAAAATAAGGATATCATCAACGTAGCGGCCATAAATAGAGGGTTTAGTAATTATATTAAATATTTTATTTTCGAGATCAGCCATGTAAAACTTACTAAAGGTCGGTCCAAGGACCGATCCCATAGAAACACCGTCAAGTTGGGTATACATGTTTCCTTTATAGTCGTTTAAAGGGACTTAAATTGTGCAAATTAATAGTACCTTTTTAAATATTTTAGGATCAATTTTTAGTTAAGGAAATGGTGGGTTATTGTATATGTTATTAATAATTATATCAAATGTTTGTGTACTGGGACATTTGTAAATAAGCTTTCAACGTCAAGTGAAGCTGTAATTTTATTATCTGTTTTTTTTTTGGTTTGGAGTATCTGTATACATATTTTTTAAGATACAAAAAGATGATTTGACAAAACAAATCGAAAGTACTCGCAAAAAAAAAATGGAACAAGAAACACATGGAACTTACATACAGCAATTTGACCGGAACACTAAATGGACCATTCGGAATATTGAAAAAAAGAAAAAAAATTGTTATCAAGCAAAATAACCGTGTGTTATTTAATATTGTTTTCCTATATATATATATATATATATATATATATATATATATATATATATATATATATATATATATATATATATATATATATACTTAAGCTTTATTTTTTATTTATTTTTTAATGCAACTTTAATTCCTATATAAATTTATTGCTAGCTACCATATTGCAGAATGGTTCTTGGATGTAGTGTTTAGATAGTATTATTATTATTTGTATTTTTATATATATTTTTTTATTGTTTTAATTAATGTTATTTGATATGCAAATTATTATATCATACGGTAGTCTTAAGGGTAATATATTAGTATTATTATTTTATCATTATTATTATTTATTTATGTATATGTTAGTGATATTTTAAGCTGAATTATTTCGCCACTTGATTATTGGGGAAATGGTCGTATAATCAGTACCATTGGAGAGCCATGGATATTATAACTGTCCTGTTTTTAAATCTCCGAAACAGTCACATGGTAAACAGCTGATGATCCCCGTGTTAATATTAGAAGCTTAAGGTCTCCTGTTTTTGTTTCACTCTTAGATAATTACCCCCCCCCTTTTTTTTTTTTACTTATATTTTTTCATTTATTAATTTTCCAACGAATGTTAAGTCTGCAATATCTTGGATTTAGTTAGTTTGTCTGGGGATTTAAACTGCATTTTACATTTTTTTAATGATTCAGAGCTTCTGTAGACTATATATATATATATATATATATATATATATATATATATATATATATATATATATGTGTGTGTGTGTGTGTGTATGTGTGTATGTGTGTGTGCATTTTTTACGAGTTAAATCATTTTCAACTCACTTTCCAAATAAAGAATTCATGGTTTTGTTGTATCACACGTCTCCAGGGCCATTAAAGAATGTAGTGGTTGATGTTGTGATAAAAGCCGTATCAGTTTTCAACAGCCCGAACTTCTATCTACAGCGCCACCATCAAACGCTCTTGGGAAGGTTACATGAACTGTTTCTCACAACAATATTAACTATCGAAGAGGGATTTATTCAATTCACATGAATACCTTTGCATTCTCGCTAACAGCATCTACACCCCCTCCCACACACACACACACACACACATATATATATATATATATATATATATATATATATATATATATGTGTGTGTGTGTATGTGTGTGTGTGTGTGTGGATAGTTGTGGAATTAATTATTAAATACAACGAAAATGAACAAGGAAAACAAGAAAATGTTCATATGTTCAATGACGCTTTTTCTTCTTGTTAAGTCATCTTGAAATAGTCTTGAAACACGAAAGGCTAACGTTAATCAATATTGATTAATATTAATTAATATTAATCAATATATATATATATATATATATATATATATATATATATATATATATATATACTGGAACATTCGCTTCAAGGTTTGTTTCGACAAAACGTCATAAGGGGAGCCCATCCCATCTCTTTGGTTTAATTGATGACTTTATTCACCTCTTCTGATGTCACCCGATGTGCGTGGTTATCCCCAGTCTATCAGTTTTAGTAAATGCTGTCGTTTATTAGTGACGTCATCCACTGTTCGCTATTAATCGTACCTCTGTTAATGATTAACATAGACAAGCTTGGACGAGTAAACTAACAAGCAGCTGAACACGACCCACATACTGTTTAACTCTCTCTCCCCCCCTCTCTCTCTCTCAGTCAGAAACCGCCAGCCATAAGAACTCGTCTGATTACTCTCATCCTTATGAGAAAAATAATTATAACGTGAAATGACGGGAATGTTGGCTTGAGTTATTATTTCATAAAACAATCAGAAAAGTATGCCAGAAAGGATGACGAACGAGAAAAAAAGAAGTCTCAAGCCAGATTCAGTATTCTTACACATATATATATATTTGTCTAATATCAAAAGAGAAATCATTAGCAATCTGTATGCTCGTAGTCTATTAATATTTCCATCCACTTGAGCTCCTATGTGTTCCATAGAAACAAGATACAAAGACGTTCACTGGTGCAAAGAATTGAATCAAGAAACTAATAATTACTCAAAAACCTAAGGACAATCAGACTTCAGTTGACTAAGAAATATATGGAAACTAAAACTTTAATGAGACTGAATGGAGGTTGCGTCTGTAAGCAATGTGATTCAAGACAATTTATTTAAGATGCTGTCCATAAGCATTTTAAAGTCGAGAACGGAGTGAAAACTAACTGAATGGAGGTTGCGTCTGTAAGCAATGTGATTCAAGACAATTTATTTAAGATGTTGTCCATGAGCATTTTAAAGTCGAGAACGGAGTGAAAACTAACTGAATGGAGGTTGCGTCTGTAAGCAATGTGATTCAAGACAATTTATTTAAGATGTTGTCCATGAGCATTTTAAAGTCGAGAACGGAGTGAAAACTAACTGAATGGAGGTTGCGTCTGTAAGCAATGTGATTCAAGACAATTTATTTAAGATGTTGTCCATAAGCATGTTAAAGTCGAGAACGGAGTGAAAACTAACTGAATGGAGGTTGCGTCTGTTAGCAATGTGATTCAAGACAATTTATTTAAGATGTTGTCCATAAGCATTTTAAAGTCGAGAACGGAGTGAAAACTAACTCTTAATGTTCTGCGATTTCCTGAAGCAAACTTTCTGAGGGTTTGGATAACGAACTGAAATAGTTAATATGTATGCAAGACAAAACATCAAGTCATGCTTAAATTTTCCGAAAATATCGTTGCGAGAAAAAAAGATTTAAAAAGAATACTACCCGAACAAGCTTCCCAATAGCTCTGACTTAAATTGAAATAATAACCTGTGGAAAGCCTTAAGCTAGACATTTATTTTAATGGTAAAATGTTTAACAGCAAGCATGCATTCTGGCAAGTAAAAACTTCTGAACGTAACGTATCAGTTACTATTTTCGATAACAGACAATTACTATCTATAGAATAGAGAGTAGAACTTGTACAGTAACTTATACAACACTTTTCTTTGTACTTATATTAATTTGCATTTTTTTTATATAATATAATTTTTTGTTATATTCTTGTTGTATATAAACTTTTATAAAATCAACAAATAAATAAAATTTATAGTACCAAACCTTTTCTTGCAAATGAAATATTGACAGTAAAATTTGTTTATTTAATCAATCAAATACTATTATTAAAATCGCAAACACAGCAATACTTTATCAGTTTGCATGGAAGTTGAACATCTCATGTAAAATAGATATAAACAGTTATATAAACATAAATTTAAATTAATTTCAAATACTTGATGTTTTGTGTTTGCACATAAGCTCTCGACACACTTTATAAATATATAAACATATGTGATACAACGAGTGATTCCTTTGTGAGGGAGCTGCAATGGGGACCCTTTTACTTGTCTTGGACTCCCCTCACGGGGAGAGACATAAAATTAAACAACTGCGTTTTCGTACCCAAACTGTCACTATGAAAATAGTTGTTGTCAATCAGATGAGCCAACACGGGTTTGACAAGATGTTTATGAAATCGAATGTCAAATTAACTGTTGACGGTGTTTTCTTAGTCTCTTTCTCTCTTTCTCTCTCTTTCTCTCTCTTTCTCGCTCTTTCTCGCCCTCTCACTTTTTCTCGCTTTGGTCATAGCGATAAAGATTGGAAACAGTTTGGTGTTTTCCGTCGTGACAATCGCATCGAGTAAATGCTTTTTTCAGCATACATAAAATATATTTTTACTATCTATAAAAATCCTTGCCCTTATTACCCAGCGTTTTATTGCAACACAGCGGTTCCCCAAAACAACTTATTCTCTGAAGATAATTAATGAAACCAGCCTAATGACGCCCGTTAACGCCTCCCTAAAAACCGACGAAGTACACATCCTAGTATGAACCATTCATTTTAAAATGGATTAAACGATCGTTTACCTCGGAGAGCTAGTGTCGTGCCGTGCCCAACGTGACAGCCTTTCCAGAGGCGTCTCAGGCTCACACACACTAATTACACTCTCCGGCAACAGTCTGATCACATTTAACACCGTGACAGAGATGCGACCTAGGGGAATCACAGACACAACTTGAAACATTTTACGGACAAAAAAACTAGACGATCAAATCCACAGTTTGTTCCAAGAAATCATCAACGGAAGAATCTAGTCATCCAGAGAACAGCCATAAAGATCCAGAAAGGGCAAACAATCATCAACAGAAGAAAACAGAATACGCCGTAAAGTACACAAGCTAGAGAAGGTGACCCCTTTCTTCTGCTCACCTTTACTCTGAGTATGTGTTTGTAAATAATTTATGAAAAGTATTAGTGAATATGTATAACATCTGCTACACGAAACAAAAAGAAATAGACAAAATGACGAACACTTACAGCCTTAAACAGAGTCCTCTTAAGTGGAACGAAAATTCAAATATTCACTGGGAAACAAACCCCCTTACGTAAAGCGATGGCTAACTGCTCTGAAAAAAGAAAGAGCGGGTCTACAACCTGACACAGCCAGAGCTAGTAAACCTGGCTTATCACTTTTCACACGGTTTAGCATCTAAATTGTTTAGCGAATATCTCGACAACCATTCGAATACTACAAGTAAAGATTTGCTTGATGAATTAGCGGCACACTACGGCGAGGTTATAAATACTGCCGGCGCCGCTAGGGCTTTAAGTAAAAGAAAGCAGAAAGGAGGGGAAGTCCTTGTGGACTTAGCGAATAAGATGAACTGACTTTCTAAGTTAGCATACAAGGACGCCGAGATGAGTTCAAGTAAAGCTGTGCAAGTGTTATGAATAAACCGTTTATTAAGGAAGAAGTGACCAGATCCAATCTGGTAACATTATCGGAGGCCTTGCCTGCAGCGAGACAAAGTGAAAAGCTCAACGGACGAATCCGAGACGGCCACGAAAATGAGTAAGCTATACTAAATTATAGCTCATTTAACAGCATCTACTGACATCGGGAAGCTAGGGGGCTCTAATAGGTGTATGGTACCAAAAACTAAAACCTACAACGAGGAATGGTCGGAGAAGGGCCAACATGGTTGCTACAACTGTAGCAAATCGACCAAAGCTGTAAATAATAAGTTTTGCTGGTACACTTCGGCGAAATCTAAGAGATCGCAGCGAGGGCATTTTTTATATAACAGGCTAGAACAGGTTTGCCCATGGTCATATGATAGAGAAGTAAATAACTTCAACTTAGGAAAAGGAAAAAAACAGCATACCCTCGAAATTAGCTCACCGCAGTCGGCATAATCAGACACCGGGTACCCGGACATGCAACCATGTCAAGTTCTCAGAGAAAGAAAGACCCTGGGGGAATATGAATTCCAGAGGACATGGATCTCAGGGAGATGGTAAAACCAGTCAAAAACAGGCCTAGCGATAAAAAAAACGAAAATAAGAAACTCAAAGATGTAGAGGAGTCAATGGACACAAACTATCTAACTAATTCTCTGGAATAGGTTTATGTTTAACATAAGAGGTTAAACGATAAAGGCACTGATGGACACTGGATCATAAGTCTCGCCCTTCAAAACATCAGTTTTTCAGGAGTAAAAACAAAACAAACAACTCAGGGATTCTTATCAAATAGTTACCCTGGCAAACGAATAAAATATGGTAATAGATGGCATAGTCTATCTACCCGTTAAAGTCATACATCACTCCAGACTTTGATCGGGAGTTGATACTGTGCGTAGACAGCTTGTAAAGAAACCGAAGCCAAATAACTTTCACCCTAACCAATTAGAAGGTTACAGCGAGCAATATACAACTTAGTATAAATATCACGGGGAAAAGTACAGTTTCCGCCATGCATAGCCACTGTTAGTTCTGTTGATAAACAAGCCAAAAAGTAATTTGCTCCATCAGTACAAGACCCTAGTACAAAAAAAAAGAAACCGGTGATATGAGCAGTTGAAGTGTCCTCCACCTACCCACACCATAAATACCTGTGTGCTGTAGTAGCCACACAAACACCTTTCCAATTGATTTTTCCAAAAAGGGTCCAAAAATGAAAACATTCCCATCAGAAAAAATCGATCACATCTGAAATCCGATATAATATCTGGAAAAACCCATGTTACAATATTCTCAAATTTACTCCCCTCTTCACACACACAATTAATTTCACAGTTGCAGACGGCAAAATCAAAGGTTGCTTGAAACGACCAAGTAATCTGTCCTAGAGTTTACTGGTTAAAACCGAGAAAATTAAAATAATGAAAATTGAAAGATAACAAAAAGTGTCGAAACATTTATGACATTAAAGAAAAAGAAAATTAATAAACCCAACTTAAAAAAGGCGATAATTCTTGACAATAACACTAAAATTATACATTCTGAAACCAATACAAAAAAAATAAAAAAAATACTGGAAGCTATCTATATAAAAACACAGCAAACTAAAATTAACAACATCACATATGAAACCAGTGGTTACATTTTAAAATGCTTAAAGTAATGCGATTTTGTTCTGTGATGCCACGGAACAACGCGAAAAAGTTCTATGCGCGTTTCTCCGCCGTCTTTAAAGAATTCTCCTTTTTCTCCAGTATTTCGGTTCATTTGCTTTTGACACATGCGAATAATTCAACGAAAACTAGAAAACGTTCGTTAAACCTGTGAAACGTATGGAACATTTATTCATCATTTTTTATTTTAATATAAAAAAGACCATCAGAAAAATTGAAAAAATAAACAATGGTAAAATTAAACAGACGAATTATCTCATTTTAAACACTGTTAACATAAATAAGAAAATGCTACCTTAATAAACACAATATATTTATATATATATATATATATATATATATATAAATATATGTATATATATATATCCTATTTAAATGTTGAATTTAATTAAAGATAATTGAATTATCGTTCAGCAATAATCTATCGTGATAATAAAAAGCTCAATATATTAAATAGAACAATCAATTGTAGAGATGAAAGATGAGAATAAGAAATTGTAAAGATACAATATTTATTAGAACATCAAAAGTTCAAAGCAAGGAGCTTCATATTCCTAATCCATGGATATGAAGCGCCTTGCTTCGAACTTTTGATGTTCTAATAAATATTGTATATTTACAATGTTTTATTTTCATTTTTCATCTGTAGAATTGATTGCTCTCTCTCTCTCTCTCTCTCTCTCTCTCTCTCTCTATATATATATATATATATATATATATATATATATATATATATATATATATATATGGTATAATTAAACAGACGAATTATCTCATTTTAGCGTCTGTCAGAAACATTGGGGTCCTTAGAATCACAGAATCAATCCTCATCTCCAGATTAAACCCCTCACTCAATCAGCGTCACGAGCTCCACTCGCCATTCATTCTATAATATCTACCCCTCACCCACAGACCAACTCTCATATCTAACACTCAACAGACTCCGTTTCCACCACTTCACTCATTACTTACAAATCAACACACACCAAAACAATCAAATAGGCCCCTCCCCATATGAACTTACATCCTAACACATTTTCAACCACACACAAAAAAACATATTCAACATACTCTTCTAACCCACCAAAATAAGTCACCCCATAACCTAGCATTATTAATTAATTAATCCAAACATATATAAAATGTATACAAATAACATGCAAATATTAAACAAATAAATAATAAAATAAATTTAAAAAATAATAATAATAAAAAAATGTAAACAAGATGAAAATGATGAATATATAAATAAACAATTAAACAAACAATAATACATAAAATGTATATATATATATATATGTATATATGCATGTATGTGTATATATGTTTTATATATATATATACTAATATTGTTATACAGATTTCCACCTTAAAAAATCCAGAGTTATTACCCTTTATCTTATAGTAAATATATCAAGTTAATTCGATAAACTAATTTGACGAAACGCACAATTAGTAACACTTCTTAAATAGATGATAATCGATAAGTTTGATAGATCTAGAATATTTAAAATGAGAGATTAATTACTTTACTTTATATTAAAATTCTTAAAATACGAAAGAAAGATAAAAAATAAAAACATGAAGATAAAACACACTGAAATAAAAGTAAATAATCAAATATAAATTTAATAAAAAAAATTATTAAAAAAAATATATATTTATATATATTATTAAAACTAACAGTTTATCGAGCACCATACACTTAACCAACATTACACAAATATTTTTGAACACCAAATCATATATGTAACATAACCGTAAAATAAAATTTAATTTACATTCCCTGCGAGACTGTTTTCGTTTTCGTTGCGGTCTACATCTGGCAGCCATTTTGTTTTGTAGTATTCTCTACACAGTCGGTAAAAAAATTCCTTCTGGTTTATTTATTTTTGACAAAGGGAAGTCTTTTCCCGAAATATCAAATAGTAGTTTTTAATCACCCGGACATCACACGAACAGCTAAAAACACTCTTGCTGTTATGTAAGATTTTAGAAAAAAAATAATAAATAAATAGTAAGTCATATTTCGTATTCGATTTATTGTTATTGTATTTGTTCCTTACAACTTGCAACTTACCCGGAACTTGCATTGCCCACAGCCTTTCAAAAACTTACAACTATATATATATATATATATATATATATATATATATATATATATATATATATATATATATATATATAGCTCGCTTTCTACATCTATATACTCCTGTTCATATATTTATATATATTTGTCTTTATTTATCTATCTTCGTAATCATAGATACACTTTGCTGACCATCGATGTATCTACCTTCATTATATAACCATGTTATCTTATTAACACGGCATTAAATGTTTGACTCCCTACTATGATTGCTTATATGAATGCACATGTGTATCTATGCAGGTGCAGACGAACATTTACATGTGTGAATCGGTATTAGTACACACACACACATCGTTATATACACAATTAAGCAACATATATTGAATGATGACTTTATGCGCCTCTCTTGCCAAAGAACAAGATTGATCGTAAACCAACTTACATTAAAACGCACCAATATACAACATGTGCGCACATGTCGTCATTAGCTTAAATCTTGTCGGTTACAATAGTGTCCAATGTCACTAAAATAACCGCAATCGTAAAAGTAAACCTTGACTGAATGATACAATCCACCAAACGCATACACAAAGATCAAATGGATCAAAATATAAGATTCAATAACGACGTTCGGTAACTGAACTAAAAATACGATATCACGTTTACGTTTACAAGTGATGCGAAATTATTTTACTAGTGAATATAGAATTTCATGTCAAGATACTTTGGTTTTATAGTGGAATGTTTTGCAATTATATATCTGATTGCTTTATCGTATTTTTCTCTTGATATATATATATATATATATATATATATATATATATATATATATATATATATATATATATATTACATACACCTTGAATATACTTTTCACTGTTATCTACTGCATCGATAGCAAACAAATTTCCCGCCTCGATAACCTTTATCGTTTTCGAACGACCAATCAGCATTTGGATTATTTTTTAATCAACCTCTTTGATATCTTTCCTGGAGCTATTTTACACTTTTTGACTTGGATGAACTGTATAGGTTTACAGAAAAGTATGTGTTGAGCCGATATATTTGTTGTTTTATATACTATTATGTATTTTTATGTATATTTTTAAATATATTTTCAAAGTTTAATTTTTATAACCTGCAGTAATGTCATTACGGTAATAGTCCTCTGAGGAGAAGATTTTCTTTGAAAACTCATGAGTTAAGGACTTTAAAGTACTTTACCTGAACATTTAACTTTAATAAAATTTGATTCGCACCTTATTTTATCCTTTCACTTATATATATATATATATATATATATATATATATATATATATATATATATATATATATATATAAGTGCAGATTAGTCGTCCGAGGCTATAGCAATGCGATGTGGTTGCCGTAAGATGGAAAAGTGAAAAGACATAAACGCAGGGAGAAAGTGAAACTGAGGGACCTCTTTACAAGATCTCCTGGCTCCTCTCCCACTTACTTAAACCGCTACTCCCCACCTTCCCGGCACATGTCAGCAGCTCTGACCAGGTAATAGATAGACTCCACTTGCTCCAACCCCAACAGCTCCGTATCAACAACTACATCTTCAGCCTTGACGTAGTCTCTCTTTATACTTCCATTCCCGCACACCCCGCCATTGACCTCATAACTGACCACATCTCCTCTAACAATCTTGACTGTTTTGGGCTTACCCCTACAGACATTCATCAGCTCCTACGTATCATTGTGGATAACACCTACTTTAAGTTCCAACAAGACACATACAAACAAGTCTCTGGCCTACCCATGGGTTCCAGTCTCTCCGGCCTCCTCGCCATTTCATACATGAACAGACTGAGACAACAAGCACTTAGCACTTGCCATTCCCATATTTTCTTCTCGAGATACCTTGACGACATTTTGATCCTCACCTCATCCCGAGAGGAAGCTACCTCTATCTTTAATACATTTAATAATTCTGACCCCCACATTAAATTCACCATCGAACATCCCAACACCTCAGGCTCGCTCTCACTTCTAGACTTCAAACTCAGCATTAATGACGACGGATCTCTCCACACCACTTCCTATAGAAAACCCGCCTGCAGGAACTTCTTTATTCACTAGAAATCCGCACTACCCCTCAAATCCAAAATCAGTTACGCACAAACCGAAATCACCCGCATACAAGACTAATGCTCCTCTACTTCCGATAAAACAACACACACCGAAGCCTTCCACCAAACCCTATTAACCAACGATTTCCCTTCTAACTACCATATCCAGCCTTAACAACACCAGAAGACGTAGACACCACACTCTCACCAACACTTGCTTCCTTAAACTCCCCTTCTTTAGTGACCGTATCACTTCGGCTAGCCGCAATGCCATACGTAGTGAGAACCTTAACATACAACTTTCTCACACAGGCACCTCTCTCCGACAACATTTATCCAAAAAAAGCCACTACACCCCAGACCCCTGCTCTCTAGCTAGTTGCCCCATCCCCAACTCTAGCCTCTGCCTCCGCACCTATACAGTATACAACCTACAATGCGCTAAGTGCCAAAAGTTCTACATCGGTAGTACCGTTAGGCCTCTACACCAACGCATTAAAGAGCATCTAAACACCCACATTTCTTCCTTCCATAAACACTTAATATCATGTGGCAACACACATCGCTCCATTAGTGTCCGCATCCTCAACTCCGTCCGCAATATAGGTCAGCTTCGAATTTCGAAAGCTATCCTAATCTCTAAATTTCGTCCATCCTTGAATAACAGATTCGAGTTGCCTTCTCCCTTCATCCTCTGATTCGTACATCCTCACACTCCCACCCCTAACTTACTCGCCTTTGTCTCTTCTTTATTTGCCAATGCCACCCACCCCACACTTTTTTGCTTGCCTTTGTCTCCTCGGTATTTGCCAGCGCCACCCACCCCACATTTTTACACTTTACGTATTATAATTGTGGAATGAAATGATATGCACTTTATTTACACGCATTTAGACCTAGTGATTTTATGTGTATGCATATATTCATGTATGTCAATATGGGTGTATTCTCATGTGTGTGTATGTGTATGCTCTATAAAATAAAATAATAGTAGAAAATAAGAAAATTAAAATAAAGGAAATAAAAGATTGAAATGAGGATGAATAATGAAAGAATAGAAAGAAATAGATAAGTAAAGAAAATAAAAGAAGAAAAAAAAATGAAAAAAAATAAATAAATTATAGTATTAAAAGAATAAATTAAATATATTAATAGATCATAATAACAAGGGAGAATTGATGAAGAAGAAGATAAAAAAAATGGAAGAAAAAAAATAAGAAAAATAATAAATATAAGATAGATGAATCTATGAGTCAATAGATAGAATAAATTGATACAAATTTACTTCTAGGAATATTTTCCTCTTAAGTTAACTATAAAGGATAAAAAGAAAGAAAGAAGAAAGAAAGAGTGAATGTATGAATAAATAGTACATTTTATTTTTTTATTCTTATTTTTATTTGTTTATCTTGATTTCTGTGCGTTTGTTTGTTCATTTGTTTATTTTTTATCTTATTTATTTATATATTTTTTCTTTGCATAGTCCCCCCTTTCCCATAATCTCTTCTTATTCCCCCCTTCCCCTGTTACAACGGTCCCCTCCTTGGCTTTGATCCATTTCACAGTTCAAATTCCTTCTCAAATTTCAAATCTCATTTCTAAATATATTTTTAAATAAGTTATCCCCCTTTGACAATAACAGCCCACACGTAAATTTAAATTTGAATTGAATAAAGACAAAAAAAGAGAAAAAAAATAGAAAAAAAAATTAATGAATCATATGAAATAAAACATGATAAAATTATAAAAATTAGTATATTATTAAACAAATGTTTATAATATTTTAACTTTAGTCATATAATTGCTTAATAGAATTTTGACATTTGCTGCGTTCCTACTTCCAATTGTTTTCTGCTGTATTTCGATGACCTGACACCGGTTTTTTCCCGTTTTTCTTCGACCCATTCGGTCTTTTATTGTTGTCTTCTGATAATGAAAGTTTTTCTTTCGAAAATTTAAGATTACCCTTTGCCGAACTGTTATTTGCTATTTGGTATTTAATCAGTTTTTCGTGAAATTATTAATAAATCGTTTTGAGTTTCACTTTCTCCCTGCGTTTATTTCTTTTCACTTTTCCATCTTACGGCAACCACATCGCATTGCTATAGCCTCGGACGACTAATCTGCACTAACATGTACTAGCAGTGCATCAAGCAAACTACAATCTCCTGTTATATATATATATATATATATATATATATATATATATATGTGTGTATATATATATATATATATATATATATATATATATATATATATATATATCCCTATTTACTTATCTCCACACACGGGAAGAGTTAGAAACGATGTCTGTTTTAAATGTGGAGAAACTTAGCTACCAATAGGGACACACTGGATTGGGAACAAATATAAAATTACCTCAGTATAAAAAGAGTACTCCCGATGATTGATGAATGAAGTCTAGTATCTGAACAGATACTACATTTTGCTTCTAGACAAAAGGAAAAACATTTATTCAGTTTTTATGAAACGACAGCTATGTAGTTCATAAAAAACACATATGTATGACACGATGAATTATATATATATATATATATATATATATATATATATATATATATATATATATATAAATAAATATGTTTTGAGGTACAAAATTTATAAATAGTTTTAAATATAAGCGGAATTTTGTTAATCTCCGTAAGTGTGGTCTCGAGAGCTCTTTCGTCCAACATCTCATCAGGAGAAATCGTTGGAATAAAACAGAATGAAATAAGTTAATGGTGAGAAAAAACGAAAAAGGGGCAAGTATGGGGAATTTATTGCCAGTGAAAATACACGTTTAAAAGATTTAATTCAATTCAACGAATAAAAACGTCTAAAAGGCAGATTTAGAGGCATAAAAAAGCCAACTAACTAGCCCTAAATAATGTCAACGTCTTTACGAAATCCTTCTGCTTGGAAAGAGAAGGCTTCCGTAAAGCGATCGCGACGGATTCTAAAATGTTCAAATGAAGAGTAGAATCCGCCCGATGTAAGATAGTGAACCACTCTATTTTATACTTATTATCGCAGCAAGCATTGTCAGCGAAATGCTGGCTAACAGACAATTCCAAAGCCGAGGTAGAGGTATGGCACAAGAAACCATCACTACCCTGTCTAATTTGGATGGGATATGCTGGTTTATTCTGGTCCCTAAATGCAATTTCGTCCGCCCAATATACGCAGCATCACACTGGCATTTAAATTTATAAATAATATTACTATTTTTTAAATAAGGCAGACTATATTTAGAAAAAGACCGAAAAGCAGATCTTGTGCCAAAAATCAAAACGTAAATCAAAAGAAAAAAAAGCAACCAGTTACAATGTTAGTGATTTGTTTGCCTAACTCCTGACTAATGCCACCTATCCAAGGCAGTTTAAGATAAACTGGATATCTTGGTGGGACTAAAGTTCTAGGAGATTTGAAAGCTCAACTTTCTTCTAGATGCAATCCGAGATTAAATCTTCCGGATAACCGTTGCTGATGAGAATTTCCCTAATTTTATCTAATTCTGGCTGAAGTCTGTTGGTGGAACAAATCATGAGGTTATCCGGAAGATTTAATCTCGGATTGCATCCAGAAGAAAGATGCTTTTCGGTCTTTTTCTAAAGATAGTCTGTTTTATGGGATATGCTGGTTTATTATGGTCCCTAAATGCAATTTGGTCCGCCCAATATACGCAGCATCACACTGGCATTTAAATTTATAAATAATATTACTATTTTTTAAATAAAACAGACTATCTTTAGAAAAAGACCGAAAAGCAACTTTCTTCTGGATGCAATCCGAGATTAAATCTTCCGGATAACCCCATGATTTGTTCCCCCAACAGACTTCAGCCAGAATTAGATACAATTAGGGAAATTCTCACCAGCAACGGTTATCCGGAAGATTTAATCTCGGATTGCATCTAGAAGAAAGTTGAGCTTTCAAATCT
>OY744517.1:17745251-17840251 GCA_963556195.1 Sepiola atlantica | reverse complement strand
AAAACAATACTTTAGTTTTTGTAAGTTTTAAGAAGTGTTTTTTGGCTAAAATTTGTTTTGTTTATTTCAAAAAATCTCGGAAGGGTCAGTCTACACACACATAAAGTTTGGTGAGTTTAACTTTTATTTTGTGGAAGTTATTCAAATTCAAGTTATTCAAATTTCAAGATAGGACCCTTAATTTGGCCCACCCTGTATATATATATATATATATATATATATATATATATATATATATATATATATATATATATACATATATATATAAGTAATCTGTTCAAGTATGATATATTATTGATAAATATGATCGTTTTCTGGTTTTCTTGTTCGTTTTCGACGTCATTATCTGTCGGAAGGAGAAGGTGTAAAAGTTTTCAGTTTCGTTGTTACACGTCAAATGAAAACCACACGAGATAGAAACAAATCGAAGTAAAGACAAATCTGTTTCGAGGTAGAAACAACGATAAACCAACAACGTGAAAAAAACGCGCGAAAATCGACCAGTGTTGATAAAAAACATGACCAAATACAAAGAAAAAAATGTAATGAAAATATTTTTTTGCAACAACGGCCTTGAGCTGTCTTCGGAAATGCCAGGGATTTTATTTGGACAAATGTCAGTCAGTCTTTTTTTGTTTGTTTTTTTCTTTAGCTGGATGGACAGTAGCTTAATGATTTGCACGTGCTTCCCTACACACACACACACACACACACACACACACACACACACACACACACATAAGTGCATACCGACATCTTAACACACTGTTATAGATATATACGCTCGTGCAGAAATATAACACCACTCCAAACAAAAACACGAACCGACAAATCCACATACACACGATACACACGTACAAATCAAATGCTAGAACATTCATATACGCACATAAAAAAGCCGTCCACAATTCCGAATTATACGTCGTCTGATATATTATTCAATGTCGGTACTTACACAATTTGCACGTGCCTTCGCACGGGCAGACCAGAAGCTTGAACCGTTGTCGTAACGATAAAACTGGTGATATATATATATATATATATATATATATATATATATATATATATATATATATATATATATATATATATATAAGTGTAACCAGTCAACGGAAAATCATAAGTGCACAAGTTAAATAAAAATACAAATTAAAAAAAAAATGAATAAACAAATAAATCTGTAACTTACTATTTCGTGTCGAGTTTATTGGACGATCTTCGAAGCAAGTATATATATATATATATATATATATATATATATATATATATATATATATATATGAAACACCACTCTTTCAAATCGAAAGACATTTCTTCAAATGGATTTACATATGTGATGAAAACGGACCACCGCTTGAAACGCGTTATATAAAATTATAAAATTATAAAATAACAACATGAAAATAAATGTTGAAAAAAACATTTTGCAAATGTTGGTAGCCTATGTATATGTACATATATATATATATATATATATATATATATATATATATATATATATATATATATATATGTATGTATGGTAAACAAAATTCAATGTATTGGAGATATTTTACATAACTGATGAAAGCGGACCACCGCTTGGAACGCGTTATATAAAATTATAAAATGATGAAATAACAAAATAAAAATAAATGTTGAAAAAAACATTTTACAAATGTTGGTAGCCTATATATATATATGTATATATATATCTTCTATATAAAATTGAATGTCTGTATGTTTGTATGTTTGTGTGTGTGCGTGTGGTGTGTGTGTGTGTGTGCCCTATAGAAAAAATGTTAGAGAATATAAATACAATATAAAAGTGTATTCTTATGTAAAATTCACAGAGTACGTTGATGGCTGTATTCCCGAATCTATCAACCCACGCCTTAGGGGTCCATGGGGCAGATTTCATCGAGGGGGGGGGGTCCTTTTCAGTTATTTTTCAATGTTAATTAGTACTAATTTGGAAATTATATAATGTATTTATGTAATGTACAGCTACTTATCAAAAACTAAGCGGCGACATGTCAGAAAGTTGATATTTTTAGCACCGTACATATCCTGGTATCATAATATCTACAAATCGCAAAAAACGATTCACTTGCTGAGGATCAACCGGACCAGTTTCCGAGAGAGAGTAGCATTTTTCCCGTATTTTTCAGACTTTTTTCAATGTTAAATAGTATTAATTTGGAAATAATCTAATGTATTTATATACTAATACGATAAACATGCTGAGTCACTGAAAAACATCCCATAATCCCTCGCTGGATGTACCCGGTCTTGCCCTAAATTGTGTCCGGTTGTATCAGGTCATCCCATAACTTCTGTCCGGATAAATCAATAACATCCTAGAAAGGCTACGTTAAGAGTGTGTAGTAAAACAAGGGTTGCTTAATCACATCCGCACCTGGCCACCGGTAAGAGTTATTTCAATAGTGCTCAGGAGGCCTCCTTGATTTTCAAACGAATGTTGGTGCTTCTTAAGTATAACGGTCCCTAGAAATATTGGTGCTTCTTAAGTATAACGGTCCCAAGAAATATTGGTGTTTCGGGCCAAATTTTTTTTTTTCCTTGAACTAAAAATATTTCTCAGGGTTGTGGGAGAGTGAAAAATATGTTGGCGGGTGGGGGGGGGGCTGGAGAGATTAGGGGGTCGGGGAAAATTTTAGGGGTCAGGCCAAATTTTTTAAGGGTCATGCCAAATTTTTTTTTTTTTTTTTTTTTGAACTTAAAATATTTCCCAGAGTTGTGGGAGAGTGAAAATAATGTTGGGCGGGGGGCTGGAAGGATTAATTAGGAGGTTGGGGAAAATTTTATGGGTCAAGCCAAATTTTTTAGAGGTCGGGCCAAATTTGTTTTTCTTATTTTGAACTTAAAATATTTCTCAGGGTTGTGGGAGAGTGAAAAAAAAGTTGGGGGCTGAAGGATTAAGGGGTCGGGGAAAATTTTAGGGGTCAGCCCAAATTTTTTAGGGTTGGGCCAAATTTTTTTTTTTTAATTTTTTGAACTTAAAATATTTCTCAGTGTTGTGGGAGATTGGAAAAAAAGTTGGGGGGGGCTGGAGAGATTAGGGGGTCGGGTAAAATTTTAGGGGTCAGGCCAAATTTTTTAGGGGTCAGGCCAAATTTTTTTTTTTTTTTGAACTTAAAATATTTCTCAAGGATGTGGGAGAGTAAAAAAAATGTTGGCGGGTGGGGGGGGGGGGGGGGCTGGAGAGATTAGGGGGTCAGGGAAAATTTTTTGGTCAGGCCAAATTTTTTTTTTTACATTTTTTTGAACTTAAAATATTTCTCAGGGTTGTGGGAGAGTGAATAAAAGTTGGTGTAGGCTGGAGAGATTAGGGGTCGGGGAAAATTTTAGGAGTCAGGCCGAACTTTTTAGGGGTCAGGCCGAATTTTTTTGTTTTTGTTTGTTTTGAACTCAAAATATTTCCCAGGGTTGGGGAAGAGTGAAAAATTAGGTGAGAGGGGGTCTGGAGAGATTGAGAGGTCAGGGAAATTTTAGGGGTCAGGCCGAACTTTTTAGGGGTCAGGCCAAATTTTTTTGTTTTTTTTGTTTTGTTTAAAACTCAAAATATTTCTCAAGGTTGGGGGAGAGTGAAAAATTAGTTGGGAGGGGGGCTGGAGAGATTGAGGGGTCGGGGAAAATTTTAGGGGTCCGGCCGAACTTTTTAGGGGTCAGGCAATAAAATTTTCTCTTTTTTTTTTGAACTTAAAATATTTCTCAGGGTTGGCGGGAGTGGAAAAAAAGTTGGGATGGCTGGAGAGATTGAGGGGTCAGGGAAAAAGTGCATTTATATGTAAAATTCACAGAGTAAGGTGATGGGAGTATTGCCGAATCTATAAACTAACCCCTTAGGGGTCCATGAGGCAGATTTCATCGGGGGGACTTTTTCAGTTATTCTTCATGATATTTTATAGTAATTTTAAAATCCTGATTCATATTTTAATTTAATTACCTAACAATTTGAAATAACTATTAATTTTATTTAACGTTTCTTAGCGTCAGGGACGCGCCTCTAAATTTTTAGTTGTTTGGTATTGTTTTTTAAATAAGCGACACACGCTAATCAAAGTATTGCTACTATTTTACAAAAGCAAATTATAGGAAATTACAACATGGCCGCCAGCGATTAAGTCATTGCATTCAAATTCGATTTTAAAGTCTTGGAAAAATAAAATATAATTTTATTTCGGGATCAAAAATACAATGTAAGAATAATTAATAACTTTCATCCAAAATGTTTGTTTACATACCATATTTCTTTAAGAAAATCGAGTTACATAAAATACATATTTAGTAAAAAGAATTTACGTGACTTACATAATTATAAGTTTTAAACACATTTAAAACGATAAGAATCATATGGGGAAAAAGGAAAATAGAGGGTTGAAGGAGGGGGGGGGGGATAATTAGGACCAGGGAAAGAAAGACGGCTAAAGAAAGCAGAGAGATTGAAGTTTTTATATAAAGATGTTACACACACTATTTAATTTCTACTACTTTGTTTTTTTTATCGCCCCGGGCAACGCCGGGTAGCCCTGCTAGTATATATATATATATATATATATATATATATATATATATATATATATATATATATATATATGTGTGTGTGTGTGTATGTGTGTATGGTAAACAAAATTCAATGTATTGGAGATATTTTTAGTCGAATAGTTTATAGAGTTAATGTGATATTGTGGTGGCTTCTGAAAGTAAAATGATGCATGAATGGTGAAAAAATCAATATTTGGAATAATGGGTCCAAATAAAGAGTGGAATATACGGAGGGATACCAAACAGTCTACACCACACTGTTTGAATAACCTGGTGCTTAATTTGTAAATATATTTGATTTTCTTTATTTGACAATAAATGATTTAAAATGTATTATCTGTTTCTATTTGACTTTATAACAACTAGGGTTCAACTTCGAATAATCGTTTTGATGTTTTATATACCTTGATGTATTTTAATATATATATATTTTATATATTTTCAAAGTTTAATTTTTATTACCTGCACTAATGTCATTGCGGTAATTTGAAAACTCATGAGTTAAGGACTTTAAAGAACTTTGCCTGAACATTGAACTGTAATAAAATTTGATTCGCACCTTATTCTATTCTTTCACTTTATCTGTTGCTATATATATATATATATATATAAAATCCCGAAACAGTTTTCATGGTAAACAACTGACGATCCCTTATATATAAAAACATATATAAAAATATATTTATATTAGAGTATATTCTTGGAAGTAAACTAAAATAGTGATTGCAGTAGATTGATTAACTTACTAGACTTACTAGACTAAAATCTTTCAACAAAAATTTTTTTTTTTTTTTTTTTTTTTTTTCAGTTTTGAAGGTTAAAAGAACTTCCGAGACTATATATATATATATATATATATATATATATATATATATATAGAGAGAGAGAGAGAGAGAGAGAAAGAAAGAGAGAGATTAAAAAGCAAAAGGTAAAACGCAAGTATTTGTTTACCTCATTTACATAACTTTTTTTTTAAACAGCTTATAATGAATTAATGTTTGGTGTTATTCACTTGTAATTTAATTGCTTTATTGTTCTTTATGAATGGAATAGTTTTCTCGATATCAACGGTAATTAATTAAAGTAATTTAATAAAACAACGGATACATTAAAAACCATGAGCGATCAAGGAATAGCGAGGAAACATGTGGCTCATCCACCGGCTTGCTTGCCTACTTGCTCACTGTCTTTTTCTCTGTCTCAAAATAAAAAAAAATGTTTATGTTTTTCTTTTATTCATATGGATGAATACAAAAGTGTTTGTCTTGTGTTTACAAAAAAGTTATGAATTAAATGTTCATTATTTTATTTTTCTTATTTAAGAATGTCAAGTAGAATCATTTGGTAAGAGATTGCGAATTTGCAAAGCAAGCTTATATATATATATATATAAACACTTTAATATGCAAACACTTTAAAATGCAACAACATTTTTGTGAGTAACGGATAAATTTTATTAGACAGACGAACAGCGCAGGTAAACATTTTTTTATTTTTTTATTTTATTTATTTATTTTTTTTTTTGATATTTTAAATAACTAATATAAGTTAGCAAAACATTTATATGGAACAAAACGTAGATTTAGTATAAGGAACGTTTATGTTTTTGTCTTTTAAGGGAAGTGGGGTCTGATCAACTCTGCTGGGAAGCCATGAAATTAAATACTGTCTTGTTTTTAAATTCCCGAAACAGTTTTTCATGGTAAACAACTGATGATCCCTTAAAATAGTGTTAGAAACTAACTAATATAATAACTGTAAAAAATAAATTGACTTACATGAGTGATTTTCCACTGGAAGACTTGAGACTATATGTTTTTTTTGTTGTTTTTTTGTTTTTTTTATATAGTTTTAATGGTTGAGAAACTTCCGAGACTATATATATATATATATATATGGAGAGAGAGAGAGAGAGAGAATGAGCGAGAGAGAGAGAGAGAATGAAAAAAGATAACCAAAAACTATTATTTGTATATTCACCAACGATTCGTCTTTTTTTTGTAAGAAAAATTCAGTAAAAGCTATTTAACAGAGAGTTCTGAGAGATAATAAAAAGATTCTCTATTGACTTGCCAATTATCAATTCAGATATATTCGCGTCACGCTGTCTACACTGGTGGAACGACCACCGAATGAACACATTAATTTTAAAAGCAAAACAATACAGATAACTAGTGTTTTTGAAAATTTATTTCCCCGACATTGGATCGTAACATGAAGAATGACATGTCTCAGTTGATATCAGATAATGATCTGAAAGTTTCTGTAAAAGATAAAGCGTATAACATTATTTATTAAGCATTCGTTTAAATGAGATTAGGTGAGGATATTTTTAGATGATGGATAAACATCACGAAATAGTTGGAAGCAAAAATGTATAGATATTTTAAATATTCTTACTATAGTGCAGGGAATGATTCCACATGTTTGCAACCATGCATAACCTCTGTGAATCTTTCGAGGAATACTTCACTGGGATTTTCTAGACGGAACAATAGTAATATGATCACCAGATAATATATATTCTTGTGTTCATATTACTTCAGTAAGTTCTCAGAAATCAAGGAAAATCTTTTTGGAGCTAACATTTAACTTTTATATGCGATACATAGATATCCTAGTGTTCGATCAAGATCCCCATCTACCTCGTTAACGTTGTGTTAGTAAAGACGTGAAGAAAATTAAATTGACTAGCTAACATAGTTATCGTATTGTGGTCTCATAGTCTAAACGGATTCCAGGACAATGATTCCTCTAGTCTGGTAAAGTATCCAGCGACATGCTGTTACTGTAAGTTATATTACTTGAGGAAAATGCATCATTCCTCGTATGAGCAAGTGTATAGCCGTGTTGAGTGGATCTTATTGGGGCTTCGGATACGATGTTATTTAAGATATTTGGTCAAAGTTAACTTGAAGGTTGAAGTATATTCATGTAATGTTGTCCTGACAAACCCTTGTACAGAGTGACCTGAGAACCTCAAGGATGGTGTCTAGTAGGTAATTCATATATCTAGTAAGTAATTCAAACTCTCTTTTTTCATTTTTACTTCAGTTGAATTTCTTAGAAATCAATGGGCCCTTCCTGGGTCTAAAACTTGATTTCTGTATGATATTCATATATTTAAAACACATACACGCATACGTACGAACACCCTTCCTAAAATATATATTACACATATATTAAAATATATATATATATTAAAACGCACACATACATAAATATACCGACAGATAATTATATATACATATATATATATATATATATATATATATATATATATATATATGTAAACGCATCTATATACCATACAATTTCCTACTTTAATGCCAATATACTAGATTATTTTCAAGTAACACTGATTAAGGCGAACATATTAATAATTTATTACGTACATACATCAATGTTTCATGCTTACCAAATCTTCAGTGCAGGAAGCTATTTCCCGACGGTAGGCGGGCGCGAACTCTGATCACAAATCACCACTGATTAGCAGTCAAGAGACTTACCACCAGGAATTAGCTTAGAATTTAGGAGGAATTTAACTTTGTAAATACCAAGTCGGCGGGTATTCACAGCAAGCGGCGAAGAGTTATCAACAACAACAACAAATCGTATTAGATCTCGCATATATCTTGGTAAAGAATCCAGCTTAATGCTGTTACTAGCGGAAACATCACTTCGAGAAGGTGCACCATACCTCGTATAATCCAGTGCGAGTTAGCTATGTCGATGGGATATAATTTGGGCTTCAAACACAATGTTCTTTTGAATATTTTGTCAGGGTTCACTTGTCGGATGAAGCATTCTCATATCAGGTTGTCCTGACAAAACCCATGTACAGAGAGACTTCAGACACTCGAGATTAAGCTCTAGCAGGAATTCAAGTTATTCGCTGTAGGTTTTCAGGTTATCTCTAGTAGGTATGTCTATTGTTGTGTACTATAAATTATGCTTGATGAGTCAATATTATAAATCGGGAAGACAATTTTACTCTATACGTATGCCAAGGATTACTAATCGAATTCAATTTTTATACACGCCGAACACACTAATTAAGGAGAGCCAACTCTAATTAAACTTTTTAATTCATTTATTGGAAAATAAACTCCACCAAAATACCAAATCTATAAGAACATATGTTAAGTTCTTTATTATATAATAGATTATAGGATACATATTTATTCCACAATATCTTTGACCATGGAATTTTAAAAAAATACTTGAGTATAATGCAGTATGTTATTATTCGGAAATATGTTATACATATTTATTTCATTCATTAAGTACGAATGTAACATGCAAAACTAGAGCTAATATTATCATCTCGTATAAAGATCGTGATATTAGCAAATAGGAGGATATACATATTTATTCAAAATCCTCTAGGCGCATGAAAATTATACTTTTTATAGAAAACAGTTCTTACTTCAGTTCCATACATCAGCAAATCTTATTGAGTAAAACTTAACATTTAAATATTCCTAACGAATAATAAATGATCTCCCAGTATTACACACACACACACACACACACATATATATATATATATATATATATACGCATCTATATACCATAACATTTCCTACCTTAATGTCAATATACTACCATTAAAATTATTTTCCAATAACATTGATTAAGGCGAACATTATTATCATGTAAACTTCTTAGATGTGGTAGATATGTGAAAATTAAAGAGCGATCTCTATTCAAAAGTATGATTAGATTTTAGATACTAAATTACTATTCATTCCTTAGGTTGTATATTATTTAATATAGAATAACAAAAAAATTCTAACGTGCACCTGAACAAAATACATTTGTATTATTCTTTTACTACATTTAACCATATACACACTACGGAATGGATAGTATTTTGATGAAATTCAATCATACTTTAAAATAGAGTGTGTTTATATATCTCACACATCTAAGCAGTTTGAATGATAAAAACTTCCACCTCAACGGATGCTATTGGAAAATAATCTTAATATTATGATGACTACATTGAATTGGGAAGCGATATACTATATTATGTAGTATTCTATATATATATAAATATGTATATATATATATATATATATATATATATATATACGTACATATATGTATATATATATATATATATATATATATATGTATATATGTATTTTACACTTTTTTGCTTCATTTTACTTCAGACCAAATTCCAAGTAATCAAGGGGCCACTTCTTGAAGCTAACACTTGATCTCTACATAAGATACATAGATCTCTGAGTTTTTCATCAAAGTTATCCTGCACCTGTTAAACATTTAGTTAGTAAAGAAGTTAAGAACATTAATTGTATTACCCCTAATTAACTAGTTAACTATTTTATAGTATATCTTTTTGTGGGCTCTTGGTCCTACTGGATACCAAGACAAGAATACATTATGTCTGATTGAGTATCCAGCTAAGTGCTATAACTTCAGGTACCATTACGAGGAGAATGTGCACTATTCGTCGCATTAGAAATTCTATAGCTGTGTCGACTGTATGCTATTTGGGCTTTGAATGCAATGCTATTTTGAATATTTAGCCAGGGTTTATTTGAACGATTAACTATCCTCATGCCAGATTACCTTGACAACCCCTTGTACAGAGAGACTGCAGCCACTCAAAGATGGTGTCTAGTAGGTAATTAAAACTCTCTAACAATATATATGTGTGCATGTGTGTGTATATAAATATGTAGGTATTACATATATATATATATTTATAAATAAATATTAATTATTTATTACCTACAGACATCGATGTTTCATGCTTACACAATCTTCAGTGCAGGAAGCTAATTCCCGACGGTCAGTGGGCGCGAACTCCGATCACAAATCACCACTGATTATCAGTCAAGAGACTTTCAACCAGAAATTAGCTTAGAATTTAGGAAGAATTTAATTTTATAAATACCAAGTCGGTGGGTATTTACAGCAAGCGGCGAAGAGTGATCAACAATAACAACAAATCGTATTGGATCTCGCAATGAAGCTTCTTATTAAATTCACTCAGAGTGCCCAGCCTTAGTAAAGGGGGCTATACAATAATATTTATTAATACATACTTATTATATATTACCCACAGACATCGATGTTTCATGTTTACGCAATCTTCAATGCAGTATATTTATAAATATATGTCTATATATGTATATGTATATTTGTATATACTTTTTTATATATTCTTTAGGTATTAATTGGATTATTCGAACTACTGTTCTAATTGTTTATGTAATTATCGCAACGTTTCGGCCAATGTAACATCTGACCTTCTTCAGGTGTATTTTGTAAAACTCCGGCATATGTCTATCAGAATCGGGAATCTTCGCAAAATTTCAAACGGAGCACTTTATTTAATCTACGTTGTGATAATACAATCTCTTACCTAAACAATTCCGAAACAGTTCTACTAGTGTTTACTAGGTAGGTCTGCATTTTATGACGGTTACATCGAAAACCAATCGACACATAATACATTTCCTGCAATATAAAATATGTTTTCTTTTGTTCTTTCTGCAATAATAGGTATTATAAAATTGAAAATTATTTACTATTAAGGGCGATAAGGAGAGAGAGGGGACAAAAGAATCAAGAGTAATCGACTACGTATAGAATACTTAACATACACATCAGATTATATTAATTAATGTATGGCATAGTTCGTAACATGTACCCTCTTTATCTGTTATCACTATTCCTGAATTCATTCACTGCTATTTTAACATAAATTCAATTCCGCGCGCATTATATTATATTATATTATATGGATATGACCGTAGGAAATTCGTAGGAATCAGCTATTTTGATAGCTAGACTTTGTTGTTGCTATTGTTTTCCCGATTCTTTCAGGTACAAACAGGAGGGATTACCTGAAGGTTTCCAATTCCCATAAGTTCAAATAGTGCTATGCGACCGACTGGATTGGAAATTGGCACACACAGGTCGTCAGTCGTTATCCACTTTAGCACTAACGTATTTCAGAAGGTATTTAAAACGGGACAAAATATCTATTTTTATTTGTGATGTTTCTATTTGATCGGGCGATATGCATACTTTTACACTTCATTCCAAAAGCTAGTGGGGCACTCTACTTTATGACCCCCTCCCTTAATCTATTTTCATACTTTGATAAAAGGGTAATATCTGTTATGTCCTTGTATGGCGTGAGGTTTTCATTGACGTTGACCATCTGTATTGTTGTCTCATCTACAGTTCACTTTTTAAAAGCTAGATGAACCCAACATAAAAACAAATAATCTTATGTCTAACTTTACCTTCGTGAGAAGGCAAATAATTCTAATCCGATAGCAACAAAAATATGTAAATTAGTTTCTAGGAATTTTAAATATCAGTATTCATACATTCTGTTATGATTAGAGAGACACCTTGGAGGTGACGGTGGTTAAGTGGATAACAGCACGGACTGAAGACCTTAAGTTCGAATCCTGTCGGCTCCACAGTACCACTTTCACTTACGGATGTTAGCAACCTTCTTGTGGTCCTTCTCATAAGATGTCTTTCCAGAAAGATTTCTAACTAGAAAAACATCGGGTAAACTAATGTCAACACCAGAATCATCTGATTCACACGAAAGAAGAAGAAGAAAGACATCTCAATGTGAATAATGACTATTTCAAAAGTTACAGAAGTTGAGAATAAAGTTTGACTTGAACTTGGATCAGACTTAAGGTATCATAACAACAGAAGGGATAACCTTTTCGACGATCACGCATGATCATAATATTGTAGCAGCCATTATGGCGTGTCTACTTGTGTGTTTCGCTAACATTAACCTCGGGATAGAATCTAGAGTAATAGAAATAAGATCAACTTCTTAACGAAAGTGAAACAATATTTTTTTCAAAATATGAAAAAAAGAGAAAACAAACTTGGTATAACGATCATTTACTTTGTATTAGATAACGATTCGTTGCCTTAGCGTGCATTTAATCTCCACAAGAAATATATATATATATATATATATATATATATATATATATATATATATATATATATATATATATATATATATATATATATATATAGTGTGTGGATTTCAATTTTGTGTAGAGAATCTGAATAACAGAGCTCAATGTAATTCAAACAGAGCAAAACAGAATTATAAAAAGAAAAACTATACACACATTAAGGTTGTACACATAATAACTTATTTCGACCCCTTTAATTAGGTCTCCTCAGATGTATGGACAACCACGTCAAAAAAAACAAATAATGAGAGAAATTGATCGTCTTAAAAAGATAAAGATAAATTCACTTTTGTGATTGGTCTATGTAAAAAGGAGGTAAATGTTAAAATAATAAAATAATCGAGGAGGGGTGACAGAAGTAAGATTAATTTTTTAATCTTCTGTCACCCCTCCTCGATTATTTTATTATTTTAACATTTACCTCCTTTTTACATAGACCAATCACAAAAGTGAATTTATCTTTATCTTTTTAAGACGATCAATTTCTCTCATTATTTGTTTTTTTTTGACGTGGTTGTCCATACATCTGAGGAGACCTAATTAAAGGGGTCGAAATAAGTTATTATGTGTACAACCTTAATGTGTGTATAGTATTTCTTTTTATAATTCTATATATATATATATATATATTATAATTATTATTATTACTTTATTTATGCAGACACGTAAAAACTCTCCGACACTGACATGTCGATGTTATCGATCAACAGCTGTTAGAAACAGAGATATCACCAGGAAGAATTAACCTCCGATCCTGATCTCAGATAATATTTGGTCTTCTCAAATATTATCTGAGGTAAAGATCGGATTTTGATTATATATTGTGACAACCTACTGAATATGTTCGCTCGTAAAGACAGAAATAACATTTAATTATTTTCTTTCCGCATGAAATAAAATAATCCACGGACACGTGCTTCGTCGTTTTACGGCTGATCAGCATAACTAAATCAAGCGCGATAGAAAACCTTACGACTAGCCCACGATACATAATGCTTTACTACTTAGCATTAAGGTAATTCTTCATAGTAACGCGATATTTGAATACGTTCATGTGTCAATATCGAAAAAATACAACAAAATGACGAAGATGGAGCCAGTACTTGGGAGACAAATGCAAATTATGGCAAATTCACCAGCCAATTCCCCTCCGAAACTAAGATCCTAATTCGGACTATTGAAAATAATCTACCAAAGGATATCTAGAAATGAGTTGTCTCTTATATTCAACAATACTTGCCTGTAAGAGGAGATGCTGCCTATATATATATATATATATATATATATATATATATATATATATATATATATATATATATATATATATATATATATATATATACATATACATATACATACTAGCTTCGCCGCTTGAAATACTTGGACGTTTAAATTAAAATAATAAAAGTGAATGTACATGTGTCCGGCTTACTTCAATAATTAATTTATTTTCATGAGCAAACAAAAGGAGGCTTTATCCTAATCTTTATGATAATTGATTATAATAAATAAAGTCAGGAAGGATCACGTATAGCAATTTAATATTATAGGCAAATGTAATTTCTAAACAAGTTGATTAATCTTTTAAATGTGACTTAAAGAAATGGAAAATAGGAAGAAATTGCCTGTACACTTGCGTTCTAATAAAAAGGAACATTTGAACACAGATACTTAATATTTGACATAAAAATGACACAATATTGTGAAACAGAACGATTTTTTGTATTAAAATCAAAAGAACTATTAATTAAAAAAAACAAATAATCGTTAATTAATAAAATTATGTTTTTCAAAACCAATCTGCAAATTAGTAAACCTTGTGGCTTGTATCTCATATACATGAACAACAGACTGGTTCGACTATTGAATAAGTAAAATTAACTTGAAATAAGGGGTCTTAGATTTGAACCAAATTTCGGATTTATTCATTAAGATTCCGCGTATAAGTAGTACTCGTTCAGCAGGAGCGTATTAAGAAAGGTTAACTGAACCCAAACTGTTCCGCCTTTTGGTCGAGATCAAAGTGTAGTATCTGTTCCGATGGATACTGCACCCTATAGACTGGTATTGTCTTGTCCTTCGGGGCTTGATTTACGCCGGTCTATGGGATTGTCCTGTGCAGTTCTAGGAGGTCCACCCTCCCAGGCTTTGCCTTCCCTCTTTGGGGAGGAGTAAGTTAATTGCTTACTGCTTGAGACGCCCCTACCGGGGAATGCCGACGGGGCTGCCCAGGAAATTTTTGATGGTCAGAGTGCTCACCTCTCGGGCGCTGGCTTTTCAACCCCCACTTTCCGACCCGAGCTTGGGTCACATCTTACTTGTGGGAGTAGGATAAAAACTGGCCCTGTGCCTAACTCCTGGAGAGGAGTAAATTACTCAATTCTGTTAATAAATTACTCGTTCATGTTTATAAACATAACAAACATTCGCGCGCGGTTCTCTCTCACAAACCTTGTAAAATATTTCTATTCTGTGAGTTTCAGACTTCGCTTTTGATCATTCATTCTCTCCACTTGTATCAAAACAATAGTAATTCACGTGTAAATATCACAGGGACCAGGATGGAATAGCGATCCTGTTTTTTTCCAGGCTAGGTTGCATTTTATATAATAAATTGCTAATCTCAAACGTAGCTGAACACATCGAGCTTCTCTAGAACTTCGTCACGCAAACCCAGAAAACATTCGGGTTGTAGTGATAGTATTTTATTATATACCCAAGAGAATGAAATCCATTCATGTCATTGAATATTTAAATATTTTTGTCTCATATCCATATCGTAATGCGTTCTAAAGAGGCGTTTATTCTATATTTTGTACGGCTAGCTATTAGAGTTACATTGATATTAACGTGAAGATAAGTATCTTAACCTAAACTCAAAGGCTAATCTGACACTAATCCTTACACTAACCCTAACGCATATCTAGACAGAACTCATACACCTAAATGGATGTCGTTTGTGCGCACTGTGCATGGCTGGCATGGCTATGTTTTTTTTTCAAAACGTATTTCCTATAACTTACGTAGCTCTTTGATAAATATCTGGAAACAATATTTAAGCGAAACATTCATTTTCCCTATTCAATAACTTATAACTATTTATTGAGTCTCCTCGCCTCTGGAGATTAAGAGTCAATCTCTGAATTGACCTAACTTATTCTTTATTCATAAGCTTTCAATAAAATATACGCGTTGTTAAGCGAAGGTAATTGATTTTATATTTTTTGCTTGGTGAAATTTTATTCTAATAATGTATACATATATATATATATATATATATATATATATATATATATATATATATACACTTTATTATAATGATGTATACACACACACATGTATATATATATATATAGAGAGAGAGATAGATATATATGTATATACATATTTATATTAGTATTTAATGTATCCACATAACATTTTATAAGGAGATATAATTTGTTATGTATCAATTTTCAGTATTTACTTCAACAGTGCTCGATACCTAAGTAGAGCCAGGAAGTAAACTATGAAAATATATTTATGGCAACTAAGCTACACAGAGGCTCCCGCGTTTCATCCCCGGGGGAATATTCAGGCAAAAATAACTCCATACATTTTAGCCTGAAGATTCTTCCGGGTATGAAACGCGGGAGCATCTGTGTAGCTTAATTGCCATAAATATATTTATAGCTTACTATACATATATATATATATATATATATATATATATATATATATATATATATATATATATATATATATATATAAATAAATATATATATATTTATAAATATATATATATGTATATATATTTATAAATATATATATATATATATATATATATATATATATATATATATATATATGCATTGTTCCTCTCATTAAGATTAACGCTCTTATTACGTCAAGCCGCCGAAATAAGGGTTAACATTATCTCAGTTCATTTAGCTATCCAGCGGTGGCCGTATGGTTCTAGATGTCGGCATTTGAGTTGTAAAATACTCGTTGCCCGGGGGTTCGAAACACGCGACCAGTAGTGAATAGTTATATCTCTACGGTGATGAGTCCCAATTGAAAAGGATGAAACGTATACATACATAGATAATAAACAAAAACAAATATTTTATACATATATATATATATACGCATATGTGTGTGTGTATATCAGCTGCCTATTGCCCAACCTAGTATAATAGGTTGAACACCTTCACTGATTTATGAATGGGTTAGGGCGGCGGCATCTGAGTTAAAAACATGACTCATGTTCCAGCGTTTCAAATTACTTCTACACTGACGATTCCGGAAAAAATTAAACCTCTCTCTATGTAGAAAAACAAATATTTATAATTATAAACCACCCTTAATTAGATCCGACCCCTCTAGCTAGTAGTATTTATACAGCAGTCAAAATGTTAGATTTAATGCATGCCCCTTCATGAGTTGAACACTGTTGATGTCGGCTGCCTATCTCACCAGCTCGCTGTAATTGATTTGAAACTCACACCGATTGACGTAGTTGTTCAGGGTGGCCGCGTGTGTCAAGGCTTCGGAATTTGAGTTAAAATCATGACTCGTGTTCAGGGGTTTCGAATCCTGCGACATGCTTGAATAATTATCGCTACACTGACGATTCCAGAAGGATGAAACGTATATGTATTTACATAAACAAATATTTATAATTATTCGCCCACCCCCAATGCAGGCTAGGCAATGTAGTGAGCAGTATTAATACAGCCGTCACAATGATAGCTTTAATGCATGCTCTTTCATAAGTTGAACACTGTGACGTCGGCTGCTTATCGTGCCAGCTCTGTATAATATGTGTAAGACTCTCACCGATGTATGTAGTTGTTCATGGTGATCGCCGCCTCACCATGCATCTTGTAAACTCTAGCTCAAACTACCAACATCTACAAAAACATGACTGCCCTCCCTCTGATTTAAGACAAATTCTAGTTTATACACTAATATTATGCATTAAAACTACTCGAAGCTAGCTACATAAAAACACAACAACCTAAAATTAACAAAATCTCATATGAAACCAGTAGTAACATTTAAAAATGCTTAACGTAATGCGATTTTGTTTCTGCGATGCTATCCGACGTTGTTGAATTTAAAATCGCCAACGACTTCCTGAAACAATGCGGTAAACGTGCTCTGCGCGTTTTTCCACCGTTTTTTTTTAAATTGTCTTTTTTCTCCAGCTTTTTTGTTCATTTGCTTTTGACACCTGAGGATGATTCGACGAAGAATCGAAAACATTCGTGAAACATGTGAAACCTATGGAACATTTATTATTATTTTTTTGATTTTTAATACAAAAAAACACCATCGGAAAAATTGAAAAAATAAAAGAGGTATACTTAAACAGACGAATTCTGTTATTTTTAACAATGTGTGCATATATATATAGGTGTGTGTGTCTCTGTGTGTGTGTGTGCGTGTTTGTGTATAATTCCTGGTTTCGTTTCGTAAGAAGGAACACTATCAGAGTGTGCAGTTATTGAATAATAACAGAAAAAATATTTATTTATTAATAATATTACAGAAGGTCAGATCAACATGGTACCTTACATTTAAGCAGAGCGAGACGACATAGACTAAGAAATATAGTTTTCCTTAGTTTTGCTTTATATTTATAAACCGCTCACGGCACTCTTCAGCTATATTTGATATATAAGGGAATGATAGGTCATTCCGAGGAGAAATTCATTGTTTTTTAAAAACATTTATTCTTCCTTTCAGTAATTAACAAGTAAAGGTTCTTTAAAAAAACCCATCAGAAAACAGAAGCCTTTGAAAATGTTACTTATCAAAAAAAAAAGAAAACGCAAAAGAAAGAAAGAGAAAATAATAATAATGGTCCCTCCCTATAAAAAATACATCTAATGAATACTAGTATCTGATTTTGAAAAACACTTCCTGTTTAATATTTCTCCAGCTTCTATCGCGAATTCTTATTTGTCATATTTCTCTGCTCTATAAATCTCATCTGAGACTTTCCAAAAGAAATTAGAGATATCGGGATATATAATGTTTGTATCCGTCTAAACAACAGGAATGGTCCGGAATACGTAACCTGTTTTAATTTTCTTTAAAAGACTTTAAAACAAATTAAAACAGGTCACGTATTTTGGACCACTATCTTAAAATTGATTACCCCTCCTGTATAAAACAAATCTGTATTTATCTATATCGATTCTGGCAAATTATTTAGTTCTATTATTTAAATATTATATGTAGCTAAAAATAGGGTTGGATTTTAAAATAAATACATTCTATTTAACTAAATAAAGTTTGAATCTATATATATATAAAGCGTTGGTTACTTTATTCTTGTCAAAATATTACATGGTTATACAAGCATTTCTGTGTGTATACATATATCCTAGAATATTTAAAATTATACATGAAATTTAATTGGTTTATAAAGATTCTAGTTTCTTAAACAACACATCTTTGGCCTTGTGATATATGCATAGCATCTCGAAAACCTCTAAAAAATTATGAAGTTATATAAAATATAGAAATCTAAAAATATATTTGTTTATTTATTTCCCGAAAAATTTTTTTGACAAACATTCTCAAGAACACTTTTTTTTACTATACATGTGCGTATAACACTTGCCTGCAAGTCATTAGTGTCATACTATGCATGTTTCGGTTGAGTTGCTATACATACATACACATGCATATAAATATATATATATATATATATATATATATATATATATATATATATATATATATATATATATATATATGTATATATACATACATATATATATATATATATATATATATATATATATATATATATATATATATATATATATATATATATTAGAGGAAGCATTATTAAAATCAATGAAACAGGCACAGGAATCAGCCATCGGTAATCACCTCGTTAGTACAAATAGTTGTTCTGACAGGTATTCCGATGGGTGGTTTTCTGTTTTACACAGTGCCAGGTCGAACTACCATCTCAATATTCTTGAGGCGTTAGTCATTAACAACTATCGACCTAGCCTGTGTAGACAAAAGATTTTGAAACATCAGTTGGAGATCTTTAATGATTCAAAGCCACCATAACGTTGAGAGATTTAATTTTTTTTTTTTTTTTTTTTTTTTTTCCCCTTCTCATTCGTTTCCTCCAACTGAAATAAGTTTTATTTTATTTTTTTTCTCCCCCCTTCATTTCTCATTCGACTTTTAGTTTTTAATTTACCATTCTGACGTTTCCTCTCAGAGGGTCAGACGACAAGGCCTTAAGGTAATTTTAACAATTTTCCTTTTTTTTTTCTTTTTTTTTTTTCCTCACTCGTCTGTTTCATTGATTTTAATAATGCTTCCTCTAAAATTAATCCTACAATTCTGTTGTACACGTAATTTACTTATATATATATATATATATATATATATATATATGGGAGTTTAAATAACTTACTGGGGAATTTAAATTACCCACTATACACTATCCTCGAGTGTCTTCAGTCTCTCTATATGAGGGTTTGTCAGGACAATCTAACATGAAGCCACTTTAACCTGACCAAATATTCAAAAGAACATAGTATTCGCAGCACAACTCATACCCCCTCAGCACTGCTATACACTTTCTCATACGAGGAAGTGGGTACCTTCTCCTTGTGATGTTGCCTCAAGTAACACCACGTAGCTGGATACTCTACCAGACAATATGTATTTTTGTCATGGAATCCGGTAAGATTAAGTGACCACAAAAGATATATAAGATAACATAGTTAACTGGTCCAATAGAGAGAGGTAAATAAATGTGCTTAACTTTTCACTTACATGACAAGTGGAACAATACATCTAACCAGATCTTAAGTAACAAGATCAGAGAATCCGACCTCCCTGAGGAGAAAAAAAAACGCCGGTTGCCCGCTTAAATTCGCTTGTTTCGCAGGTCGACAAATACCTTTCAGCGGGTGAGAGTAGCACCATCGAAACTGTAGCTCAAATAGATCCAGAAATATACTACCATACTATACAGGATAAAGAAAGCAGACTAAGACAAGAACTCGGATGAAAGAGAGAAGAAACGTGGACACTGTCATGGGCTACGGAATATGCTCAGACAAAACACGCCAAACAGAAACACGGGACAGAGTCCTGGAGAGAAATATACTGCCGGTTCTGTCCAGGCAAGATAAATAGTCCACCTCGAAAAATAACAATATAAAGGTTTTCACTGAGGCTGAGCTAGACTATAGGAAAACATAAATAGCAACTCATTGAAACCAAAAAAGATCCACTGGTATGTCCCATTACAATGTTCAATAGACGACAAGCTGAAGCAAAAAAAAAATCTTCATTCACTTATAGATCCATCCGAACACTATGGACACATGTGTCCCCATCATTAATAACCTTCACCACTAGACTCCTTTTATCAAGTGGCTCCTGTCAGTTTTTCGATTACAATTGACTGTCAGCTTACAATCATCAGATAGCTTCTCACTGAACAAGAGTACTTTCTTTACCACTATCACACCAAGACATCCTGAACCACCACCGTTCCCTCTGGAATTACCGGAGCCAGATTATAAACAGTTGACCTTTAGGGAAGAACTTGGTAACACAATTGAGGAAGTCCAGATGATGAGGCTCGAGGAAAGACCTGCACTGCTCTACTCCAAGCCTCAAGAGCTATTAAGCAGTTATAAAAAGAACGAATATCGCTTAAGAGAGACTTGTTCTAGCCAACGAATCTTTCGCAAAATTTAACCAGGTCATGTATGCAGTGCTCTACATTGTCAGGAATACACTCTCTCAATTCTAAAATATGTGGAAGTCCAGAGCACCAAGCACAGCACCATCCTGGAAACTGAAACTACAACAGAAACTTAACCTATGAAAAATAAATTGTCTCAGATCAAACAATTACTTGCATATACTACAGTGCAAGCACAGCTGAATAACATCGTCTGCAGGTTCAGTTCGAAATATGAGACACATGTAGTGGGAATAAACTACGTCGGAAAGGAGCTTGAAAGGAAGATTTCAGCGCTTGCCAAAAGAATACACACAGAACACAATAAGAATAAGACAAAAGTGTAAGACAGACCATTCAAAAAGAATGCGAGACTGTTCTACAGGAATATCATAAGAGATACAACTACGGTGGAAAAGAAAAGCCACCCTATAGACAAGAACTTGAAGACTATAAGACACCTCCGTTTTAGAATGAGGGGCCATGTACTCAAGCGACTCAGTGGATCTTAAATATATCTTAAAGCAATGAAAACAAATCTGAAATTCTAGAGCCAGAAACAACACCTACAATGATAAGGAAAAAGGTGCATAGATTACAGAATCACAAACAACTTTGTATCGAAAACTCATCCGGTTTCCTGCTTCAGAAATTAACAGCACTTCATAGTCACTATAGTAACTGCTTTATGAAGCTGTTGAGGGGTGAGGAGGCCAAACCAGCATAGCTAGTAAAAAGTGATACACCCCTTATGCTCAAAACGAGTGAGACACAGCGCCGTTGTGAGTGCAGACCTATCTGCTGTCTCACTACGACCTACATGTTCTTCACTGGTCTGGTTGCATATATTCTCGAACGTACTTAAAAAAAGAACAAGCAGGATGCAGGAAGAAGGGGTCTGGCACTAAGGGTCAGCTGTGGATTAATAAAGCAATACTTGAGGACTGTAGGAATATGCAGAGAAATCTAAATGTTGCTTGATCGATTACCAAAAGGCATACTCCACACGTGACTACTGCGCTGTCTTGACTTATATAAGATCCACCTGGTAATGAGAAAAAATATGGCTGCCCATATAAATATGTGGCAAACAACTAAGTCATTGAACACCATGACTGGGACTACAACATCTCCTGAAGTCAACATCTGAAAAGTAATCTTCCATTGCTCTTTTGCCTAGCGATAGATCCGCTAAGTAATCTACTAAACACATTCCAGAGTGCCTACAACCTTACACAAGGCCGCCAACAAGATCCAAACAAAAGAGTAAACAGCCTGCTCTTCATGGACGACCTCAAGCTGTATGCCAGCTCAGATACTGACTTGAGTCCACTGTTGTAGGTTGTACATACCTTTTCCAAAGATATTGGAATGGAGTTTAGCTTGGAAAAATCTGCCATGGGCTCCATCAGAGCTGGGAATAAAAACAAAACGGAACACATACAACTTGATAAAGAGACTGAAATCAAATACCTACTAAAGCACGGAAAATACAAATACCTAGGAATTGAAATAAACTATTCAATCTAACACTCCATGATGAGAGAAAGAACTGGCAGGGAATATCTACGCTGTGTAAGTAACTGCCATTAACCATCTTTTGCTAGTGAAACATACAGCTTTGCCATGATTGACTGACCACAAAAAGGACATTTACAGGCTAACCAGAACAACACGAAATATTTTCACACTATATAGAGTAATATACAGCAATCAGTGTTTACCGAGGCTGTATCTGTCTAGTTGAACAAGGGGCATTGACCTCTTAAGGATTTACTATCAACATCGAGCCACAATAGTGAGCAGTGCCTAACATCTAATAGGGCAAACACCTAAACCTGATGGGGATATATTAACATCAAGGATCAAGTGCCATCACAACAATGGCCAAATATTCTGGACAAAACTGTCTAACAAATGAGACAGAACAAAAAAGCTACTGAAATAGCCCCTAACAGTCGCCAGACGTACACCATATGATTCCATGATAGACCACTTGAAAAATGGGTCAACCAACAGCGCGCTAAATATTTCTGGGTTGAACTATTCCAGGAATATATAGATACGGACAACTCTGTAGACTGTCTGAAAAGGTGATCGCTCCACTATAATAAGGAGAAGGTGATGATGGCTGCCCAAGATCAAGGCTTGATGACCGATGTTTTAAGATTATGAGTTGTCTTAGCAACGGCTACACGTACAGGTTCTGCCACAGAGAAATTGAGAGTTTGAGCCACCTGACCTTTAGTTGTAAGGTTCTGCTGGGGGATGGCTACTATACAATGCGACCATCTGTAAGAAAATTGAATATCCAATGTAGCAGCAAGTCCTGCTAACATATACCAGAAAGAACAGTTGGAAATAAGTCATACACCATCCAATATGGCTATGCAATCCTTACATCTACTACCTAGAAAATGAGGCTATTAAAACTGACGTAGTAATATGGGAGAATGGGTAAAAAGTAGCAACCCTAGTTGAAGCCAGTGTCCCTAATGATGCTGGCTTCAACAAAGGTGAGAGAGAGAATAGATAACTAAATACCAATGTCTTGGATACGACATGAAAAGAAACTGGAATTTTTGTAAGATCGCCATCATACCAGTAATAATTGGAGCAACGGGGTTCATGAAAAAATTTTTTAGAAAACTACCTTGCTTATATACATGGTGAACCAAGTGCAAGAGATGTACACACAATTGCACTTTAAGGGACGGTTAGCATTCTCAAAATCTCTTTCAGTTGTAGTATTTGAAATAGTTGGTGAATGTCCGGCATCTTGTTGGATGACCCATCCGTAGCAATAACAAAAATACCCCCAAAAAATAATAATAATATATATATATATATATATATATATATATATATATATATATATATATATATATATATATATATTACTTAGAATGCCCACTAGACACTATTCTCAAGTGTCTAAGATCTCTCTGTAGATGTGTTTGTTAGGAAAATCTAGCATAAGTATACTTCCTCCTAAAAGTTTACCTATAGTAAAGTTTACCTATAGTAAAGTTTACCTATAGTAACTGCACTAAGCTGGATACTTTACCAGACAAGATAGATTCTTCGCCTAGACACCGGTAAGACCAAGAGACTCCATGTAAGGTATACAATAACATTCTTAACTGGTCTATTGGGGAGAGAAACATTAATGTCCTTTACTAAGTCAACGTTTTAGACATAAAGAATAAGACTTTGATAGAATATTCGAATATATACGTATCTCATATCGAGATCGAGTGTTACTCTCAAGAAAAGGGCTCTTTATTTTGAAGAAGTGCAACTGAAGTAAAATGAAACAATATATATATATATATATATATATATATATATAAATAAATTTGTTTAGTTGGACTAGGTGAACGGTTACAGATTCAAGGTGTATCTCTGAACCGGGTTCGCACCCTATGACCGTCTGAGATTGTTATTTCCCTGTGCTGATGAGAACCATCAGCTCGAAACGACGTCGTGCGTATGTAAAAATATAAATGTAATATTATGTAAGCCCATTCCAAGTAAAATTGACAGTAGAGCACTGTCGAGAAGATAACAACTAAACATTTACTTAAAAGCTTCAGTGCAACGCTCTGACTCTGTCGTTGAACCCTATCGAATATTTAGATGTTTATACTCGTCGCTTTCAATATAAATATCACTTAATTTCTCTGTAATTATGTGGTACTCTCTCGTGGCTTAATGGGACTAGGTTGCCGGTTACAGATGCAAGGTGTATCTGTGAACCGGGTTCGCGTCCTATAACCGTCTGAGACTTTTATTTTTCTGCGCTGATGAGAGAAATGAGCTCGAAACGACATCGTATGTAGGTAAAAGAAAATTGATATATATATATATATATATATATATATATATATATATATTTTTTTTTTTTTGAAAAACCATAACAATGTAATTTGTTGAAATAAATAAATAACATTTATTTATTTCAAACTGAGCTTTCGAATATGTAATTTTGAATATTTGGTGAGGGTTTACTTTAAGGTGAAACATCCTCATGTAAAGTTATCCGTCCAAACCCTTGTGCGGATAGACCGAAGACACTCGAGGATGGTTTCTAGTAGGTAATTCAAACACTCAAGTATGTGATTCAAACTATCCTTATCTAATTCAAGTTCTCCAGTAGGTAATTCAAATGGTGTGTGTTTGTGTGTGCGTACTTCAATCTCGTCACGCAACAGCTAGAAAGTAAAACACATGAATTCTTTTGGAACTTAAGCTGTTTTCAAGAAAGAAAATAGCAGATCAGATTTTTTTCTTTGTTTTATTAGGTCATCAGAAATTAATAATTTATATATTAAATATTAAATTACTGACGTAATTCTTTTGTTTTCTATGAAAATTTTAATACTATATCTAGTTATCTAGATATATTATTAAATAAGGAATGCGAGCGTTGACGGAGCATAGTTTCTCTTCATTTTTTTAAGGACGGTGTACACTGGTTAAACACTATATTACAAAAATAATCATTCAACGTATACTGTAACAAAGTGTATATGTAAATATACACTGCATAGATCTATCATGTAATAAAAGGCGTAATAAAGAAGACTATTATAATTTCATACATTAAACACCTATTTCAATATTCTAAAGCAGTTAAAATATATTGCACTAAAAGAGTACATATAAAAGATGATGTAATAAAGCGGAATATTAAAAAGGGGCTCCCCGGCGTTTCCTGGAGTAGTAGTAGATAGTTAATATTTGTATCAATAACAACTGGGTTCCTATTATTGTCAGTCGACGTAAATCCTACTGACAAACACGAAACAACTAATTGAGGTAAAACTTAGCAAAAATACAATTGATAAACGAGTTTAATCTTACTTAAAAAATAAATATGTTAGTCAAATTTTACAGAAAAAAATACACGAGATCAGATTTACTTAATCAACTTATCTGCTTTCTGTTGAATATTGACTTTTTAAATCAAGCCAGTATATTAATTATTTTCAGTTACAAAAATTATTCATAACAAGGGAATATTTTTACTACGAGTTAAATAAGCTATTTTCTGTATGTTTTTATTATCAGATTTTACATCAAACATCGGCTTCCTGACCTAAAATGCACCAAACATTGATGTTATTGTTTTTTCCTTTCCCTTTGCAAAACTCAATCATGTTCTGCAAAGTCAAAAACAAAAACAACAATTTTCCTCTACAGAACAACCAAACCAAACACGATGAATAAATATTTGAAAATATAAAGAACTTGAAAATGACCGGATTTGGTATTAAATACCCCGAAAAGAGTTGATATGCCGTAAAACAAAACAACCAAACGAAACACCATGAATAAATATTTGAAGATAAAGAACTTGGAGCATAGAAACTTTTACCAAAATGACCGGATTCGGCATTAAATGACCCAAAAAGGGTTGATATGCCGTAAAACAAAACAACCAAACAACCAAACATCAAACATCATTTTTTTTCTCATAAAGAATACATTTACATGAGTGATTATTGTCTCTTTCTCTATTATTATCAATTATTGTTAAGATTTAGATTAAGGCTTCCCTTCTTTGCTCATTGAAATAAATTTGCACTTTGCCTACGTTCACTTTTATTATATAGAAAGGTTTCAATAAACGTACATATATATATATTGAAATAATGTATATTAAAAATATATTTAAAATATCCAGCGAATTTCACATATTTAATTACGTAGATTTGCATAAATATGTTTCACTACATTAGAGCATTACAAACGATTTTCCGATGAAAGAAAGTATTCAAATGAATAAAATTACTACTACTACTACACTTTCCCAGAGACTTACTATGCGTCTCTTTTACACCAATTGACATTTCCAACAATAAAAAATCATGGGCGTCTTCTTCTGAATAGAGACACATTTTAGTCAATAACACAAAAACACTACACAATCATACACACATAAAAGTATTAAACATTCGACAATCGATATACATAAAAACTAGGGACTTTAAAAGTAATAATTACAAAACATGTGACAATATTTTTAAATTCCGCGCTTAGTAATTAACACAAGCAAATAATAAGCTGTTAGTAATTATCCATTAGAATTTTGCAACCGCATTTCACGCTATTACGAGTACATACCCCATTTTTTTTACTAAGGCACTCACTTTGCAGTTGGTAAATACAAACTGTTAAACACTAAAAAGAAAATTAAACACATTGAAATAAAAAAAAGACATAAGCCATTATAGAATTAAACAATTAGTACAATAACCTTAATTATAAGGTAGAGCATTAACAATATATTAAAACTTGAGTATTTATTTACCTCCTCTCCAGGAGGTTAGGCACAAGGCCAGTTTTATCTTACTCCCACAAGTAAGATGTGACCCAAGGTAGGGTCGAGAAAGTAGGGTTTGAAAAGCCAGCGCCCTAGAAAGTGAGCACTTTGGCCATTAAAAATTGCCTGGGCAGCCCCGTCGGCATTCCCCGGTAGGGGCGCCTCAGACAGTAAACAATAAACTTACTCCCTACCAAAGAGGGGAGGCAAAGCCTGGGAGGGTGGACCTCCTAGAACTGCACAGGACAGACCCATAGACCGGCGTAAATCAAGCCCCGAAGGCCAAGACAATACCAGTTTATGGGGTGCAGTATCCATCGGAACAGATACTACACTTTGATCTTAGCCAAAAGTCCAATTAAAAGTTTAGTAGACGAAATGGTTTTATTTATCTTCCTCCCACAAGGCAAGATGTGACACAAGGTCGGGAAAGTGGGATATGAAAAACCAGCGCCCGAGAATTTGGGCGCTCTGGTCATTAAAAATTGCCTGGGCAGCCCCGTCGGCATTCCCCGGTAGGGGCGCCTCAGGCAGTAAGCAATAAACTTACTCCTCCCCAAAGAGGAGAGGCGAAGCCTGGGAGGGTGGACCTCCTAGAACTGCACAGGACAGACCCATAGACCGGCGTAAATCAAGCCCCGAAGGCCAAGACAATACCAGTCTATGGGGTGCAGTATCCATCGGAACAGATACTACACTTTGATCTTAGCCAAAAGTCCAATTAAAGTTTAGTAGACGAAATGGTATTAGTAAAATATTTACGGGTATATTTGTAAACAGGTCTACCGCGCTTACAATGGTATTCATTAACGTCACTTAGTCATTTACCGAGAGACTGTGTCGCTATATCGCAGCTCTTCAGTCTGGCTTAACATTTCAGTACTCCATGCTGAGATTGAAACCTGGTCGTTTTTTTCTCGACAGTTTAAGATTTTATTTACAGTGTTATCGGCACAAACGAGAATATCAGCAACCGGAGAGCGCTCTATTTGTATTATTTACGAAGAGCTGTGTATTATCGCTAAAAACAGCTGGCGGTGTATATTCTTTCATAAATGCTTATCTGATCAAGAGTAATTTTTATATCTATAAGCCGTTGCTTTTGGGAAATCGTAAGCAATGAATAAAAACAAGAATAAAAGAATGGATTGTATTATGTATGCACTGAGTTGAAAATAAAACGATTTCAACACAATTCTAAATTCATTTTGGTATGAGTTTGTTCTTTTGGGATTAGTTAAAAGGCTATTTTTGAAACATATTCATTATATATTGAGCGGTCTTTTTTATCGTAAACTATAGATTAAACTCGTCTCTGCTTTTGAAAGTTGGAAACTGAATTAATTTTGTGAGGATTACTTTTAACAATTTTTCTAAATGAATGTTTAAATAATTACTATGCTAGTGTAGTTCATATATATATATAATATATATATATATATTTATATATTTATATACAAATATGTATATATATATATATATATATATATATATATATATATATTGATCTTCATGTAGAGAATAAAATAAGAATTTCAACGATAAATATATATATATATGTATACATATATATATATATATATATATATATTTATATATATATATATATATATATATATATATATATGTATGCATTTAAATATCATTATATTAATATATATATATATATATATTATGTCAATATATATATATATATACATATATATATGTATATATATAAAAGAAGATTGTAGTTTGCTTTTATATATATATATATATATATATATATATATATATATATATATATATATATATATATATATATATATATATAGCAATGGCGTCCGTAGAAACATTTCCGCGTAAAATAATCCATATAGATGCATGGATATATTGTAGTGCTCGCTTTATATCTGAGTAGTGTTTACTCTAACTAACACATCGTTTTTTTTTTAATTTACTCTTTCTCAGGTTATTATTTGCATTCGACAATGGTCGAACACCTTTTGCCCTTTGTTTGAGACCTTCTTTGTTTGGGGATCATATTGGCGCAGCACATATAGCTTTATCAAATTAATATGTAAGCTGATTATAACACGTATGGAGAAACATATTAATATTTCCTATTCATTTCGTTACAAATTGCTATCTAATATCTATTCAGTTCAGTTATATATATATATATACACATATATATATATATATATATATATATATATATATATATATATATATATATAGAGAGAGAGAGAGAGAGAGAGAGAGAACAGTTTTTTTAATTATATTCCAATAACCATGGTTTGTTTTATTACTTCTTTTTTTTTTCACATTTCCAAAAATTCCAAATTTCTGTGAGATATATTTAACGGTCCGTTTCATTTGTTTTGTGCCAACCAACATTTGTATGTCAATATCGTCTCTGCAACACTACAAAATCATCAAAATATTTATCTCTGTTATCAATAATTGACAAACATTCAGCTGAATCTTGAAAGGAGACTACAAAGTAAAAGGATCTGATGATATATGCTAATACATATATTGTCTTTAATAAATTAATTATTACTGCTCTTCGAATTAAGCTGATTATACGTCCTTTTTTATCTCCCTTAACTATGTTCACCAAGGAGGAAATAACATTCTCACCAAATAATATAGCTATTCCATGCCATGAATCATACACAAAAGACATGATACAGGCAGTTAACTCTTTCATCAAAAGAGTACGTTGGAAGGTAATCCATCACCACACTTCCCATGAGGGTGAACAGAGAATCGATCAACCGGATATACGCACAGTGGTCCCTCCTGAATATGATATGCCATCAGAGGTTTCCGGAAAGGCGTACATCAAATTTTATAACATCAAGACGCGTAAATGTCCATCAGCACTGAACATTCTGGAGAATTTTGAGCAAGACATGTTTAACATGATAGGAAACTTGAAGTTTAAAAGGAGATGTAAATACTCCAACCCTACAATTAATAAAATAAACCAAGCATTTAGAAAAATAAATAATAACCCTAACCTAATAGTACCTGCAGACAAAACAATGGACTTATATATCATGAACTTTGAAACATATAATAATTTGATTATGAAGGAACTACTGAAAAAACTATAAAATAACCAATGTAAATGACCTCAGCGATATCAATTCTACGGCCTTGGAAATATGTTCTAAGATCATTATAGATAACAACATAGAAATATATACTCCTAAATGCCCTAGATTTACATTAAAGGAGCATAAAGACGATTTTAATAATAACCCCACCATCAGATTGATCTCTCCATGTATATCGGACATAGGGGCAATTAGTAAAAAAATATTGGATAGAATCATACTCACAATTAAATCCAAGATAACTCACAATTTATGGACATCGTCAGACGAAGTCATGAATTGGTTTACAAAACTCCCCCAAAGGAGTAACGGGAAGTTTATCATGTTTGACATTGATGCATATTACACATCAATATCCCCTACACTTCTGGACAAAACCCTTGATATGGCAAGAATTGAAACGAATATAACTAGACTAGAGATCGATATTATAAAACTAGATAGAAGAACTTTGATTCTGTATAATAACAAACTATGGACAAGTAAAAATAGAGAGAATAACTTCAACATAACTATGAGGCACCAGACTCTCCACAGGTAACTGATTTGGTCGGTCTTTACATTTTGAAGGAGCTCTATAAACAGTTACCACTGCTTAGGGGCGGCTTATACAGAGATGACGCTCTATTCTTCGTCAACTCTGGCAATAGAACGTTAGAGAATACTACGAAGGATATACACAATTTCTTTTAAAATTTGGACCTTTAAGGTAACAATAGACTTAAACCATAAGATAGTTAACTTCCTAGACATCTGCTAAGACCTAAACAATGGAACATATGAACCATATCATAAACCAAACCAAACTCTCTTTTATGTAGATTCTAATTCTAATCACCCGAGACCCATTAAGAAAGCCATAATCCCTAGTATCTCTAAGAGAATATCAAAACTATCATCTAACGAATCACTATTCAATAAAAATAAAGATTACTATAATGAAGCATTAGCCAGATCTGGATACAATGAGAAAATAAGCTACATAACGGTAAGCCCGTTGGAGCATAATGTAAATCCCGGGACTCATAGAAATACACCTCACATAATATCATATAACATGGCTATGGGGAATCCCAGAAAAATCAATAGGAGAATAAATACTACTAATACGTAGATTACTGCACCTAGTACTAAACTTAACACTAGAGGATCAACAAATCTACCATCCGTAGTAAAAAAACACTGGGAAGAAAAACAGACGTAGAAATTCACTATGGTTCAACTCCCCTTATGGATTAAATGTCCTCACTAACATACCTAGACAATTTTACCAAATTATCGAGAGAAATTTTCCTAGAGATAGTAGACTAGGTAAACTTATAAATAAGAATACAGTTAAGCTATCCTTTTCAACTTCGATAAACTTCACATCAACTATAGTAAGTTCAAATAACACGAAAATCAAAAAGAATAGTAACTTAGATACCAGCACAGTTCAGAATCAGAATAATAACTCCCAATGTAACTGTAGAAACATTAGCGAATGCTCTTTAGAGGGGAATTGTTTAACCTCAGATATAGTGTATAACTGTAACGTTATAGAAGAAAACAGAATTAAAACATACATTGGTTAGACGGGCTGTAGTTTTAAGGACAGATATCGAAACCATATACACTCTTTTAAAGAACCTAATACAAATTCAAAAAAGATCCCTACGACTTTAGCTAAGCATGTAAGAGAACTAAATAGCAAAAACATACAATACAACCTACACTGGTCTATACTTGGTAGAGCAGGGATATATAGACCTAACACATCTTTTTTATTTTAATTTTATTTTATTTTTATTAAGGCTTTTATTAAGGCTATTATCACTGCGACTATCGTAGGTATGATTGGCAGGAGTTATCATTGTTATCATAATCGGTTTTGTTAATGCTAAAACTAGTAACACCAGAAAACTTCTATTATAAAATGATTCCACTAGTATTGATCTCGGTATAATATAATCACAATTAAAAAAAAAATATTATCACAACAAAATTCACTACAAATAATAAACAAAACATTAAAATAAAATAAATAAAATGCAGAAGTAGCAATTAATACCCTAAATTAAAATTATCAAACATTTTTATCCACATGATAATTACTTATTAGAATTAAAATAAAATAGGAATGACGGTTATAATCATAATTTTATTCTCATTTTAAATTTAACTCACTCTGGCCGTCGCCCCATCTCCCTTCCTCCCACCCCGTCCGAAATTGAGATCATCACAGCACAAACACGTGAAAAACCTCCCACGTAATAATTTGAAACACGACTTGTTGGGGTCCTCCCCCCTCCTCTCTCATGTCCCATGTCACCGTTATAGACAAAGCCCCAACTCTGTCCCCCTCCCCCTCCAATGTATTTTCAATTTTCAATCTCCCGTTAAGGTGAAGTTAAAACTTATGCCATTTGAATTCCATCGCCAGCCCGATGAGTTGCACCAATGAAACAAAACTTGTTTTGTCGCAACTAATGGAATAAAATAAAAAAATATATATTTTGCTCTGAATTTTCATTGAGCACTCTCATAAACCCGGTTTCAACTTCCTTCGGATTCATACCCCCTGGATATTTGTAACAAGTTAATTATATATATATATATATATATATATATATATATATATATATATATATATATATATATATATATGGGTGTATATGTATGTATATATATACTTATGTTGTGTGTGTGTATATATGTGTGGTTGGTATGAATTTATTGATGGATACTAAGCATATTTGTGAATGTATATTAATAAGCATAATGATACTTAAAAGAACGGAGGAAAACGACTAAATAATAAATGGAAATATTAATGTAAGACTCTAATTGTTTACATTCGTATATTTGTCTAAGCAATTCACTTGATAGTATGATTTAGAAATAAAACATAGTAACAATCTATGTTTAAGGTCTCGATCCCCGTAAAACTACTTTTGAATCCTTAGAACACTTTAAGAAATTAAATAAATAAATAAATATATAATGCCCATTCTATATTTCGAAATCGTAATCTGGCTAAATATGGAGGATATATTTCGCCGTGAATATAACCGCCTTAGTTTCGCATTTTAACTAGTGGCTTACTACTTGAGTGATGAATTACTGGGAAGGTAAGCTTGTCTCAATATTGTTAGAAAGGGTTTACTAATAAATACTATATAAATTCCATATAAACACTTATGTAGAAGACACTTTTTTAATAGTTGATTGAATGGACGGTTTGACACAATGAGACTAGCTCTATAATGATCTGCTTGAATGAGTTTCGCACCATAAACATTCAGGTAACTTTAATAAAAAAAATAAATTATCTTCAAATAAACTGGAACTTTATAAATAAATTATAGTACATATTAAATATTTTAGCAAATATTACCGAATGAAAGTTTTTTAAACTGATCGCACTAATCATTTTGGGAGATACTAGCTTTGAACGAAAAACAAATCAAAATGGCGGATTAGTTTGATCGCACACGTGTGAGTGTTTGCTCTAAGATTTTTTGTTTGTTCTTTTGTTTATTTTCACCTTAAAATGAAACTGATGTATGATGTGGGTGTTTTTCAAGACACTCTAATCTAAGAACTCTTATTATTTGTGAACATTTTCTGATGATTTTGTAGTGTTGCAGAGACGATATTGACATACAAATGTTGGTTGGCACAAAACAAATGAAACGGACCGTTAAATATATCTCACAGAAATTAGGAATTCTTTGGAAATGTAAAAAAAATAAAAATAAAAGTAATAAAACAAACCATGGTTATTGGAATATAATTAAAAAAAACTGTTCTATATTTTGCTCTGTTATCAATAATTGACAAACATTGAGTTGAATCTTCAAAGGAGACTACAAAGTAAAGGATCTGATGATATATGATAGTACATATATTGTCTTTAATAAATTAATTAATTATATATATATATATATATATATATATATATATATATATATATATATATATATATATATATATATATATAAAGTAACCTCCAGTCTGTAGTGGAATGGGGTCATGAATAGATAGTAACATTTACTACTGCTAAGACAACGCTGTTTTCATTCAACAACTACAAGTAACCTCTTCAACCACAAATTGCCATGACAAATAACACCATATCTTGGAGTCCAACGTTCAAACTCCTCGGCCTAACATACACAGTGAACATGAATATTACAGCAAACAATAAAATACATTGTCAAGGCTGCTGCAATTAAACTGGGTTTCATCTACTTTGCTAGAAAACTTCTCACACCTGCCAGTATCCTATTTCTCTACAAAGCCACTGTAGAAACGACAGAGTTACATCCCTTGAATAAGATTTCATTTCTCGAGAGATTCAGAGCAATTGGATCAAGTCTCGTTCGTGATCTAGGAAGACACATGACTTTGACCCAGTTCTCGCGAGACTTCGATGAATCCCCATGATGTCCTTTTCCTTTTGTGGGCTGACTTCTTGGAGTGAAGTCATGCAGATGTCAGCTCCTTCAGCAGAACACCAATGGCGGTGTATGTAAGTATACACTTTTGTGTATTTCCCACAACTCCTTATTTGTATAACGGCTATGTGCATTTAATTGTTTTTGGACTTATAGTAAATATTTATTTCATTTATCTTTGGCTGTGCCAGCGTTTGTCAAAACAAACGTTAAATAAAACCACATGAGTTAAACTCACTTTTTTGTTCTTCCTTATTTGTTGACACACGTGTATTATTGAATATTTAGTTTTTTTTTTCTGGTATTTACGGCCGGTTTCCTATAGACGTGGAATTCGACCCGCTCAACTGAATACCACCCATGCCTAGAGTATAGTTGTCACATGTGGGCTGGTGCCTCATCCACCATCATCTCTTCCTCTTATACAAGGTTAAAAAAGAATATCTAATCTAATAGGTCCCTCGCTATATTCCCAATCTCCAGCCCTGTCCAAACGTCGCTATGTTTCACTCTTGTATTTGCTTTACAAATACTGTAATGGAATATGCTCCGAATAAATTGCTGTTCTGGTGCTTTCACGACGTAAATACACTCGATCATCTTGGCAATCAGCTAAATCTCATTCATTCACTGTGGAGATCCCCAGATGCCGGGAAGACTTCAACTCTAATAGGTTCTTCCTCGAGCTGCCGGCATTTGACACTCCTCCCATTCTTTTTGTTTTCACCGACTGCACCGACATACAGAAATGTAAAACTAATGTGAACAAGCATCTCGCTGCACACCTCGTAATTAAGGATGACCCCCTAACCTTTCACTCTAATCCTCAGTATCCCCTTACGTCTACAGTGGCAGCTTGCCTTGTTTGGGGTGAACTATGTAAAAAAAGATGGATACTGATATTTATTACTGATCTAGTAGAATTGGTATTGTTGGTGTTAAGGATCATTTGCGCAACGTGTTTACAGTATCAAACAGTGTTTTAACATTTTCTAAATATTTATAATTGTAATTCAATTATAATATGTCATAATAATATCACATTACTTATGTATTCATGAAGTGAGAGTAACTATCTAAAGAAAAGCGTTTTCACCATTTTAATAATTCATAATCAGTTCTCATTTTCGTAAATACGTGTATATATGTACGTATGCGTTTATTTGTGGATATGGATGTATGTAAGTGTATATATATATATATATATATATATATATATATATATATATATATATATATATATATATATTCTTTTGAATGTGCGTGTGTATGCATACCCGGGTATTGACAACGAATTTATAATATTGTAATCTGAACTAAATGTATATATATATATATATATATATATATATATATCTTTTATAATTCTCGAACGTAGACTTCCAGTTTAACGTCAAAAATAGAAGAAACTGCAACATTGAATTAAACGAAAGTGTATTCTTTGGCGAACGCTAATATAAGTCAGAACGTCCTCCATATTTGTTTCTCTCAGTTGTCTGCCCTTGAACTTCACGTCCTTTCACATGACTTGGACTTTTGCATTTCTATTACAGATACTAAACATGAATAAATTTTCTCCGAATTCGAAATCCTTTTTGTTCAACAAGCAAGACTAACTTTTATCCGACTCTTAAGGCCCAGAAAACGATATCGTACATTTATACACAGGTAAACATATCAGTTTTTTTTTGTTAAGCAAGACTGCGAAGTCAACATTTCCATGATGTAAAATCACTTCGCCATGAATCAATCTTTAGTTATTACAAAACCTGATAAATGCCGAGGGGTTGTTATTCTTGAACATCACGACTATTTTTATAAAATGACGACCATCATAGGCGATGCTTCTAAATTCGTTCAGTTTGGCCCGGTAGATACACATAAATAACAATAACTATCGAGGCTAAGATCCAAAAAGGTCTTGTCAAGTGGGTTTACAGGGGAGCTCCTCCCACTAGCATTTTTAAGTTGATCAGACTCCTCGGTTCTATCCGTCTCCGCTTTTATGGATTACCTAACACCCATGAAGCTGTGGTACTATTAAAATACCTATTATATATGATAAGGTCTTCACAACACAATGCGGTCAAATGGCTTGCTACTATTTAGGACAACTGCAATTCATTTTGTATGAACAAATTTTGTCATTTTTAGAAATTTTAATAAAAAAATTATTCTCATTCTAACATATGCATGTGATCGTTTTGACGTATTACATTTTTCCATATGTTCTCCTAGAGACAATATTTATATACAATATTTATATGTGCGGATGTTTTATATTGTAATCAACTGACTTCCCCGCCTATTCCTGAATGTATTTTCGTTTAATCAATGACATTTTTAACGATGTTGGTTGAACTTAATTTTAACGACATTATGTATAGAGAGATCGATTGGGTCTCTATGGGTTCTCCACCTTGGTCGGCATTGGCCAATATCTTTGTAGGTTTTCATGAAGTGCGTCTGTTACCAGGTATTAAAAAAACAGATTTCTACTTTCGTCATGTTAAGACATCTTTTGTCTGTTCAACAATGAGTCTTAAGTGAACGGCTTTTTAATGTTCCTCACGAATATTCATCCAGTCCTTAAGTTTGCTATTGATAAGGTCGCCAATTGTTCACATTCATTTCTTGATGTTCCAGTTTGTAAAGCTTCCTTCATTTTTCTTACTTTGGTATACAGGACACCACTGTTTACTTATCTATATGATCGTTGGGACTCATTTTCACCCACGAAAGAAAACTTCAATTTGATTAAGACCCTGACACAAATGAGACCTTTATGTTTTATTCTAAGACCAAGCGAGAATATAAAATTAAATTCTTCACTAACACCATAAGATATTGTTGAATCTACCATCAGAAATAAATTTTCTAATTTCCATAAAAGTAACTAAGTTTCTGTTGAAAGTTGCCCCATTCACCTAAACCTAAATTGGCTAATTAATAGTAGTGTTAGATTCGCCAAACAAATCAATTTCTCTGTACAACAATGTTATTGTGCCTCGAATCCACAGGTTGATTTTCCATCAGGCCGATTCTGACGTCTATTCTGAAAAGATGTTCACTCCAACGATAATAATTCTATTATTTATTTAAATGTAGTTTCAGTTAGCACTGTGTTGGAAAGGCATCGCAAATATTAAACATCCGGGTCAAACAACACGTGCTCACACAAATTTGTCAGGCAAATTATTTACCGTCGGATGTTCTGAACAATACATACGGGTCTTCCATGGTTGAACCTCTAATAAATAAACGTACCGGTGCCCCCAATTCTTGTGTCAATATATATATATATATATATATATATATATATATTTATATATATATATATATATATTTATCTTTATCTTTATCTCTCTCGCCCTCTCTTTCTCTATCTATCTATCTATATATATATTTAATATATAAATATTCACAATTCTTTATGCTTTCCAAAACTAACGATTATACGTGAAACTGATTAGTAGCGTCAACTCCTATCGATTTCTACTAACAACTCATACCAAATTGACGAACCGAAAATTAAAGTGTCTAATCGGTTCTCCGCTGTATTGGAGTCCTACACCAACACAAAAGGTGAAATCAACAAAATACAACGTTCGATGGGAAAACATCTCAATAACAACTTTCCTTCAGAACATTTCATTTAGAAAATCTATTAATTCTTATTTAAGCTAAATTGATGACTGGCCCGAAACTGAGTTTCAATTACAGCTCGAAGATATTAGATTTTAGGGTCACTAACATCACTTTTCCCCCCTACGGACACTAATTAAGCATACACGAAAAACATACACTACATTACAAACAACCAAGAAATGAAGGAGAAAAAACGCGTATTAGTGAACGTAATTGACGTTTTCAAGCAAAACAAAGATAACATTTCTTGATTTGCAAGTGACAAACAATTCGTTTCCGACTGAATGTAATAACAAAAAACAAGTCTTTATTTGGTTTGAACTCTAGAATCAATGTTGTTCCCAAAAGGCTCTGATCAATCAATCAACAAAAATAATAAAACAACTGTTAGTCCGCCTCTCTCTCCCTCTCTTTTCTTATCATCTCTCTCTCCCCTTTTCTTTCTCCCTTTCTTTCTGATTATATACTAGACACCATCGACGTGTTTCGATTCTGTCGACAAAAAAGACGTTGTTTCAGCCTATGTTTCACGAAACGTAACCAGTTTCACTTTTTAAAATAAAGCCCGGAAAAATAAATGTTCTAATATATAAAGTAGTCAAAATTGCCCCTATTGGATTGGTAAGCATAACTTTCTAAAGAAAAGCTAGTAAGGACACCTTTTCCGTCAGACGAATATGCAAACTATCTGGGATATATAAATAGATAGATGGATAGATAGATAGATAGATATATAGAGATAGAAAGAGATATATATAGAGAGAGAGATAGAGAGAGAAAGAAGGATAGAAAAAGGATATGCAGATAGGTCATTTATGTATTTAACAGTGTCAAAATCGCAAGATATATATATATATATATAGAGAGAGAGAGAGATAGATAGATAGATAGATAAATAGAGAGATGGATAGAGATAGAAATAGAGATATAGAAAGAGAAAGAGAGAGAAAGAGGATAGGCAGACCCCTCATTAATGTATTTAACAGTGTCAACATCGCACGGGATGGATATATAGATAAATAGAGATAGATAGTTAGTAAGAGGGAGAGATATACAAAGAGAGAGAGAGAAAGAACGAAAGATATATATATATATATATATATATATATATATATATATATATATATAGAGAGAGAGAGAGAGAGAGAGAGAGAGAGAGCGAGAGAGAGAGAAAGATAGAACGAAGGAGAGAGAGAGGGAAAGAGAGAGAGAGAGAAGAAGCACATATGCGATTTATGTATTTAACTGTGTGAAAACTTACTACTTTCCGTCTCGGATCAATTTGCTAGTGCACCGCGCGTAGAGACAGTGATTGCCCGTTCGAACTTCATCATCTTTTCTTTGACCGTACTCTAAAATGAACTTTGAACTTTTACATTACAATATTAAGTAAATTGTTTACCTTTACTTATTTTTTGTTCTGTAATTTAATTACGAAAAGTAACACCACGAGCAACGCCGGATAGAATGATAGTATTTAATCTCATGCTAATAGAGATGTTGTCAGTCCGTCCATCAGTCACGATGTTTTTAAACGTGATAAATATATTGTAGAACGGTTCTCATTTAAATCTGAACTACTTTTTGAAGTGGAAAATAGTGCCTTAATAGTTATAATAAATTGTCACCAAGTAAAGTCAATGACATGACCAGAAATTGAAACACAAAATTGTCAGACCTCTCTCTCTCTCTCTCTCTCTCTCTCTCTCTCTCTCTCTCTCTCTCTCTATATATATATATATATATATATATATATATAGTGTGTGTAGTATTAACACATCATGACGTCGCTAGCTTTCCTTTCATTAAGTCGAACGCTTTTGTGACGTCAAGTCGCCGGATAAAGTGTTAAACTTATTATTGCTTATTCGCTATTTAGCGTTGGCCGAGTGGTTCTAGACCTCGGGATTCAAGTCTCGTTGTAAAGGACGAGACGTTACGTACATAGATGATAAACAAAACAAATATTATATATATATATATATATATATATATATATATATATATATATACATTTGTTATTGTTTATTATCTATGTACATATACGTTTCGTCCTTTTAATCTGGACTCATCAGCATAGAGATATGACTATTCACTACCGGTCATGCGATTCGAAGTATATTTCAACTCAAATCCAACGTCGCTAACCGTTCGGCCAATTCTGCACAGCTGATAAACAATGATAATTTTATCACTTTTTAAAGCGGCTTGACGGAAGGAATGATGCATTATAAAGCAAGTGACGTCATGTTGTGTTAGTACTACCATTACAGTGCTCTACTTTTTTACGAGGAGCGACAAATATAATTATTTGTTATTGTTTATTATCTATGTACGTATACGTTTCGCCCTTTTTTTAATCTGGACTCATCAGCATAGAGATATGACTATTCGCTACCGGTCATGCGATTCGAAACCCTGGATCTAAATATTTTTCAACTATAATCCAACGTCGCCGACTGAACAGCTGCTAAACAATGATCATTTTAACACCTTTTAAAGCAGCTTGACGTCCAGACATTCTACTTCTATTAGGGAAGGAATGATGCATTATAAAGCCAGTTACGTCATGTATATATATATATATATATATATATATATATATATATATATATACACACACACATATATATATATATATATATGTATATATATATATATATATATATATATGTTATAAAACTCTTGTATTTTATTTTGAGTATGCATTTACTGTTTTAATATCACTGTCAGTACGATAAATGACCTAATGTTATATGTTGAAGTAAAAGCCGCGTTTTATTAAACAGATCCTTCGTCTGCATATCACACACCGGATTGTATCAGTTATCGCTGGCCAAAACCTTCGTTGTTTATTTCACTTACTGGACTCTTTTCCAAATCAGGACCCATGCTTATATTGCCCCTATGTTTTAATCAATAAAAACACATACTGTAGCATTACACATTTAAAAAAAAATCAGATTTCTCACAATCACAAGACAAACAAAGAGATAGAAAAATATAGGGATGTGTGTGTGTCTTTGTGTGTGCGTGTGTGTTTTAGTGTGTGTCGATAGAAATCTTGCATATAATATCCTCTATGCCGGTATTAATTTTGCATATATTATCCTCTTTTGGCGTTACGTCATATGTATACGTTTTACAACATGTATTAAAACATATGTGATAATATAAAATAAATAAATGAATGGGTAAACATTATCACAATTGCCGGAAATCAGTTTAATAGTCCGAAATAATGTATTTTGCTTTAACTACGTATTACATGTCTTTTTTTCACAATTATATAATTCTTCCTACCTCGCCAAAATATGCGACCGAAGGCCGCTTATAGTTGTTAGGAACCAAGCAATAATTCCCGCTTTCTATCTTCTTTCAGACTCATTTTCGGAAATCACTACGTTTCACTCTTATACTTTAAACCACAACTGCCCGGGAAAGTATACACGCCGTTTTATGTCTTAGTTTCGACTGTGTAAGCTTTGATATGGAAAGTCAAAAGCTATATTGTTAACATTGACGTGATTGTTATAGTTGGCTCGATGTTTTAGAGAAGGCAGCTCGTTTGAAGTAAAGCATCGGCTGCAACACAGTAGAAAACAAATACACACGTTGATGAAGACGATTCTAATACTATTACTACTACTACTACTACTACTAATAATAATAATAATACTAATGATAATAATAATAATAATAATAATAATAACAACAATAATAATAATAATAACAATAATAATTCTACTAATACTACTACTACTACTACTACGACGACGACGACGACGACGACGATGATGATGATGATGATGATGATGATGATGATGATGATGATGATCATCATCATCATCATCATCATCATAATAATAATACTAATACTGTTATATTATGACGGGCCCTGTGTTTCGGACGGGTAGATTAACTAGTATCAAATAGCTAGTTTTGTTATTCGAAAAATAGGTTTTGTTTCTGGACTCAGAAATGAGTCAGAGAAGTGTTTGATTCAGGAGTAGTCAAAACAAATCTAGAAACCTGACGTGACCTTTGAGTCAGAGATCAGAGTCAGTCGTTTTTGTCCCCATATCGTTGCGTGGGAAAAATAATTACGTCACCACAGAAAAACAATAACTTAGTTTTTAGAATCAGTCTGTGCCTAGAAGCGAAAGTGTGCAGATCGGTTGCGAAAATGTAGCCGGTAAACGGGCAGGGCCCCGCTGTGGGAGGGCCAAAAGATATCCCCAGAAGAAAAGAAAATAGCCCGAGTGTGAGAGAATCGAAGCCGGAATCCCCCTGACGACAACCGAACCGAGGAGTAAGAAAGTTGTTGAGAATAAATAAATTTGTGTGAATTGTCCCCTCAAGAAAATCAGTGTCTCGTTTGTTCCTTTTGTCTGGGACATACTTCTTCCTTTGATCGAGACGACACAGCAGCGGAGACTAGACGAATCACAGGCCAAGGAAGAGGACAGAAATCAAGGTAACCTTTGAGATTCATTTGAGATTTATTTGAGAACTTTTTAAAGACTTTAAGATACGTGTAATTCTAAGAGACGTTTAATGAAAAAGGCTTGAGATGCCGTGAACGGTCGTGGTTTTAAAAAGGCTTGAGATGCCGTGAACGGTCGTGGTTTTAAGAGACGTTTAATGAAAAAAGGCTTGAGATGCCGTAAGTTGATGAGTGAAGATTTGGGACTGTGTTTACGAAATTTATAGAGAAAAAGTGATATACAAGTCGAATCTTATAGAGTAAAATGACTTATAGAGTAAAATGAGAACGTAAAATGATTATGAAAATGATATAGATTAAATTGTACCATCGGAGGTGCTGGGGGGAGAGATTGAGATCGCTATTAGTCCTCTCGTGAACATTTCGCGTTATTTTCGGCCGGTGAGGTGATTTTGGAGAAATGCCTCAGTCCGGAAGGATCTCTGTCTGCTGAAGTAATAAAGAATCTCTCTCCCCCCCTTTGCTCTCGTGACGCCCAATGTGAGCGTGTATGCAACAATACTACTACTACTACTACTAATAATAACAATAATAATAACAATAATAATAATACTAATAATAATAATAATAATAATAATAATAATAATAATAATAATGTGAGTGTATAGAAAAAAATATAGATTTCTGCGTTGTCCAGAAAATTGAAGACATCAGGAATCGAAGCCGCCGACGGTAAAGGATCGGGAAGACCCAGTTCATGCAAAATGCTATAAGCGTTTATCACGATATAAGAAAACATTAAAAGATTATTTCGAGATGAGATATTTACTGATTTATTTCCTTAGCCCCTGTGTGTATGCGTTTTTTTTGTGGAGTGGGGCTTTGCTTTTACAATTTAACAAACTAATAAAATGGCTGACTTGTTTACAAAAGAATAAACATGCTAGTGTAATTTAATTTCGTAATGAAGTTATGTTTTAGGTCGACAGATAGTAACTGAATTGTATATATGTTGCTCCACAGTTTATGGGTGATTTTTATTGTTTCGAACATACGTTATCGAAATTGATCGCAACCTCCATAACTAAATTGACGGAAAATCACCAGCTAAAATGCCTAGTATCTAGCCACGATAAGAAATAGAAGTATGTCTTACAATCAAATCAAAATTATCATTGAATTAGAAAGCAATAAGAAACGAATAGCGAATTAATTAGATGTCCTTTTTCAAATCAATATTAAAATAAATTCACACAAGGAAGTCGATTGAATAAAGCTGATCAGTATATTAGAAATCTATTATTCTTTTTTATCATTGATATGCATTTACTCTTTTAATATCACTGTCAGTACGATAGATGACCTAATGTTTTACATAGATATAAAAGCCGCGTTTTATTAAACAGATCCTTCGGCTGCGTATCACACACCACATTGTGTCAGTTTTCGCTGGCCAACCCCTTCGTTTTTCGTTTCACTTACTGGACTCTTTTCCAAATCAGGACCCATGCTTATATTCTCCCTATTTGTAATCAATAAAGAAACATACTGTAGCATTACAAATAAAAAAAATCAGATTTCTCACTATCACAGGACACAGAGAGAGAGAAAGAAAGGAGAGAGTGTTTGTGTGTGTATGTCGATAGTAATATTGCATGCTGCCCTCTTATAAATTCTGGATTAACAATCTCATCTATATTTCGTTTATTTGTCACCATACTGATGGTTATTCATGAATCTGTCAGTCCATAGTCGTTACCGGTATCGTACCACTTTCCATTTACATTATTAACCAGTTATTGCCTTTATAATAACATTATTACAAACTGATAACCCCACTCTATCACTCATTCTTACTTTGAATCCTTCAATATCTATGCCATATGTGTGAGTCATGCAGAGTTTGTAAATATCAACAATATATTAGTTATGTGTCCACTATAAATTATTTATCTCCCGATAAATTATCCTGGCCTTCCGTCATACAATGGTTTTTATATGATTCATTTGACAGCTAGCGTCATCTAATAATTGATTGATGTAAGTCTTTATTATACGCATCGCGCAAGGATATCCATGCCTCGGTTTTCAGAGATCGCTTACTATTTCGTTCGAAAAGGATGATTCTCATGTGAGTGACCTCTCAATTTACCTTTGTGGAGAATTGATTGAATGTTTACTCTGGTCCTCCTCATGGAACAATATGAATTATGTCTTGCTTACATTTATATGTCTACGTATGATGACTGCAGACGACACAAGTTACTTACAGCGATGTCAATAATATCTATATGATACTTAGTATCAAACTAGCAACAATATCCAGCGTTTTCTGGAAATCAAAGAGGGCATTTGTAAAACTGCTTACACCGTTTAATACCGTATTACCGTGTTTATTATTATATTTTTAATCTATTTTTTTTTTTAATTTGCGGTGGGGATGCAGATTTGGTCGTCACTGGTTGAGTGGGTGTTAAAGAACTAGGCACCGCACTTAGTGAAAGAGAGTGTCAGTTCGAACCTCGGCCGGAGTAGAATTATTTTTACTCTGATTGTACTCCAAAATAAACTCAGATATATATATTTATATTCTTCTACGTAATTTTCGTAATTCACGGAAATTAAGACCCCCAGATACCACCGGATAGAATGCTAATATTTTATAAAATAAAATATAATAACCGTTTTCTATGTTCTACTAGTTTCATTTTTAAACGTCGATATGTTTTCCTGTTGTATATCTTACAACAACTATTTATAGAACGTTGTTATATTTGGCACAGACCATGAACTCTATATCAGAATGTTTATTAAATATTTTAATTTCTAATATTTTCAACTTTTGGGTGACCATGCAGATTTTACCAACGCTGATTTAGTGGGAGTGTAAGGACTATGCCTACCAAAGAAACCAAACACTTGGTAATTATATCTGACCTATCGCGTGTGATCTCTTGAGAGCTATTAGTACTGATAGAAATTCCCCTCATTCAATAATACTATTTTGGTTTAGGGGAAAATAAAAATGCGATCTTTTTTATTTGATAATATTTTACTCAAGATCAACCAAATAAGCAAATACCTAAAAACACATTTATACCATACAACCTGTCAACATCTATATAGACGCCCTTAGCTATTTAATATTTATTTGCAGCGAGAACTATCTATATGTTATAGATAGTTACTTCTTTTTAATTAACACCCACACAGCTATGCACTAAAAATGTCCTTAACCATAACCCAACTCATCACGACCATCAACATATACTACTCCATCAATTCACCTTTCCTAATACACCCCCAACCAAAATAGTAAAATATAAAGACTAATAGGCTAATCAAACTATGGGAATCTGCACAAGCGATCAAATAATAAAAAATCATTTATAAAAATAAAATATAAAAAGAAAGACGACAATTGAATATGTGCTCTGATGAACTTGCTGATCTGGTGCCCCCACGACGCAAATTCACTAGACCAACCCGACAATCTGCCAAATCCCATCCATTCACTTAGGAGACCCCCAAATGGCGAAGAGCTTTCTACTTCAAAAGGGTCTTTGCTCGTGCTGCTGGACTCTGGGCCTCCCTCCCTGCTCCCTGTTTTTCTGCCGGTACTGACATGCAGAAATTTAAAACTAATGTAAACATACATCTCGCTGCCAAGCTCCCAATTTAGGTTGACCCGCCCCCCCCCCAAAAAAAAACTATTACCCTTTTTCACAGTAGCCCCTTACGTCTACAGTGGCGGGCTGCCTTGTTTGGGGTGAACTATGTTAAAAAAATGTACAAAAAGACGGGTGTTGGTATATTTTTATTGTTCAGAACTAAACTCATCTGGTGTAGACTTTTGGTGTGTTTTTGTTTTTACTATTATTACCGAAAACAATGTCTATTATCAGTGCAACGTAAAAGGCTACCGTGATTAAGGACTATATTTATCGTTTATAGAAGGCATCTTAATTGTGGAAGTTGTGCAATAGAATGTTTGTTCACATTATATTTCAATGTATGCATGTTAATACATACGGGGAACCAACGAGCAGAGAGGAAATTCCAAAGGCAAGCTGCCAGGGGAAATTAACTATTGAAAGGGATGTTATTTGTTGACTAGTCGGGTTTGTCGGGTGTATTTACGTTGAGGGGATATAAGAGCAGTTAGTTCGTCGGAGCACATTTAGTGGAAGTACTTGTAAAACACTGTTGCCAAATTGCGTTGATAGTACAGGTGTTGGAGCTTGGTAGAATGTCCGCGATCAATTAGATTAGATACTCTTTTTTCTACTATACCCAAGGGGGATAAACTAATGGTTGGTGCACCAGCACAGATGTGGCAACAATACTTCATACATAGGCTAATGATGTTTTTTTTAAGTGTTAGGACACCTAACGGAAACGGAATTACCTCCCTTGAACCATTTCAGGAGTTAAGAGTTATCGCCCTTGGAAAAGGTCGTCTGCCCAGAGAGAAAGTAAACAAAGATCACGGCGTCAGACTGTGAATATATCAATCGCGTCCAGCGGCCAATTAACTTATTAATTCATCCTGTGTTTTGTTTTAATAAATCTGTTAAACGTTTCTCTTTATAGTTCATCCATTTATTTACAAGTTATTATTTATAATTTACCTAAATTACGAGGTTATAAAAGAAAGAAACACATATTTTCTTTTTTACAATTCATGCATTTTTCTGTTGTAACGGAACATTGTATATGGTTAAGTTTTTCTAGTTTCTTTTTTTGTGTTGCTTCATGTTTTTACATGTTGTAACCTACTTTTCATATTAAGTCGATGTTAGTAATATAAGTCGACAAACTGCAAATAAACGCAAATATTAGTTGTTAACTAACGGTTACCAGTTAGATTTATTTCCAAAACGTGCGTCGTGTTCGTCGATGCAACTATTACATACACGAATAATGATTGTCACGTACATAGAGGATAATATATGCGCAACACGTCTGCAGCTTAAATAATACAACTAACCAAAATATTCACACTTAATATCTGCTGGTCCGGAGAGATAAGCTTTTTAAAAACCGAATCGAAAAAATGGGAGAATTGTTTTATCTCATTGGACAGTCTGGCACATTGCATGAATTGCAAACATGCCTATTAGAATATTCAATACTAGTGTTAATGCGAATTAATTAACATTAATTAAATTACATTTATAAACTAACATTAGTAAAATATGTTTAAATTTACATTGAATGAATGCGTTGATTTTACTCTCATTTTGAATTATACTAGGGAAAAATGTGAGCCGTTTAGGCTATCTATTGAGATCAGTTTGATTGAGTGAATAGGACAAAAAATGAGGTTTCAAAGCAAGTTAGATCTTTACAAAGTATAAATACAAAATTCGGTCATTTTTGTTAGCTATACATTCCCCTCTCTCTATCTCTGTATCTCTCTATCTCCGTCTCTCTTACCCTCCCAGGCACAGATAAAGTAGTATTACTGGTGTGATGATATTTTCATTTGTGTATAATTAACTATTCGAACATTTAAATTTCATATTTAGTTTTATTACATTCGACTGTTAATGGACATAGAAAAATAGAAAAGAGAGATAAGGAGATGAGAAATAATGGAGAGAGAGAGAAAAGAAGAGAGGAAATCACTTGTTATAGACACCGTATAAATAAGGGCAAGATTCCAAACACTATACAGTGAGGAAGAAAGATAGGCGGAGGGAAATAGCCAGACATACAGTTCTGAGTTTGTTAGTGAAGTAATTACGCGTCATTAGAACAATTAGAATACACTTTCTTTGAGAAAAGTACTTAATTCCAAATCTCTGGCTCATTTGACTGTGTAGTTTGTGCCATTAAATTATAAAGGGAACAGACTTGGAAAAATAAATATTTAGTAAACCGGCTTCACTATAATAATTGTTTATACAGAGTGCGAGAGACCGATATATATATATATAGCTTTTTGTTAACAAAGATAGTAGTTACTAAAAACATAAAGGAGTGTAAGAAAATACATGTATTGTGAAACATATAGTCATGACTCTGTGTGCAAGATCTATTTTGTTACGCAATATAATCTAAACCTTACAAACTTCGATTTACAAATTATATTGACTTAAATTGTATCTATATAACACTCTATGTATGTGTTTATGTGTGTGTGATGTTTGTGTGTTCCTAAAGATGAGAGAATCTGCATAACATCTAAACGGGTATTCTCATGAAAAGTTTACCGGGGAAGACAATAGAAGTGTTCCTAAATCAAACAGTGCACACCTAAGAGGCTATGAGGGTCTTAGTTTTCTTAAAACTTCAAATATATCCGTTTTTATGAAATTTAAACTATATTGGGAAGAAAATAGAAGTGATCCCGAATCTCTAGGTCTCTCCTGATCCAAGGAAACTATGGGGGTCCGAAACTCCTTAAAACTCTAAATATAATATATTTAGATTAAATTTATATAATATGTATAAAATATCCGGGAAGACAATGGAAGTAGTTCCGGATTTCTTACGTTACTCTTTATGTACAAAATATCTGCGTGCCATCACCTCTTAGTGTCGCATTGGGACATACCCTCACTTAATACTTAAACTTCGTATATACAATTTTAATGAAATTTAAACCAAATGTATAAGACACTAATTCAGAGAGTGTTCCAACATTTAAGCTATTCCCAATTATATTAGCGACCGATACAGTTCGAGGGGGTTGTAAATAAAGAAAGTAATATGGTGCAGAGTTAAAACAAGTTCATAGTTGTGATGCTTATTCAATGCCGAGCAACGGCAGGTCTTTCTGCTTGTATATTATAATATACAGCGATAAGGATGGCAAATGGAATATTTGAGAATAACGCATCAAAATATACAGATTCACTGTACTCATTCTACTTTGAACCTTACACACCAGCAATCAGTTTGACTAGTGGATAAATGATGGTTACTTAAAAACAGCTTATTATATTGTAAAAGTTAATGTAACGAACATGGTCACGCGAATTAAATACACCCATCCACATAAAAGGTAAAGGTAAAGGTGGTATAGCCTGGACGCGCACGAGTGTCGTTGCCGACATCGCACACTGCCCATGGCCGTAGCGGCGGTGATTTGTTAAGAATCACCGTGTCAACGGCACAGCATATGGAAGGCGGAGCCCTTCCCTCTTCTTCCGCTGAGTTTTAGTCAGGTATCCATTTACTGCTGGGTGTTTTCAGACCCGAAAATTCGCATGAGTGGGATCGAACCCGGGGCGTCCAGCCCCAAGGCAAGTGCTATAACCACTCGTCCACAGGCATTCTCTAATCCACATAATCATTAATAAAATTCACAATCACTTCCGCAATCTATCCATATTTGTCACAAGTATCATTCAGTCATAGTCTTACTTGCCCACCAATATTCACTCATGAATCTCCAACATACTTTACTTTACCGCCGTTCAATGACAAGATAAAATGTGAATATCTCCGTTTCACCACATCAACTTCTTTGAAACGTTGTAGATAGCCAGCTCAATAAGGATTGCCGTCTTTCGTTCGATACCATTGATTTTTATTGTGATGATCTTATTCAGTTCAACAATATTATGCGGATCGTTTTGACAGAAATTACTTATTAGATGGAGCCACAAATAAAAATCTGTAAATTGCCTACTGATATTTCGATGTATCGCGGATCTATTATACGGGATGTTTGCTTCCCGTAGTTAGTACGTCATATTGCATTTTTCTTGAACACTTATCGAAAAATTAGTCATGCGTAAAGTGTGTGATCATTTCTCATCTTTATTTTGAAAAAAAACTCATGGTCGTTGTGTTGTGTACAAACCTCCCCCCCCCAAAAAAAAAACAGTAGCTCCTTTACCTGGCATAGCTAGTGACGTCTAGTTGTAATGTTTGTCTATAGTAGCGACATAGCAGTGACATTTATTGGTGGTTAAGTGGATATCGACACGGACTGAAGACCTGGGTGTTCCAAGTTCGAATCCATAGGTTCCACAGTACCACTTTCACTTAGGGATGTTGACAACCTTCCCGTGGTCCTTCCCGTAAGTATCCGATGTCTTTCCAGAAAGATTTCTAACTAGAAAAAAACATCGGGGAAACTAATGCCAACACCAGAAAAATCTGATTAACACGAAAGAAGAAGAAGAAGAAGAAGAATCAACAGTTATTGCGTTTTACTCACCTTCTAACATTTTGAATGTAATATAAAAAAGAAAACATACCCATTCGGTGTATGATGTCATGCTCTGTCATGTTGTATTATGTTATACGTTACGTAGGTCTAATTTCAACCCGATCTAAAAATGGTATGATGAGGTAAGGGCTTCGAAAAACAGCACGCTAATGACCAGCGAAAGAGAGAGAGAGAGAGAGAGAGAGAGAGAGAGAGAGAGAGAGAAATCGAGAGAGATAGTGAGAGAAAGAGAGAGAAAGAGAGACTAATATTTTGTTTTTTCTTCGGGGAAGACACTTCCTGTTATTTGACATAACGTCGTGAAAAGTCACGTAACCCATAATGTTACACTCGATCAAAAACACTACGTGAAACATACTATCCCCTCGGCCACTGGACCAATGCATTATTAATCAAATCAATCGGTGATGCTTTAATGAACATCAACTTAATGAATCAATGCGTATAATAATACATCTTCATGAGCAAAATTTATATTTTTTCATTTCAGTAATTCCAATAATAATAATGGGATGAGTCAATAGGATAGACATATTTTGGTAGCTAATTTTCTTTTGCCGACGTTGTTATGCTAACAAATGACACCAAACTGTAAGATACCTATCTTACTAAGTGCTACTTACAAGGTGTATTTTTTAGTGTAGCGTTGCAGTGGAACAAATTTTTTTCACCAATGTGAACTGAAGATGTTTTGTTGCCCAAATAGTGGAATTCTCGCTTACATGTTGTTGGTAGCCGGCCCAATAGGTATTGGCATCTTTATTGAGAAGGGCCTATAATAATCGACGTTGTGATGTTTATCTTTTTCTTTCACTGCTTTGTTTAAGAAGTATACGCATGATAAACAAACGGCTATTTCGATTGACAACCCATTAGACTGCATTTGCGGTTACTGAAATAACAATTACATTGTCTAATTGACATCTGCTTAATATGGCGTACAAACTTCCGCAAATGTGCACTTCAATCTCTCAGTCATTAATCGTAATAGGAGAATAATCATTAAGCCACAGCGTCGACGGTCAAACAAAATATAGCCTAGTATTGAGCCACGATTGGCTACTTCTTTTTAATATTGAGCCACGATTGGCTACTTCTTTTTCCAATAATGTTTACGTCGGCCATCCAGCCTTGTTAGGAAATTGAGAATTATTTTTTTACGTTCCTTGATGATTAATGATTCGGATAGGAAAGACGAGAAAAACGATGCTGGACCATTTTCTCGCTGGCAGCCATGATAGATTCTTATTTCATCGACCATATCGTAAACTATGCGCATGGCGTAACATTAAGACGTGTCACAATCTCGGCAGAAACGGTGGGACATACAAGACTGGTAGTTTAACTGTGGGCGTGCTTGGTTGTGATTGATGAAGGGGCATGCAAGTCACCTCTTTCCCAAATGCGGGAAAACAGAATGAGATCAAAATACATGTAGTGACACCTGCTGTTAATTGTTAAACTTCTGGCAACGGACTGATAGTACACACACAAATCAACATTTATATAAGTGTTAAAATTATCACTGTTTATTTCGCCGTGTGAGTCTGGATGTCGGGATTTGAGTTGTAAAATTCTTCGAGCCAGGGGTTTCGAACCACGCGACCAGTAGTGAATAGTTATATCTCTATGCTGACTAGTCCCGATTAAAATGACGAAACATATACATACATAGATAATGAACAAGACAAATATTATATATATATATATATATATATATATATATATATATATATATATAGTGAATGCTTTTATTCAAACATGTACAAGGTCTGCTACACTGGCATGTCGATGTTATCGATCTACAGCGATCAAGAGCTGAGGTCTCATAAGGCAGACAGTTTTTTATGATCCAACCCGGTCGCTGAATTCCAGAAATTCAGCGACCGGGTTGGCTCATAAAAAGCTCTATATTTTTATTGAGCACTCTTTTATAAGCCCGGTTTGATTCCCCTTGGATTTCTATCCTGTGGATTTTTACCCTACCTGGATTACTATATATATATATATATATATATATATATATATATATATATATATATATATATATATATATATATATATAGGAGAGAACTTCAATGCCTGCGGTAAACCTCCTCTGAGTGTCTTCGGTCTCTCTGTACAAGGGTTTTTCAGGGCAACTTGGCATGAGGATACTTCAACCTACAAGTAAACCGTTACCAAATTTTACAAAATAACATAGTATTCGCAGCAGAAATAAACTCTCCTCATCACGGCTAAACACTTGCTCATACGAGTAATGGTGCCCTTCTCCTAGTGATGTAACCTCAAGTAACACCACTTAGCTGGATACTCTACAAGACTTGATTAATCATTATTTCTGGAATCTAGTAAGACCAAGATACAACAAGAACAATATACACTGACATTGTTAGCTTGTCAATTAGGGAGAATCAAATTAATGTTCTTAACTTCTTTACTAACTGAACGTTTGAGAAAGAAAAGAAGGGTTTTAATAGCATATTCGAATATCTATGTATCGCATATACATATCAAGTGTTAGCCTCAGGAAAGTGTCCCTTGACGTCTTTAATCCTCGACTGAAGTAAAATTAAACAAAGAAAAGCCATACATATATATATATATATATATATATATATATATATATATATATATATATATATATATAAGTATAAATTTTTATTTATACAAACATTATTGGTTACATATGTGCACACATGTTTCGGTTGCACTTTTCCAAGAAAGTCAACCTCATCAGACCAAGAATCTTTCAGGAATGGATGGATTTGAAGAATTTTCTATCCTAAATAACTCTTTTTTGGGATCTAGCATCTTCTATTTCTTATGAATTAGTATCGGATTACCTATTTACCTAGTTGACCTTTTTGCCAGTGGTTGTCCCCTCCCTTTTTTTATTACTCTTTATGGCGTCTCCATTGCCTTTTATGGTCCTCATTTTATTGCTCTCGCTTGCCAGCTTAACAGACTCACTCAAGTATAAATATCTTATCTATATATCAAGAATCACACATATATAAACAAACCCAAACACATCTAAATAAACAAACAGATAAATAAACGGACATTGATATACATACATATCTAAACATGGACACCTACACAGATCCACTATCAAGCAAGCATATATTCAGAATACATACGTGCTTATAAATATATTCTAGATGTATACTCAATAAAAAATAAAGAAATAAGAATATTCTAGATATTTATCAAATACATACATCCATACGTCTATATAGACTCAACATATACAGCTATATGCATATATATATATATATATATATATATATATATATATATATATATATATATATATATATCAGAACAAATAAAAACAAATAAGACTTCGATTTAAGGCGCTAACCCCACACATAAAATTATACAGGACCTCTGTAAATTACTACGCGACGGTTATCGTGGTCGTTATTTCTAGCTTTTGTCAAAGTCAATCCGTGTTGACGATTTGACACGCGTACACGAATTTAATTAATTCGTGTAAAAATTTAAAAAATAATTTTAAAAAATCATAAAATTATACGTCCCAAAACGGGCGGGCGACAAAATGCGGTAAAAAAGGAAACATAGCGATATAAAATAGAAAGAGTGTTAATTCGCTAAACGGCGCTTAAGAAAAAAAAGAATAAAACAACTTATATTAAGGCGTTAACAATCACACTTAAAATTCGACAGCGCCTCTGGACTAGAGGTAAATTACTAAGCCAATATATATATATATTTATTATTTATTTTTATTTTTACACACACACCATATATATATATGTATATATGTAAATATATATGTATATCTATATATCTATATATCTCTTTCTCTCTCTCTCTCCCTCTCTCTCTCTCTCTCTCTCTCTCTATATATATATATATATATATATATATATATATATATATATATATACGAGAGGGAGAACTAGAATGACTACGAGACGCTTATCTAGAGTATCTGAATCTCTCTGTACAGGGGTTTGTTAGGACAAACTGACATGAGGATACTTCATATTACAAGTAAACCACTGCTATATTCGAAATAACATAGTGCTTGGAGCCTAAATAAGATATCCTCGGTAGTGCTAACCAACACCATCTTACACGAGTAATGGAGCACCTTCTCGAAAGGTTTGGTTCCTGTAGTAACAGAATCCGGTAAGACTAAAATTCTACAATAAAGTTATACTATAAAATAGTTAGCTTCCAGGAACATTAATATTTATAACTTCTTTATAAACTGTACTGGAATATTCTAATATCAATGTATCTCATACATAGATCAATTGGGAGACAAAGGAAAAACGGCCTCTTAATTTCTGAGAAATTCGACTGAAGTAAAATTACTTAAATTTATATACCTATATATATAAATAGACATATACATGTATACATATACACATATATGAATATACCTATATATATATATACATGTACATATATATAAATATATATATATATATATACAATAATATTTTTATAAATAAATATTAATTATTTAAATACCTAGAGACATCGATGTTTCATGCTAACGCAATCTTCAGTCTAGGAACTAATTCTCAACGGTCGGTGGGCGCGAACCCCGAACATAAATCGCCACTACACCGGTTGTCACTATAAATAGTTCGAGTCGGAGATCTTACCCGCAGGTCATTGCCAACCAGTTAGTAAATAGTGAGGAACTTTAACTGTAAATAGCGGAATAAATATATATATACATATATACACACACACACACACACACACACATATATATATATATATATATTAAAATATACGACAGTTCATGTTAATGCTTTTTTTATCCTATATATATATATATATATATATATATATATATATATATATATATATATATATATATATATATACGTCTCGAGACAGGTAAAATGGATCTCTCGAATAGAACAGTTTTGTACACCGTTTATATTACCTTACAAAAATTAAAATCGGAACAAACTGAAATTTAACTCATGTTTTATATCCATATAAAAAATTGGATCTAATGTCTCAAATTTGAGACCTAAATCTTACATGGTGTTTGTAATGTTTGTATCGTATATTTTGGAAATGACATCAGTTATTTCCCTTGCACTGTAATCATGGTAATCTGTAATTATCTCCTTTGTTCTTTCTTTGTATATAAACTAAATCCGCACGCGTAATCGTTCTTATGCACCGGGCGACCGATCAAGTTAACATCGTGTTGTGTCCTTTTTGAACTCTGTCCTTGCTCGTATTACTTCTTATTTCAGTGAATGACCACGTCATAACAACATAATAATTCAAATTCAGAGAACAATTCTTCATTATGTGTTAAATTGAATGCAAATTTTATATATTTTAATTTTAAAATCAGAGGTTTTTAAAATACTTTATAGAAATTGAAATTTGGGGAATATTTATCAATCGTTGTCTAATACATTTTGTTAAACTTTAACCCAAAATCTGAGGTGTCATACAAAGATGAGTTCTGTTTCAACACCTATCGTTTTTTCACTCCCCATCTTTGCTAAGAAGCGATTGAACACTGTGGAGAGCAACTCAATATATACATCGACAGTTTGAGTCCGTTTCCGAAGATGTAAGGGAACTTTGTCTTCATAAGCCGCTGGATTCCGTGCGGAGGTACGATAGCCACCTTCTGTTCCCACGTTGTGCACCTTATCCTCAGAAGAACCATAGCATCACCGGCTCGATTAAGTGTTTGACCGTGTTGATTTTCGTAAGGAGGTTTTCACAGATATTGGCGATAATTAGTTCCCCCCGTCTATCACTCTTGCTACTGTTCGCATTGCTTTGCCTGGATCTTGCTGCGCGATTTTGTACACATTATCATTAAATTTAATTATTCGGACACTGTCAACACACCTGATATTCTCCTTCCTGCTAGCCATTGATTCCACAATATCGTTGTAATTCTCTCTCACATCTCACGGCCCTGAATAGATATTAATTATATATATTGTTACACCGGCCGTTCTTACACAGAAGAAACTACACCGGTTGTCACTATAAATAGTTCGAGTCACCAGAGACACAGAGAAGACAAAGCACAGTCTTGTAACTGTCTAGCCAAGTGCTAGTCACTTTCTTACTTTGTTAATACACTTGTTAAACCAACCCTCGACTTGACTTCCTTTATTTATTATTTACTGTTGGACAACTTCACAACATATATAATATGCAAAATAAAACGATAAGAAAACGATATGATTTGTTTTCCCTATCGTTTTCTTATCGTTTTTATTTTGCATACACCTTACATACTCTTTTCACTGCTGTCTACTGCATCGATAGTAAACGAATTTCCCGCCTAGATAACTTTTTGCATTTTTGGACAACCATTCACCATTTGGATTATTTTTTAAATTAACCTCTTTGATATCTTGCCTGGAGCTATTTAAAACTTGTTGACGTGGATGAACTGTATAGGTTTACAAAAAGTATGTTTTGGGCCGATATATTTGATGTTTTATATACCTTGATGTATTTTTATATGTATTTTTAAATATATTTTCAAAGTTTAATTTTTATTACCTGCAGTAATGTTATTGCGGTATTGGTCCTCTGAGGAGAAGATTTTCTTTGAAAACTCATGAGTTAAGGACTTTAAAGAACTTTGCCTGAACATTGAACTGTAATAAAATTTGATTCGCACGTTATTCTATTCTTTCACTTTATCTATTGCTATTAATGCTCTGTCCAGTATATTGAGCTTTATTTTTACCCGGATGTTCACTAATTAAAGATATTAGTTGCCTCTAATATATTTTGTTGTATTAACCTTATATATATATATATATATATATATATATATATATACAAAATAAGGGTCCTATCTTTAAATTTGAATAACTTGAATTTGAATAACTTCCACAAAATAAAAGTTAAACTCACCAAACTTTATGTGTGTGTAGCCTGACCCTTTCGAGATTTTTTGAAATAAACAAAACAAATTTTAGCCGAAAAACACTTCTTAAAACTTACAAAAACTAAGTATTGTTTTTTACACTGTTTTGAGTTTTTTAAGCAAAAATAATGTTTTCTAAATGAGGGTACGTTCCTTAGGGCTTATACGGCTCATGCTTGCTTCGGAAGGGGTCCTTTACTTATTCTAAAAAAAAAAAAATCAATAAATAAAAAAGTTATGAATTTTTAAAAATAGGACCCTTATTTTTGCCCACCCTGTATATACACACAAATTGACATTGACGGCCTTGACATTGCATTGTCAAAATGATTTCTCATTCTACTCGACGTTGTTTTCCAGCAACCATGCTAAGAGTTGTTTACACGACTCGAACCCTTTTCTCTTTGTTTCATAAAGATGTTTTGCCAGCCATTCAAAATAATTCTGTTGTTTATTAATTCCTGTGTCAATGAGAAGCTGACTACGTTGACAAGACATCCCAAATATTAGAAATTAGAATATCCCAACACAAACCACGTGATATTTGCTTACACAAGGTTTCGAGATCATCCAGGAACTTTCAGGCACAGGAGTCAGCCATCGGTAATCACCTGGTTAGAACAAATAGTTTTTCTGACAAGTATTCCGATGGGGGCATTTCTGTTTTACACAGTGCAAGGTCAAACCTCCATCTCAATATTATTGAGGCGTTAGTTATTAACAATAATCGACCTAGCCTGTGTAGACAAAAGATTTTGAAGCATCAGTTGGAGATCTTTAATGATTCAAAGCCACCATAATGTTGAGAGATTTACTTTTCTTTTTTTTCTCTTTCAATCGTTTTCTCCAACTGAAACAATTATTTCCCCTCATATATCATTCGATTTTCTTAGTTAATATTTTATTATTCTGACGTTTTCTCTTAGAGGGTCAGACAATAAGGCCTTAAGGATAATTTTAGCAATTTTCTTTTTTTTTCCACCTGCTTGTTTCATTGATTAAAACAATGTTTTCTCTGAAATTTATCTTACATTTTTGTTGTACACGAAATTTACTTACATATAAATATATATATATATATATATATATATATATGCAAACATTGTTGAACATAACAAAATTCGTCTGTTTAATTATTTATTTTAATTTTTTTCATTTTTCGGATAGTCTTTTTTGTATTTAAATCAACAAAAAATCGGGTTAACAGGTTTCACGAAGGTTTTCGATTCTTCGTCTAATCATCCTCAGGTGTAAAAACAAATGAACAAAGAAGTGGGAGAACAAAATTTAAAAAACACAATTAAAAATACTGGAAGCTATTTACATAAAACCACACCAACCTGAAATAAATTACATCACACATGAAAGCAGTGGTAACATTTTAAATTGCTTAACGTAAAGCGATTTTGTTCTGTGATGCTATCCAGCGTTGCTGAATTTAAATCGTAAACGAGTTCCTTGAACAATGCGAAAACGTTCTCTGCGCGTTTCTCCGCTGTCTTTTTAAAATGTTCTTCTTTCTCTAGCTTTTTTGTTCATTTGCTTTTGACACCTGAGGATGATTTGACGAAGAATCAAAAACGTTCGTGAAACCTGTGAAATCTATGGAACATTGATTAATGTTTTTGATTTTAATACAAAAAAACACTTAGAAAATTAAAAAAAATGTATAATCAAATCGACGAATTCCGTTATTTTTAACAATGTTTGCATACATGAAGAAAACGCTGCCTAAATACACACACACAATATATATATATATATATATATATATTTCTTGAATGTGAGATGATATATATAATTATTTCCACAATCAGACAACGCCGCAACCTACAACCTATGAAAGAAACAAACCGGAAGTCCTAGACTCGAGTTTCGCCCTCCTTTGGGCTCATCAGTAGAACACACCCGAACTAAGGATTCGAAACCCGAGTCACTTGCATGGTAAGCGAGTACTCTGCCACTGAGCTACCTCGCCACATACAAGACATCGGCCTGGGTCATAGTAGTTGGATGACTACACCCCTTGTTGAAAAGAGTAGGTACATTCCACAGTCAGCCATCGCCGCGGTTTGCTTAATCTGTGTAAATTAATAGACATTCTTGTATGTGGCGAGGTAGCTCAGTGGCAGAGTACTCGCTTATCATACAAGTGACTCGGGTTTCGGATCCTGAGTTCGGATGTGTTCTACTGATGAGCCCAAAGTAGGGCGAATCTCGAGTCTAGGACTTCCGGTTTGTTTCTTTCATAGGTTGTAGGTTGCGGCGTTGTCTGATTCTGGAAATAATTATATATATATATATATATAAGTAGTGTAACTACACGTCTAAACCATTAATACGTTTAAGGCTCCTAAAATTCATACTTGAATTGTCCGCAAGTACCCGTGGAGAAACTGATATAATATCTGATCTATGATCAGTTCTAAGTGATAGTCGTCTATTATTTTTCAATCTTCAATAAAGGCGATACAAAGAATACAATTTCAAATTACTTAATAGTTCTACTTTGTATGGATGACAGAATGAGATAAACCTATCCCCATGGATTAAATAAAGGTTCGTTCGAAACCGTTTGCAGAAGCCCGTGTTCGACATACATATTTTAGAGTGCGACCAGACGCACATAAAGACGACTGGGGATTACATCGGCAGCAAATTGTAAGAATCACTTTCGAAGATGAGAACAGTAGCCCGAACAATCGAAAACATACAAAAAAGTTAGAAGTGTATTCATAAAATTTAGAATTTATACAAATGAATACAAATTCAAACATATTTGGATATTTGAAACTGACAATAAATAACGGTGTTTTTTTCTTGATGTCCTTTGTATATAAAAGTTTTTCTGCAATGTTTTAAGCCAAAATGAAAGTAATATATTTACGCAATGTTTTAACCAAACAGATTAGTAATATATTTGCAAAATGGGATCATTTTCTCTTTGAATTTTTAAATTATTTTCAAATGAAATCTGTCGCAAAGATAATAGATATTTAGAAATCTATAATGGGAAACATTTTTTGTTTATATTTTTTTCTTAAAACAGAAACGCGAAGTGGCGATAATAATGAAAAGATCCAAAACTTCTGCAAATATTTTTTTGATTAAGTAATATTATTTGCTTAATTTTGAATTTGTTTCAGATTATTATCTTTCATATAAGAAATGAAATATTGATACAAAATAATACATTGAAATTAAATAATGCGTTTACGTATTTCCGCCGTTTTGGTAATAAATATATCAATATCTTTAAAATCATTTTCAATTATTTTCTCATATTCATTTTCTTATCTCCTATCTATTGTTGTTTATAACGTTACCGGTTTATACTCCGGGAATTTACTGCATTTTATTGTTCAATTTTAGCCTCAATTATCTGTCTCTATTTCTCTCGCTTATTCTACTCTCTCCATCTCTAATTCTCTCTCTCTCTCTCTGCGGCTGTCTGTCTGACTGTGTTTCTCTGTCTGTCTGTCTGTATGTATGTATGTCTGTCTCTCTCTCTCTCGTCTGTGTGTCTGACTGTGTTTCTTTGCCTGTCTGTCTGTATGTCTGTCTGTCTGTCTGTCTCTCTCTCTCTCTCTCTCTCTCTATATATATATATATATATATATATATATATATATATATATATATATAGCATAACATTGAGGCAAACGCCTACAAGCACAGAAGATGCAGAATGTAATACTACAAATGAAAATCAAGACATTTTTTTTTTCATGCAAACTTTCCTGTATTTACATTTTCGTTTTGCGATTTTTTCGCAAGAAATACATCAATCAATAAAACCAGTGTATAGAGACCTCGAAATACTCGAAAACGGCAACAAATATAAATGCAGGCGAAATGTCTAATGCCTATATAAATCGTGAGTGCATGACCGTAAGTATTGTGCATAAGTGCAATGACGTAGACGGTACTATATCATCACCATATATAGTTTCGACTGTTGGTCCTTTTAAGTTTAGCTATGCTAACCATATGGCATATATTAGAAAAGTTTGTAGAGTAAGAGTTAATAAATCCACTACTTCCTTAGCTGAATATATAAAGGAACTTAAAGAAAAATACTAAGTTCACCATGGAATGGTTAATATTAGTCAAAGCCAGTAAATGTTTGCCGAATAAACGAAAATATGCAATTTATGCATTACTGAATCAGTTCAAATATGGCCATACAAGGAAAATATTACAAATATAAAAAATTAGATCTAAGACTGTTCCTTACATTATGGTAAATATAAACATAGTAAATATGACAGTGAGAGATTGAACAAATTACTCGACTAGAGATGAAGTTAAAGGACTACTAGCACTGCTGTTAGAGAAGCATAAACATTACCGCAACATAAGTAGGTAAAATACCTATAAATCAACCACAAACCGCGTTAACAGGATAATAGGTAAAATAATTATGTAGGTCAATATAACAGGAGAAATAATTTAGAATAAATAATAAACACATAAATAAGTAAAGTAGTCATAACTTTGAATGTAAATAATAATAAATTATGATGAAAATAAGTGAAACAAAGAAAAGAACTAATAAAATACTAAGAGTAAAACCTGAACTGGAAACAAAAGCAACATGCGAATATATACATAGTGAAGTAAAACAAACGTCATATAGTATAAGTAATCATATAGACAAGGAGATGATAGAATGAAAGTGCTATGTTTAACTAGAAAAATCATACGAGCAGGAAGTACATCAAAATATGGGAAACCTTTAAAAGTAGGGCGAATGTAATAATTTGAATACCAAATAACACAAAAAACGGAATATAAAAGTGACTAAAACGGGAAACTATAGTTAAAATAACGCGGAGACAAATTAAAACAATAAATAGTATTAAAGGAGAAATGTAAATGTATACATTACCGAACTCTAACAGACAAAAATCAATCTGAACCTTGCGATACGGATAATTCCAGCACCAAACTAATGCACAGACAGGATAAAATAGACGTTACCAATTGTCGTCGAACCACCAGCGTCTTACAAAAATATTTGGATTCCTTAATAATTTTATTATTGTTCTTTTTCAAACAGTCATTTCCAAAATAACAGCTGTTTTTATTTTTGTTTTGACGTGTTTTTTGGACATCATCCACCCTGGCTTTACGCTCCCATCTCAACATTAGACTCTTTACGTTTTGGCCCTTATTTTGTTTTTATTTTGTTTTATTTCATGTAAAATGTTCAAAGTTAAATGTTGCCGATAATATTTACAATTACATTGTCGGCTTTTCCATCTCTTCTGATGAGAAGAGTTTATCTTTGAAATTCCATGGATTAAGGATATGAAGCTTCCTGCTCTGAACTTTTGATGTTCTAATAAATATTGTATCTTTACACTTTTTTATTCTCATCTTTCATCTCTAAAATACATTATAATAAAATACAAACGACATTTGACATTGAAGATAGACTATACAAAATAGAAACTATATTCTAAACAAGCCTGAATACTATGTAGGAAAACATGTATACATTCTTAAAATAATAAATTACGAAATGAAAAGGGATATAAAAAACTGTATAGCAGTATTATTGTTATGTTTCATTTTTAAAAATAGCAACCAGAATAATAAGCGTGTAACGTACGAGTTCGATGGGACTGGGTCTTATATCGTATGCGACGTTTAAATCGGCACCGTACTACTATATTAATTAGTTAGTGTATTAACATTCATGGAAAAAGGTTTAATGAAGGCGATATTGGATTAAATAATACATTTGATAAACACAAGTATAATAACAAGTATTTTATTCCCAAATTAAGATGATAATTAAGATCGTAATCGAGTATAAATACCGAGTGAATGGATACACCACCGATATAAATAATAGATATAATACAGAAAAAAACCCACTACGATCGCTTTATAGGATTTAAAGATCTGAAATAATTGAAGAAACTAATTAGGAATAAAACATACCTAAACTTTATATCTAATCTCAGGTAATATAACGTAGTACCCTTGGTCTAATCACTTTTAGGATTGCATTGACGTGGATGTATTTTTTACAGATTACAGAGTGGAAGTTTATAATGGCAATCTGACTACTGTTTACATGAAATAGTCATTTTAACAATTGCCAGTTAAGAAAACAATAGATATTAAATATATAATAAAAAATAAATTAAAAGAATGTTATATTTTACTTTAATTACAGAAGATATTGTAATCAAGATTGTTGTGACATTCGTTAATGTAGTTAATACATAACACCGGAAACGGATGTAAGCCCGGGACTATAAAAATAGGTAAACAACAAATTAAACAGTAGTTAACATGAGGGAATACACTTCCATTCCTTGGAAGATTAAAATATTTTATAATAGTTTCAGACACTAATTAGAATTAAATAAAACATGCATAAATATTATATTGTAATTCAGCTATAACAATGTTATACTCTCGATGGCAATAAGGTTTTAGCGTGCATAAACGTGATTGTTCATTTACCGATCACGGGCAGAGAAGTAAATATCGGATTTTTACCACTGTTAAATGAAATAGTCAATTATCATCATTAATTATAATTATGATAATTATATTAAAACTATTTCTGATTAAATATGAACACAGTTTACAAATAAGTATCATGTTTTATTTTATTTAATTCAAGGGGATATTGTAATCGAGAATCGGTGTGATTATGACCTTTGTTAAGTTCAAGGCGAGATACGTAACGGAAAAACAAAACACACATATATAGGACTGGAATATATGCATATATATATATATATATATATATATATATATATATATATGTATATATATATACATATATATATATATATATATAAATATATATATATATATATATATATATATATATATATATATATATATATATATATATATATCAATCTAATAAAATACTTCAAAAATGAAATAAGATATATACAAGACAAATAAAATTGATATATTATAGTATTATTTATACCATATTATAATAGTGACACAAATGATGAACCTATTTATTTACTAACGATATGCACGGATAGGTTTGTTTACTTCCTGCCGACGGAAAACGGAAGGGACTATGAGACTACTATTATATCGTAATTATATATTTTAAAAAAATGTCATATAAAAAAAAGAACATCTATGCTCAATGTGTAGATGAAACGAGAAAAAAGATAAGAATAACACAAATACGGTTAGTAAAAACAGTTAATTTATATTTATTAGTGATATGGGACGAAGAAACGATGACGAATGATTAAAAAAAACGGTGAGAAACGCACATGGCGCGTAGGTGTTGCAATTCGAACGTACGACAGTAAACTTCTCCATTTGAAAAAAACAGAGTACGGACTGTAATCCAGATGTTTCCTACTTGGACGATTACCTCTTTTTTACGAGCACTGAAGATCGCCACTCCAAGAAATAAATGCTTTGAATACTTGAACATTATTATAAATATATTAGTGGTTTGGCCGAAACAATTGTATACTGGTAATAACTAAATAGATGTTTTAGTGAAATGGTGTGAAACAGAAAGAAACGTAATGTGGAGGGAGTTAGCTATTTGTCTAATCGCATCATAGCTACCCGTTCTTCGCCTTTTCTATCTCTCAATACTTAACAGAATTACACATTTAGAAATTGCCTTATTTTATGAAACGTTCACAAAGTATAAATCTTATAATTCTAATTGCATTCTCAGATCCAATGTCTTTATGTTACTATTAGCAGCCATTTAATTCCAAAACTGAAATATAAAAATAAAACATACTTTTATTTAAATAAGTTCTAAACTTTTGATTTCAAAAGTGAATAAGAAAAATAAAAGACAGGAAGAATAGATAGAAATAACAGAGACAGACTACTTTTGAAATATTGAGAATGTTAAAAGCCGTAGGCAATAATTCAGCGTGTAAAGTGAAAATCGGTTTTGGCGACGACGACGACGACCTGTCTTGACAGTTAGTACATCACATTGGCCAGTAAACCTGAGGCGAGTTTTTTTATACATCGATAAATAAAAAGAATAACATGAACGAAAGACATTTCAACATTCAGACACATTTTACTGGGAAATTGTATGTGGGAGGAGAGATTCGATTCTCACCAGATGGTTTGTTATCTGCTCGTTGACAGAAACCAGCGGAGGCAGCTAAAATAGTTGGCTCAGTCGGTATTCACGTCTTTTTCTAAAGGTGACCACAGTTGAAAGACAGCAGCAGTTTCTTATTCATTTTTGTTTTTGTTAACAGCCGTCGTCATATTCTTTTAATTATATCGGTTGTAAAATGTATTAATTAAGGGAAAGTACACGTACATTTGCGTGCATTTTTATAAAACACTCTCAATATAACGTGTGTCTCCCACAGCATACCCCGGATAATGCAATGCAATGCAGACCAATTACAAAAACCAACCGCAGTCTTTTTCTGGTTGAGAAAAAAAACAACTTATCAGATTATCCGCTACTTGTCATTAGCAACTTCCTGCCTGTGACGAATAACCTGTTACGTTACACTAATTCCAATCTTTAAATTTCTAATGCGATTTCCCACTTTTCTGCTTCATCTAACCTCACAGAAAACTCCGATATTACTATTATTTTACACACCTGGGTCTAGTATTGCTACATTACCACATTTAATTTTAACGTATTTTAATTAGAATGCAAGTCGTTAACTAATAACACAAATTAATTTTTGCATCTTTGTTACTCTTCCGATGGATACTGCACCCCATAGACTGGTATTGTCTTGCCCTGCGGGGCTTGATTTACGCCGATCTATGGGTCTGTCCTGTGCAGTTCTAAGAGGTCCACCCTCCCAGGCTTCGCCTCCCCTCTTTGGGGAGGAGTAAGTTTATTGCTTACTGCCTGCGGCGCCCCTACCGGGAATGCCGACGGGGCTGCCCAGGCAATTTTTAAACCCCACTTTCCCGACCCGACCTTGGGTCACATCTTACTTGTGGGAAACCTGGCCTTGTGCCTAACTCCTGGAGAGGAGTAAATCAATACTCTATTATTCTCTATCACCAACCTGTACTTCCATTTATTTATCTACCTCCCACAGTGGTAAGATGTGACACAAGGTCGGAAAGTGGGATTTGATAAGTCAGTACCCTAGAGGAAGAGCACTTTGACCTATAAAAATTGCCTGGGAAGCCCCGTCGGCATTCCCCGGTAGGAGCGCCTCATGCGATTAGCAATAAACTAACCCCTTCTCAAAGGGTGAGAAGGCACAGCCTGAGAGGGTTGACCTCCTAGAACTACACAGGACAGACCCACAGATCAGCGGAAATCAAGCCCCGAAGGCCAAGACAATACTGGTCTATGGGGTGTAGTATCCATCGGAACAGATACTACACTTTCTTCTTAGCCAAAAGGCCGAGAAAGTTGTATTTATCTACCTCCCACAAGGTAAGATGTGACACAAGGTCGGGAAAGTGGGATTAGAAAAACCAGCACTCGAGAAGTTGAGCACTCTGGTCATTAAAAATTGCCTGGGCAGCCCCGTCGACATTCCCCGGTAGGGGCGCCTCAGGCAGTAAGCAATAAACTTACTCCTCCCCAAAGAGGGGAGGCGAAGCCTGGGAGGGTGGACCTCCTAGAACTGCACAGGACAGACCCATAGACCGGCGTAAATCAAGCCCCGAAGGCTAATACAATACGAGTCTATAGGGGCGCAGTATCCATCGGAACAGATACTACACTTTCTTCTTAGCCAAAAGGCCGAGAAAGTCCTGCCCTTCAAATTATCCGTATTTAAGAACTAATTGAAGTGACTGTCTAATAATATAACTATAATCTATTCTCTCTGTTCACCACTAACTCTCACATTGCTGTTTTGCCTTAGTCAAAATGAATGTTCCTCTACTTGAAGAAGTGCCTTATTTTAATAGACTCTTAAGTCTGACGTTCACCCCAGATCTAATATGTAAGACTTATATCCAGTCCGTTGCTAAGGTCACTCAGAAAAGGGTATAATAATTCTACCACTCCAGAAGGAACGTTACTACTCTTATTATATCAAAGGCAACTATGTCCAAATATGGAATAAAGCTGCCATATCTAGGGTGAGCTCGACATAGCACACTTTCCTGACATTGTACTAAAGCGACTTCACAATCTAGTTATGGGGTGCTTTTTTTGCTTCCCTGCAATTCCTTTCTCATAGAAGAGATTTAGCTAGTCTCTCTTTCTGCTCTATCGTAATTAACATGGAATGTGCTAGACTGAGCTCACATATTGTGTTCCTCCTTGTAAGACATTCACATCATGCACTCGTTTTTCTACGAGTTGTCTTTTCTCCTTTGATGCCCTAGCGCCAGGCAGAATGTTCAAATACAGAGCTTCTTAGTAGACTTATCGCCTGTGGAACACGTTGCTGCGGGTCTGCTTCTTTACTGATTACAACTAGTACGTCTTCAAGTCCAATGTTAACAGATACTTGTTAAAATCCGTCCCCATATTTTTCTCTCATCTTTCAGCTGACAATAATTTTAGTCTCATTAACCCCTTTTCCTGACTGGCTCTTGGCCTTGATAAACGGTGTCCTAATAGTAAAAAAAACAAACAAGTATAATGCCACCCGTTGAGTCACCAATCCATTTAGGGTTATATTGTTAGAGTCATAACAATCTGAGTTTGCAAAGAATGTTAAATTTTAAAATAAAAACACCCAATCCACTATTAGTATTTCTGTTCACTATATAACCCTCCATCTTTTTTTCTCTTTATCTATATTCAGCGTTTAATCGTCATAATCTATTCCCTATTGTTGATAATGAACTGCTCCAATCTAATATAAACCGTATCGAAAAGGCACAGGTGGGTCAAACATAATCCTGTTAGATGGGGTGAAAATGATAGACATATATTAATAAGAGAATTATCACTTCATGACTTAATTGCAAATTACGGTTAATTAGCACAATTAAGATAACATGGTTGTATTTTAAACATACCTCAATCCCAAAGCTGAATAATATTTTAGCATATATTTTATGTGATTAATATATGTAGAAAAATCGTTAAGGAAACCAACATTTATTCATTCAGCTTTAATGTAATAATTAATTAACTTATTGCGATTCTTTTACATTGATTCAAATATTAACAGTTTGTTTTAAAATTCCCATTCATTACGCAATTTTGCAGAAGACCACGCACACTGTTTTTAAAACTAATTAATAATTAAAAATTAAATAAATTACTATTAATGTAGTACTCATAATTAAAATACCATATTTTTAAGTAGACTAAGCAAATTTATTTTTAAACATTTAATCTCAAATCCGACGGTATAAACATCAATGTCCACTGACAAAATATCAATCATGTATTCTTTAGCGTAATTAAAATATCACAAAAATGTAACAATAATTAAACTTAACATTGTACTAACATTACTAATTTCTTCATAAATATTTAGTTTAATTATAGTTCGTCAGTGGATACCCCCATGAGCAATTTTAATTATCTATGTGTATTATTTTTTACTAGCTGGTTATAGTCGGCGTTGCCCGGGAGTCCATTTAGCTACTACCTGGTTTGACATTCACTGCGGGCGCGTTGAGCCGGCTTTACTCGAAGGAGAAACGTTCTAGGGAATATTACATTTAGAAGTAGTTTACAGTCGAATGGATATCCCGATCTGAGTAGATGGCGACGTTAATTTAGCAGATTAATTTTTAGCAGAGAGATGTTGTCTTCTACATACAGCGTCTGGTATTATTAAATGGTTACCTATCTGCCCAGCATTATTGTACCGGATACATGAGTTTGTCTACTTAATAATAGATTAAATCCACACAAACAACATTCATCGAAAAAGGATGAAAGTTATAGGCATACACATAGTCAGAGATTGGCCCTTTAGGATTTATCAGTAAACTAGCACGGCTACCCGGCGTTGTTCGAGGTCATAAAAACACAAAATAGAAAAAAAAGCTACATATGATTATCTGTTACTAACTTTATTTAGCTTAAGCCATCATGCGTATTTCCAGAAATCATGCATTCATTTCTTGGTTTTCCATATTTATTACATTTTCACCGGATTATCGGACTGTTCCAAAACAATTTTTTAGCGACCAGCAATATGGATTTCGACCTGACTGTGATATCGCACAGGAGTAATCACTCTATCAATGGTGGCCTCTTTTCTAAGTAGATAGCCCTTAATATATGAAAATACTTCGATAGGGTTTGGCAGAAAGATTTGCTCCACAACCATCAATTTCATGCTCTCAGATAGGTCTAGAAGAGTAGTTATAGAACGGCAAGAGACAGAAAGGAACTGCATCAATGTCGGCGTACTCCAAATATCCATTATGGGTCCAACACTCTATCTGATCTTCATGAATGATCTTCAAAATCATATTCTGAGAGCATTCGTTAACATCTATGGAGACGATACAACTATTTATGGCAACTCTTCAGAGAGCATTGATGATCAAGATTCACTTTGGAGCTCATGATGCAATGGAGAAAGAAGTGGGTGGCTACTTTTAATTATTTTCTTTTCACCACATCCCTTATCCTCATTCGACATGGATTCGTGGATTAGCTTCTAGGGCTAACATTCACTCTATACCTGAAATGGAATACTTACATTAACTCTGTTCCTAATGATGTATGTAAAACTCATTGGATTATTTTACCGCTTAATGATCCTGAATCGTGATGCAGTCCTCCACTGTATAACAGCTATGGTCGCCTTAAGATAAAGAACCGCTGTCTTATCTGGTGATATGCCGATCAGACCACTCTCTCTTACCTTGACAAAGTACAGAATTGACTACGAAATCTTGTGGGGATAATTACCTATCGTCTTTGAAACTTTTTTCAGACGGAAGAGATGTTTTTAGCATCTCCTAACTGTATCGTAATGTCCATTGTAGTTGCTCGACTGGGCTCCAATCCTTGTTTCCCCTTTAAGACATTTACAGTAATAACGCGTCTTGCTACATTCACACTAAAAAACTTCCCCCTGTCGGTCTCTTTCTCTCTCTCGCTATCACTCTCGCTATCACACACACACACACACACTCTCTCTCTCTCTCTCTATATATATATATATATATATATATATATATTCTTTGAACGCATTTTGCCTCTATCTTTATGTTAAAATTCAAAAGATGCTTACAAAAATGAACTTTCCCAAATTTATAACTACCAGCGACCATGCGCGATCAAGTTCTATTTAAAACAGACAGTTGCACCGTTAGTTTACAACATCTAGCGAGACACTTATACAAGACCAAGAAGGATTATTACGAAAAATAGGTTCATAACTTTTTATTTCTCTAAGCTCTATCGAGGCTTGTTTTATCAAGCGAAATATTAGATAAAAAAATCAAGATGAAGAACAAATATATATATTTTTTTATTCTTATTTTGGATTTAATAAAAAATATCTGCATCTAACACATGGTTTCTTTGAAGGCATTTCGGATCTATCTTTATATATATATATATATATATATATATATATATATATATATATATATATATATATATATATAATAATTTTATTTACACAGACATGTACAAAATCTGCGACACTGGCATGTCGATGTTATCGATAAACAGTTACCATAAACTGAGATCTCATCAGGCAGAGTTAGAATCCGATCTAAACCTCAGATCATATTTGGAGAGAACCCGGTTAAAATTCTCTGGATTACCACCCTGTGGATATTTTTCACCTGGATTATTACCATTATTATATATATATATATATATATATATATATATATATATATATATATATATATATATATATATATATGTGTGTGTGTGTGTGTACCAAAATCTAGACAGAACCACTATGAACAATGTTATATCTTACAATATCATACACCCGTGGAACAGGAAACTAGGTTTATGTGTTTCAAACGATTACAGTTTGGTCGTCTTCAAGTCTGATGTAAAGAAATACTTGTCGAGCCGCTGCATCTAATCCTCTCGTGACGGCGATCATCGTCCAACCAACAATTATTTTTAACCCTTTTCTTGGAGTTTCAATTTGCAGAGCGACTGATCGATCAACATGTGGAGATTTGAAGATGCATTATGCTGTTTAATCAATTGAGACGAATCATTTTTTATTTATATTAATTTGAATTTAAAAACCCTCTGATTTAGGAAGTCCGGAAGACGTATACAGAATGTGTAGTAAACCTGATAGGAGCATGAGTTACTCACTGACCCTTGTGAAAACAGCTACTCAGACCAGGCGAAGTGCCTCCAACTTGTATACTGTGGTTATAATGTAGATAAGGTGACCCCCCCCCCAAGAAGTGCTTGTAGGCAGACACCCCTGAGCTGCGCCTGGTTATGCACAATTTTCATTTTGAGGATGAATCAATACCGTATAATGTAGTGACTTATGCGTGTGTTATCAGTACATGTTTTGTTTAGGTTCAACTGTCGAATTTCCTGTGTTCAAAATATTATTAATTTGCGAGTTATATTGTTCTCATCTCACATGCATTTTGATGCGACGAATGGAAACACATGACACTCAACAACATCGATAAAGAAAAACACTTTGATAACAATTTCTGAGGCACCTTTTATTCGCGATTCGATTACATCCATTTGCTTATTTCCGTTGACTATACCAATCACGAGATCTAAGACCAGTGAATTACTCTTTAGAGACTTACCCTACGGAATCTGTATGCGCATAAAATGACTACACCGTCGTGTGACTAAAAGGACGCACCGTTGGCAGGCTTCGACGATTCTCGTTTATACACTTTTGAGCTGTGTTTGGGTTTCCAGAGCCAACACGTTTTATTGGAAGTAGTTAAACTTTATTGGATGTAATTTTCAAATGCTTTACAATACAATTTTTTGTATCTAATGTTATTATTATTATAACAAAAATTGTATGTGCCCGATCTTGCCTATGGAATTAGCATGCTAATTGTTCACTAGCTACAAAGAATGCAACTTTTAAAATAATCATTTCGAAGTCTGATGACCAAGAGCGCTTCATTCATAATTTAATGAAATTGCCTTCTTTCTTTACTTCTAAGGAGTAGTAGTAGTAGTAGTAGTAGTAGTAGTAGTAGTAGTAGTAGTAGTAGTAGTAGTAATGTAAGTTGTAAGAAAACGAATATTAGTATTATTTGTTATAGTATTGATGGAAGTAGTGGCAGCAATAGTGTCTTCCTTTTTTTACATTGGATATACCTATATGTGTAAATATTCTTGGAGGGAATGTACAGATATTTACACATGACGCGATATTCGAGGTGACTTTGTGAAAAATAGTGTTAAAGACGAAAACAAATCCATTCAAGGTAAAAATAACTGAGAAAATATACTTTTTTATTAGAGATCAAGTTACTGTTAGTCTGACATATATAGAAAGTTGTGAGATATGTTCTCCCTCTGAGTACGTTGGCTTCAAAGATACTAGAAGCTGTTTCGAAGCTCCCATAATTCTACAGAGACCGGAACAGGAAGATGGAGTACGTCGCTGTACCGGCTAGGTAACAATTACCCAAATTTCAAGGCAAATAATGACGTTATTTGCTCTTCTTTTTGAACTGCTTTTATAAGTCCACCGACAAGGGGAAAAGTAGAATATCTGTAGGACTGGTACTGTAATCAAAGCAGATAGACGTTACAATATAATGAGCGCATTAACTGGTGCATCAACCACAGAGACGAACAGCTGTTTCTGCCAACTAACAAAAAACAACAGACTTCGAATAGGGCGAAAACGAACGTTACAAATTATTCATTAGTGCCACATAGCGTTATACACATATATATCATGGCTGCGATGGAGAATCAAGCAATGGCAGTAACTATTTAAAAAGTCGGCAACGATTCGATTACGCTTACTAAGCAGCAACAAAAAATAGAGTACAACATAATAAAAAAAGGTTCTATTCTGAGTGAAGACCGGTTTAATATGGAACCACCATTGATAAATTAGGAACTCAACAACACCGACACTAATTAGATTGTATTTTTGGTTATCAGTGAAGAGAAGCGTAAAACAGCTTAAAAATAGTTTTACTCAAATCAACAAGACACACACATTCATTAACTAAACCCGGTTTATGGCATGCACAAATACATTTGCGTAAAATCATTAATACATTTCAAAGGAAGCGCCTAGCAGTAATTTATTTTTTTACAAGCGATATCTGTTGCCTGGGAAAATAAAAGTAAACAATAATCACACCATCTAGACGTAACTTTACCGGAAAGATTATTTTCACCCAAAATGCTAGTCCACGATACAAAAACATGTTCGTAAATATTACTAAATGACAAAGTAGAATGAATAGAACCATTGTCATAGAAAAAAATAAAAACGAATTGTTCATTAATGAAACGTCTTTTTGAAAAAACAATGTGCATTTTATTAAAACTTACGACGCCAATCGTATACACATGATCGATATATTTGTTAGATATTGGTCATCAATGCTGTATATAAAGTTAACTTTTGAATCGCAATTTTAGTGCGATATAATTCCTAACTTTATAGAACAGATATAAAACGATTATAGAGATAACGTTGTCTCACTACAAGACAAGGCTAAATTAGATTACAAGTGAATTCTGAACGGACTTTACATTAAATAGTTGTGTTAAATAAATTACATTTATTCTTTTCAGTTGAATCATCATCATCATCATCATCATCATCATCATCATCATCATCATCACATTTGCGTTGGGCGACTTTAAGAAATTGCTTTCCAAAGTAACATTTTGTCAGGTCTTTATTTACACGTATTATCCTCAGATCAATTTTAATCACTTCTTCTCGTGTTTTCATTGAGCTTTCCCTGTGAGCTGAATATGTCACACCAAATGTTCCAAATCTACTAACCCAAGAACTCCCGTCCATTTTTCAAGGGGGGGCTTACCAATGACGTCTAGGCTTCTCTCTATACTGCCTAGATTTAATCATCCTCTTAGGTTATCAGAACTAAGCATGTATTTACTATACACACTACATATGCATCGCAGCATGCTCATATCATTTCGTTCAATTCTATGCATTATGTCGACTCTCATTGACAAGGTTTCACTTCCATACAGCATTAAACATGTCTGATAGACACAGTGGAAACGCTCTGCTGATTAGTAATGGCAAAGGTTACCTGAACTTATTCTATCCACTCCTATTTATTGCAGTCACACAAGCAGCTGCTACTTTCCGTGCTACAATGGTATAACCCAGGAAAGAACACGTCTAGATAACCTCAATAGCTTTGACATCCATATATACTTTCTCCACACTTTAGTTCTTATCCGTCTCCCTCGTCTTACACACACATTGCTTATCCTGCCCCAATCTGTCTGAAAGCTGATTACTTACAATTAGACAGGAAACATAAAGGCACTTCTGTAGTATATATGAAGCAGCAGATTTTCTGTCCTTCTACTGAAAATAAAGGGAACCGGAAGTGATTTTTTACAACATAAAAAAATGCAAGACTGGTTTGTTTTTGGGTAACAATTAACAATTTCTTTTTTTTATTATTTGAAGTAAAAAAAATTTAAATAAAAAACCCTAACTATAACCCTAAGCCCTAAACCCTAACCCTAACCCTAAACCCTAAACCCTAACCCTAACCCTAACCCTAACCCTAACCCTAACCCTAAACTCTAAACTCTAACCCTAACCCTAAACCCTAACCCTAACCCTAACCCTAACCCTAAACCCTAATCCTTACATTAAGAAATCAGGCGGTGTGCCTGTAAAAAATCTATTGTTTTTTGCGGCTGGTTCATTAAATTACCAATGTCTCGAAGATTAATCTCATTTAACTCCATTTTCTAAATACTAAATTCAACTTCCGGTGAATTCTGAATGAATGGTACTTGGAGAAAAAAAAAACGGAACTCTTAAATTTCGATTACTTAATCGGCAGCTGCTTCATATATACTACAGAAGTGCCAAAATAAATGATTAAGACCGCATGCTCTCCGACGAGTTGTTCTCTCAATCGTTCTATGCCTACGTGTGTTTAAAAGATCTGCAGAAGATTTATGATGACGTAACTTAGTCGGGAACATGGGTCATTAGTCGGTTTCTCGGTAATCTAAAACAAGAAAATCTCGCCACAAACAATAACAAATATTTATATTAACCCAGGTATGTTGCAATAAAAACGAAACACTTATATGTAGTGGTTAAACCCATTTTAAAAATACCTGAATCAGGTTTTTGATTCAGGTGTTAGTCTTGTTTATTTGGCTAAAAATATTCATAAAAATGCGATCTAATTAGAGTCGGTATCGTTGAGTCGCGAGTTCATTGACGGCAGTTTTATATTAAAAAAACTTTGGCCTTTTGGCCAATATCAAAGTGTAGTATCTGTTCCGATGGATACTGCACCCCATATACCGGTATTGTCTTGGCCTTCGGGTCTTGATTTACGCCGGTCTATCGGTCGTCTGCCCTGTGCAGTTCTAGGAGGTTCACCGAGGGGAATGCCGACGGGGCTGTCAGGCAATTTTTAATGGCAAGAGTGCTCAAATTCTCGAGCGCTGGTTTTTCAAATCCCACTTTCCCGACCTTGTGTCACATCTTACCGTGTGGGAGGAAGATAAATAAACACTTTTACTCAGAATAGGACTTTTTAAAGGAATTGTATTTCAGCTTAATAAGCATAGCTGAATAATTGCCGGCTTTTAAATATTTACTGCAGCTGCTTTCATTTCGTCTGCTTTAGACATGTACATGTGTCTGCAACTTTCATGAATATATGTTTGTAATTATCACTGTATGGAAAACAATTAATATCTCAAAAAGCTACGTTCTCTATGGAATATACAATAGAGATTCAGGCGAAATAAATATGTCTACGCGGTGAGTATCTCTTGTGAGATTCTATGAAAAGAAAAGCGTTGTTACATATTTCAGTTTTTGCTAATTAGTTGTCTGGTTTATTGAAAATAAGTAAAAGACGCGGATCTAAACTATGTACGTTTTTACCATGCCCATTACTTTTTACTATGCCTTATTACTTTCTTAGTATTTACTGCTCCTATCTGCATGAAACTAGTATAACGAAACAGAAATGTTAGAAAACTATCTAGATTAGTATATTATACATACGGTTAACATTTAGAATATACGTATGTGAAATTTTAAGAGGGGTTCTTTTTTCATGGGTCACTTGGACGAATATATTCAGCACATAGTGGTAACGTAGATATACGGAACAACTTCAATTGTTTTTCTCGGACAATTGCTTACTGATGATATGAATTTCATAAAAATAAGAAAATATTTGAAGTTTTAAAAAGGGGGCTCAGCCTCCATAGCTCCCTTAAGTTAAGAGATCACTGATTGATTCTGGACCACTTCCATGGTCTTTTCCAGAAAATTTTAAACATAAGATTTAAATATCATAAATATATATTTAAAGTTTAAAGAGAGTTATTCTCTAATAGAGACGTTAGCGGTGCAATTTAAGATTTTGTAACACTTCCATTGTTTTACCCGGTAAATTTTACATAACAATACATTTTTAGATGTTATGTAGATTCCACAACTTCTTTCCTATAGTAAACAGGCACATAACACTCACACATAAATACACATAGAGTTCTGTATATATATATATATTTATATATATATATATATATATAGAGAGAGAGAGAGAGACAGAGAGAGAGAGAGAGAGAGAGGGGGAGAGATAGATAGATAGATAGATAGGTAAGTACCCACTCACACCGTGAATATTGTGCCGAATTGCTTGTGCTTAAAAGTAATGCAATTTATTCCCATGAATCCATATAATTTGCGAATTGTTGTAATACTGTTCATAGATTATATGAGGCTTGAACGAATCTTCATTTCGTTTTAATTTGCATAATCTATATGTTCATTTATTGTGTGTGTGATTGGGTACGTGTTTATATGTTGGTCACTTATGACCTCAGAAACTATGGAGAACAATTATTTCATAAATTACTATTAACTTACCTGGTATGTCATAGAAGGGGCGAAATTATAACACTACTACTTTCACGGTGAAGCAAATACAAGAGTAAAAGTAGAAGGTAATTGCATAAAATTTGGAATGAGACGTCCTTGGATTGCGCGATATATCATATGATTGCGAAATGCCTTACTTGAAAAGATTCATAAACCAGTGAGAAATTAATATATTAATCTTCTTTATTTCTTCCTTTATTGATTAACACATAAATAGTCAGAGGCTAAATATATTAGAGACCATCTCCTCACCAACAGGAAAGTGTTTGAACGTTAAAACCGAGGTATTTTAAATGTGTTAACACTACAGGATACACTTAATTAGATTCTCCATTCATATCTAAATATGCATGACAGTCTTATAAGATATTTTTTGCACACAATAGTTTGACAGCTGAACAAGTTAACACTTTTTACAAGACAATTCGTTTTCGTAATCTTACATTTAAAAAAGTGTAGTTGCATTTACTGATACATGTACATACACATAGTGAGTTTATGTGTGTGTGTGTGTTTACATGTCCTTACGACGTGCTGTTGTTTTAATTACATACTCGTTTTTTTCTTGAATTATAAAACATGAATATATATATATATATATATATATATATTCAGTTTTATTATACTTTATCAGTTTTTTAAAAGTTTATTAATTGAGTAGTGAATAGTTATATCTCTATGCTGATGAGTCCTGATTATAAAGGAAGAAACGTATACGCACATAGATAATACACAACACAAATATGCCTCTAGGTAGGCAAATATCGTGTTAGCAAACTTACAATAGCTTCACGAGTAGTTAACATGTGAACTGCTATTTCGCCGATTAGACCGGCATAAGTCAGCTACAGATAGAAACACATTTATAGCATCAAGAAACTATTGTGAGCGTGTAATAGCCGCAGCTAAAGGCGTAAAACAGAGATAACCATAACACGTATTGACTCAAAGAAATTAAGAACTCGCTATTTCTGGAAAATCTTTAATAGTATGGCGAATAATGAGAAATCAATACTTCCCTCATATAGAACCAGCATAATGTTGATTGCACGGCAACGGATAAGACTGAAATATTTTCCTAGCTGATCACCTTAAACCTTACTTCGACTCCACAAAACGACTTCTTACAACATTTTCTTCTCCGGGCATAAGCCACACCTAGATATGTTATCATCATCCCTTTCCTATTTTCGCGATGTTAAACATTGTAACACATCTAAAGCATGTGGGACGTGATCTGATCCCTGCTATAGTAATAGAACCGTGCTTAATATATCAAAAACATTGGCAACGTCTATAATATATAGATGCCAGCTGAGATTGTTCATGATTGTATGTTGTGTGTAAATAAAGATTAAATGAATATATGTATGTATGTGTAAAATAGATTTTAAAAGGAAGAACGTGTGGCATGAATACTATCCCTTGAAATTGAATTTGTATGCTATTCTTGTATGACTACTTAATATAATAACATTTTTCTGAGAAAAATGAAAGATCTAAGTTGTCTTCGATGGTGGTTCATCAAAACAGCATGACATTAATATAGGCGGGTCCAAGGGATCGCTCCTTTGACATTTATTTTTCCTGATTTTTATTAACGACATCCCTGAGGGAATTGTGTCCGAGTTGGGTATAACTGCTGTTGAGACGTCGCTCGATTTACGACATGCTGGCAAATCAAACGCGAACATCCCCAAGTCAATGGTGAATAGTTATAAAATTACCTCCAGTCTCTAGTGGAAAAGGACCATAAATGGATAGTAACATTTAATTCTACTAAGAAAAAGCTCCTATCCTTAACCATTTATATGACACCTTTCAAACCATCGATTGCCAACGGCTAATAGAAACTTACTTGAGAATAAAGAATTCATACTCCTCGGCCTAACATTCAAACGTAACATGAATTGAACCAAATACATACAAGATATTGCCAATACTGCTGGAAAGAAGGAGAGCTCAATTTGTCGGGCTATAAAACTATTCTCACCTGTCAGTATGCTATATCTCTACAAAGCCACTAATTGCCTATGCATTGAGTATTGTTGCCACTTCTTGGCTGGTGTACTAACACCGAGTCTCTCCCCTTTAAGTAGAGTCTTAACAAGCCTCAAATCTAATAACTTTACACGGTTTACGATGTACCAGTACCTGCTTCGTCGTCGCAATGTTGCGTTTCTGTTTTACTTTGAGAGGGCAAAAGTTTATAAATTACGTCGGAATAAAATCCCTTGAAGTAAATTTACGATTAAGAGAGGAAGGGGTCACTGAAAACGTACACACAACCACACAGAGAGAGAGAGAGAGAGAGAGAGAGAGAGAGAGAGAGAGAGAGAAAAATATCAAAATTTAAAACTAATGCTATAGTTATTGCTTATACTCGTCCTGGAACCACTATTCTAAAATTATATATATATATAGTCTCGGAAGTTTCTCAACACTTAAAACTATATATAAAAAACCCTTAAGCCCCAAGTCGTTCAGTGGAAAATCACTCATGTAAGTCCATTTAATTTTTACAGTTATTATATTAGTTTGCTTCTAACATTATTTAAGGGATCATCAGTTGTTTACCATGAAAAACTGTTTCGGGAATTTAAAAACAAGACAGTATTTAATTTCATGGCTTCCCAGCAGAGTAGATTAGACCCCACTTCCCTTAAAAGACAAAAACATAAACGTTCCGTATACTAAACTTAAGTTGTGTTCCGTATAAATGTTTTGCTAACTTATATTAGTTATTAAAAAAATTCGTCCTTACCTGTGTTGTTCGTCTGTCTAATAACATTACTTACAAAATTGTTGCTGCATTTTAAAGTTTTTAGACGAATCCATTATACTACTTTTTAGTTTTAGTTTTAAATTAAAAATATAAAAAATATCAACATATCCAACAGATAACAGAGCAAATATAAGTCAGTTCATATTATATTCCAATAACCATGCTTTTATTTTATTAAAAATAAAAAAAATAATAAAATAAAACCATGGTTATTGGAATATAATATGAACTGACTTATATTTGCTCTGTTATCACTAGTTGATAATCATCGAGCTGAATCATTTAAGGAGACTGCAAAGTAAAAGGATCTGATAGTATATGCTAATACCTATATTGTCATTAATAATTATATATATATATATATATATATATATATATATATATATATATATATATATAGAGAGAGAGAGAGAGAGAGAGAGAGAGAGAGAGAGAGAGAGAGAGAGAGATTTTGATGTTCTACTGAGAAAATTTAGTAAGGTCCGGAATAAGACCAATAAAAACAAGCTCGATGAACTCCGATTATAGGGGACAGAGCATTTATACGTATATTTGGAGAGTTTACCAAGATATGTTGGTACTTGTTTAGATATTGACCCTAATTTCCGTGACTGCCCGGCAGCAGCAAGCCGACAGCTAACGGAAGCGTCCGAGACCTGCCGAAATCGAAAACGAGGCTGGCAGACGATAGCGATTTGAAGGAGAGACGCTTGGCACTTGTAGAAAATGAATTTCGAAGTGCATTAACTTCTGCCAGCAGAAAGCTCTGCTGGCAAAAGTTATACGATGTATGCGATGCGGCCGACTTTGCCGGCTGGTACCGCGAAAGATTGTGACGGAGAAATATGCCTGGAGATGCCCAACCCAGGAATGCCGGGCTTGGATTTCGTTGCGATCGGTGACGTTTTTTTTTCGCGGTCAAAACTCGCAATTTCAACAATTTTGAAAATGATATACCTGTGGTCCCAGGATATGGCGACCGGGAAAAACTTATTAAAGGAATGCGGCGTACTGTCTAGAGCCACGCAAGTGGACTGGAAAAATTTCTTGCTCCATCCTCCTCTTCTGCCTGTATTTCGCTAAGCCCCCCTCCAAAAACGAAAAACAAGCCCTTATCCTTCCAGGAAAAGAATGTAATGAAGGAAAGAAAGGCCTAATGTAGAAAAAAAGAAAAAAAGAAAAAAACACCATCCAAAAAAAGCTAAAATAATAAAAAAAAAACAATGCGTAATTGCAACAAAAAAAAAATGGTTTACAAAAGTTACAAAAAAAAACAGTTTCTATTATTTTCGCGTTTTAAAGTTAAAAAAAACAGTGTATTTCAGTTTAAAAATAATAATAATAAAAAAAGTTTGTTTATTTCAGCTATGCGTTTGTTCATTTATTTCATTTTTCGTATAAAAATATATGCATTTCTTTTTTCGTATATTCATCGTCTTACATTTTTGTCGTCTGCCGACTCAGCAGGTCTCGGACGCTTCCGTTAGCTGCGGCTTGCTGCTGCCGGGCAGTCACGGAAATTAGGGTCAATATCTAAATAAGTACCGATATGTTTTCCCTTTCTTCCAGAGAGGATTCATCACAACGAAAATATATTTCATTTTATTATTTATTTGTTTTGTAAAGCTATAGTTCCCTACACGTGTTTAGCTTAGCAAGCACTTTGCTAGGCAGTTCATCAGGGGAAATACAAATCTAAGATATTGACCTACACAACTGACAATACCCCACACAAACCCCTGTAAATCTATATTGCGCTTTTTCGGTATTTACTCCCCACTTGTTTTCGCATTATTTATGGGTGAATTTTCTATTTTTACTGCGTACAATTATCGAGGATGTCTCTAGACAATTCCATTATAAAAAAATATCAAATATTTTGCAGTTAGGAATAACTAGCATATACAAAGTTTCTGTAAAATGATCCTATATTTCCTGACTGTCACCAATTTCCGAACAGTATGACGCACAAGTGATAATAACCTTAGTTATAATGTTATGGTGTAACCACTTTGGGGAGGTGCGGGTATCAGTCGTAGACGTATTTGTGTGGTGGTGGTGGTAGTAACTAATCAATTTACTTTTCTATATTTTTTCTATTACTCGTGCAAAATAGCGCGCAAGTTATTATATACGCATTTACGTACTTTTTTTAAATTTGCTTTTGTAGTCTTTTAGTATGTTCTTCACTTTTTCTTTTAAAATTGTTATGGTATTATCCGTAGAGGCTATACGAATGTGCTCCGATGAACTGTCTACTCTGGTGCCCTCTTAACGTAAATTAACGAGACCAACTCGACAATCAGCTAAATTCAATCCATTCACTGTGGAGGTCTCCAGACGCCGGAGAGCCTTCTACTCCAATAGCTTATCTCCTCGTGCTGCTGACCCCTAGAACACCCTCCCTACTCCCTGTTTCCCCGACAGTACCGATATGCAGAGGGTTAAAACTAATGTAAACAGACATGTCGCTACACTGCTCCTAACTTGGGGTGTCACCCAAAACCCACACCCACATTCTCAGTAACCTTTTACAGCTATTGTTTGGGGTTAAATATGTTTAAAAAATATATAAATAAATAACGTGGGGGCGTTTACGAACTGCACTTGTTCGCCAGTTTTTTGTGCTTGGTAAAACTAGTCCATTCGGGGTTTAATTAGACATAGTTTTATCGAGGTGCATCAGCATGGGTGGAAAGACATGGCCAGAGTGCATACATTCAGAGGACGGGTGTTTCTACACCATAAAACAACACTCAGTGATCTAGTGGGAGGTGACGGTTGTTAAGTGGATATCGACACGGACTGAGACCTGGGTGTTCTAAGTACGAATCCAGTCGGTTCCACAGTACCACTGTCACTTAGGGATGTTGGCAACTTTCTCGTGGTCCTTCCGGTAAGTACCCGCTGTCTTCCCAGCAAGATTTCTAACTAGAAACACATCAGGGAAACTAATGCCAACACCAGAATCTTCTTATTCACATGGAAGAAGAAGTGATCTAGTGAATCCACTACTTTATAGAAATTGTGATACAACAAAAACTCATTATATGACTTACGCACTGTTCTGGCAAGTATTTTGAAATTGAAGAAACTAAAATAACAAATAAATCGGTAAAAAAAGTATCCACGAACATAACTGTGGATGTTTCATAGTAGATATACCTAAAAGAAGAGATAATTAAATACGGAAAAAGCATATATATATATATATATATATATATATATGCTGCATTTAGGCTGCAGATTTTGATTCAGGGAAACATTATTAAATAACACCAAGTGTTTTTGCTTGATGAGACCGAAACACTTAATGGACCATTCGGAAAATTGAACAAATAAAAAAAGTGTTATCAAGCAAAAACACTCCGTGTTATTTAATAATGTTTGCTTTAATATATATATATATATATATATATATAGAGAGAGAGAGAGAGAGAGAGGTGTATATATATAGGTGTATATATATATATATATATATATATATATGTGTGTGTGTGTGTGATGGGTGTATATTATATTTAATGTGAAATACTATATAAGTATTTTGATAAGCGGCCACAACACCGAAGCTCACATAAATCATGAACCGCGCAGACTGGATGTTTACATTGACCTGAGTTCTTTGTAGTTGTACGACTACACACCTGGTTAAGAAGTGCTGGTATATTTAACAGTCGGCTGCTCGCCGTGCTTTGCATCATATATGTAAGTTAGTAGACTTATTTGTATGTGATGTGTCGCTTCGAATGCTAAATTAGCATGTGTCTCAATAAGAAGGCTAAACTCAAGTATCAGGCTACTGATGTGTTGTTTTTATGGTTTGTGTGGGCTTATTGCGTCTTATTGTGGATACATATATATATATATATATATATATATATATATATATATGTGTGTATTTATTTATATATATGTTTATAGATACATATATACATATATACATATATAAATATATATATATGTATATATGTATGTATGTATATATATATATATATATCTATGTATGCATATATATATATTTCCGAAAGGATGACACATATACGTATGTAGATACAACACATATTTATAATTATGTGTCACCCCTAAATCTAAGCTGGGCTTTGTAATTAGTAGTATTAACACAGTCACCATCGTGGCTTTAATGCATGTTTCTTTCAGTAGTCGAACACTTTGACGACAGATGAATTTAAATAGGTATAATCTCTCGCTGATTTATCGAGGTGCTGATAGCGGACGTGTGGGACTTTGGAGTTCAAATCCGGCGAAATAGTTATCATAAATATTTATTATTTTGCATATATATATATATATATATATATATATATATATATATATATATATATATATATATATATATGTAGAGAGTGGAAAATTAATATGAGAATTATTAATATCTCCCAAATTTCTATATACGTCTTAATAAATATCATGAGTGCATTATTTCTTCCACTTCATCCGAACCGCAGGCAACGCCAACGGCTTGTTTTGATACACCATTATCAAACTCTAAATGGTCTCTCTTGGAAATGGCGGCAAACACCATCCAGAACTTTCGTGTGAAATTAATATCAGATAAATATTCACCCCAGAATCTTAAATATGAAATTGTGAATACAACGAACTCATTTGTTTTTTACCCAGGAGAATAATTGTGTAATAATACATACAGTGTGCATCCATTCTATTTCGTATCTAGTGAATAGGTCATATCCTTATTATCCCATCAATATACAAGTGAGCTATAACATAATTTGTTGTTATATGTGTACTTTTATGTAATATTCACTTCGTAAGGATTTTATGGGAACTTGTGAAATATAACATTTCTGTGTGATGAAAAGATTCTCACACAACGACGATTAAAAACTATATCATAAAGGCTACATGGAGGAGTAGTAATTTGATTTTATTGCACGGAGCTTTTTGACCTGATTATTTCTTTAATCTCCGGATTCTTGCAAAGGGTGAACATGTACACAGAATGTATCGGCTACAGTGATCCGCTAACTGAATTTATTAATAGTAATATTTTTGCTGTAAAGCTTTTTGTAGGACAGGTTAAAGATACACTTTTTAATCATATTAATTTTCGTCTACTTCATTTCTTCCGCTGTTCTATCTCCATTGTTCTACCTCTTTCCCTCTAACTGTAAATCGGACGTTTTGTCTCTTTTAATAGTGTGAATGCTATACAGAAAACTGTGTAATTTAAATATTTGAAAAAATCAACACTAAACACAGTGTGATATAACTTTACTGTATATATATATATATATATATATATATATATATATATATATATATATATATATATATATGCATACATATAAATATATATATATACATATATATATATATACATATATATATATATATATATATATATATATATATATATAGATCAATGACCGAAGAGAGATACAGATATGCAGATGACAACTCTATTTCATCATCGATCGTTCAATGCATGGTGTACTCGATAAATATAAATGATAACGTGTCCGATAAAGGGCGACTGAATGCAATATACTTCATATTGTTAATTACTTAGAAACTGGGAAAATACTAAAAAAAACGTAATTCTATCGCTAATAAGAAAAACATAACAAATCAACATTATTTGATAGGCGATAAAAATCTCACATAAGTTTGCCAAGTCGTTATAGCCGGATAGTAAAGCATCAGGCTATAGACATCGAGGGTCTGATTCTTTACCCAAGCTAGCCATGTTGATGACAGCTTATAGCAAGACACACGTGAGCATTGATGTTTTATATACGTAAATTAATATAGATATACATATACACATATATATAGCATTCACCGAAAAGAAAAGACAATGTGTCTATTGATGTTTTTATGTACGTAAATCAATATATACATATATATATATATATATATATATATATATATATATATATATATATATATATATATATATATATATAAAGAGGTGTACTAAAAGCGAACTTTTAGGAAAGGTAAAACCCTATTGTGAAGAGTATACAGCTCAATATCCAGGATAGAGCAGGTAGAAATGAAGGAGAATGGAAAGGAATTAGAGAAAGCAAAAGCCAAATCAAAATTCAATTCAAAAGTTCAAAGCAAGGTATATTCCGCAAAAAGGCAATTTATTCAAGTTAAATTTTCCTTAAGCCAGGCTTTTCAAAGATCAAAATCTTATCATCAGAGCAAGTCGCTGGGATAGATAAGTTGGCAATGGCCAAGATTTAAAATTTGAAAAAATGAAATAAAAGTTGTAGGGAAAGAAACGCAGGGCAAAACTGTGCCAGGGTGCAAGCAAATGTCCGATTGCCAAAAAGTCCGGTGTCGAAGAGTCCAGCGGAGAGAATAAGATGTAGATAGGTAGGTCGTTAGAGGCACGAGAAGTAATGAGAGAGGTTTCAAAGTTAAATTCCAAGAAGCCACAACTTCAGGTACGGCGAAAATAGAAAATCCAAAAAGGTTAAAAAGTCCAATAAGAGGTACATTCGATGATGCAGGCAGGCGTCAGAGGAGATTAAGATGGAAAATATTCGCCATTAAAGATACTTCCCGGGCAGAGATGACAAAGGAAAGTGTTTTAAAGTGGGAAAAAGGGGCAGCGAGAATATTTAAAGCCTGCCCAGTTGAGAAAGCCGGCTATAAATGAAGAAAAGCAAAGACAGTGAAAACAAGAATATAATATGCGACCAGTAGGCAAGGGAGGAAACGGGTAAGGGGTGTGTGGGAGGAGAAAGGGACGGGTACGATGAAAAGAGAGGGGGGAGGAGAAAGGGAGCGATGCGGTGAAGGAATGCGGATAAAACTAAGAGTGTGAAAGTGGGGGGGTGAAACATAAAGTTGAAATTGGAAGTTAGTGCGAATTAGGATTCAACTAGAAAAGGGGAAAAAGGAGTGGGGGTAAGTTAACGAATGTTAGGATAAGGGGTTAAAATATCTTGGCCATTGCCAACTTATCTATCCCAGCGCCTTCCTCTGATGATAAGATTTTGATCTTTGAAAAGCCTGGCTTAAGGAAAATTTAACTTGAATAAATTGCCTTTTTGCGGGATATACCTTGCTTTGAACTTTTGAATTGAATTTTGATTTGGCTTTTGCTTTCTCTAATTCCTTTCCATTCTCCTTCATTTATATATATATATATATATATATACATACACATATATAACCACATATATATCATGTTTCAAAATTAAGGAAAATGTTTAATATTCTCAGCTTCCATTTTCTCTACTATATATATATATATATATATATATATATATATATATATATATATATATATATCAGACATTTCAGAATCATCGAAATATACTTGCAAGATATTTTCCGAAAATATATGTATTAACCAAAATCACAATGATAAACACATTTTCAACATGAAGTCAACCCGCCGTGAAAACGAAGTTACGGCGTTGTTTTGTTCCTCAAGCTTAACTCTTATGCACAACTTTAATTCGACAAGCCTTTTCGGTTGCTTCAACGTGTCTGAAAAGCAGAAGTTGGGGGGGGGGGTCGAGACAGCCAACTTGTCTTCTATCCTTTCAAGATCACATTCACATCTCTGAATGATGATTCATCACATTAAATAACACTAGTTGATTGAACTTTGTATAATTCAATTTATCATTTGAAGCGGATTCAAGGTACTATTCTTCGTTATTCGAATATTCTGCATATGCATAGACGTATTATAGTAAACCTGAGTTACTCAAACCCAATTATTCCTGGGTTTTGGGGATTATGTATGTTCGAGAAAATAAATAACATTGTTCTACTTTGCTTCAATATTTGTAATTAACTCACCAAGTGCCAATCTTCTTTTAAGTTTATGTCTTTCACTCTCTTCCTCTCTCATTGTATCTTATTTTATTTACCACATCTTATTTCACCATTACTCATTCTGTGAATCCCCTCTCTCTGACCCTCTCTCTCTTTTTCTCTTTTTATATACAGTGGAATGTAAAAATGGAAAAAAAGCCTATTATTAACAAAAAGGTTATAGGGCAATGAGTGTTATAACGATTTAAGCCGTGACTAAGAATGAAAAAGAATATATATATATATATTATATATATATATATATATATATATATATATATATATATAGAGAGAGAGAGAGAGAGAGAGAGAGAGAGAGAGAGGGAGAGATAAATAAAGATAGAGAGATAGAGAGATAGAGAGAAAAAGAGTAAATAAAATAGAAACAGGTAGGACACGCCTTATTTTGAATGTTGTGTGTTCATTTATAAATTTAATTTCCTTTAAAACTTCCGATTAAGACAATTTATCCCAAGCGAATTTGCTGACTAACCGTGCTACATGTTTGAAGTATCCTATAAAATAACACATATAATTTAGCAATTAACTGGTAATAACGACGGAGAGAAGAATATACATTGAAATACCAATAAAAGCACACCAACAATGTATATCTACGTTAGGTCAACACATACTGGACAATTACAAACATTATACTAGTGTATGTGCCATTGCTTATTTTAAAAATATTAACATTGTTCAATTAAACTTTGATCTGATCGTTATAGAGTATATTTTCACCACCAAACGTTATAAGTTCGCGAAACAACACACATCTATTTTGCGTTCAAACTATTCAACGCGGTAGCATCTTTTCCTACAGAACATTTTGTCGCTACTTGATAACATATGAATATATTCGTTATTTTTTTCCAAATTATTCTGCCATTATTTCTTTTGAACATAGATGAAGTGAACTTAGTTATGAAAAAAAATTGTAATTTTTGAGAATGCATACTTCATTTTATCAACCGAATAGGGTGGCTGATAATTATTCGGGTTACTCTTATAAGATTATCTGTTGGACATAAAATTCGAAAATGTTTGTTATTACGTGCTGTTCTATCTGCGTCAGTCACTAAAACTGTCAATCGATGCGCGTGATTCTCACTTTCGTGAATATACTCCCTAGCGAAGGGCGGCTTTCGGCCGGAAGTGGTGAGACAGTCATTGTTATTTACGCTGTATTTTTAAGATCAGTACTGTAGCAGTTTCGGTTAACCGTGGCGTGTATACACCATTATACACACTCGCGTCGTCGTCGTCGTTTAAACCCCACGTTTTGAATCGTCTGTAGAAAAATAACTCGGACGCTGATATTAATTTATAAAGAAGGTTTATTAATCAGAAAAGAACAGTCACATTAAAAAAAACACAGAGAGACGTGTTAATTGCGTGCTAGTGAAGGGAGAAAAAACAGATAGATAGATAGACAGGCAAATAGATTGTCTAGATACATCTAGCTACATTGTACGTACCTCCATGCTGAACAGCGTCTTTTACACGCTTCCTCTGCTTTGCGTCAGGCCAGGAAGAGAGGGAATATTTCTCCCCCAGAAATCAAACTTTTTCGCTGACTTCCGTTTTACTGAGACAACTAACTAGGTGTTATTCAGCTTTCTCTATTCAAATAGGAGATTTAGATATATTATAGTACGGATAAAGTATGCTCTCCGTATCTGCTTTTTAAGTTCCATTATTTACGTATTAACATTAAATATATGACCACATACCACATAACGGATATTCAGCGCTCTTTTATTATACCTTCAAACGACTTGAACAATAATAAAAGTGAAATGAACACGAATGGACTGAATTTGCTTAAAACTCTTTTTGTCAAATTGAAACCGATCAATTTTAGTGTCAAATCAAGGTTGGATTCAATTATTTCCGTAATTTCAAAATATTTATTAAATTTATTGGATGTGTTATTAAAATTCCAGCCTGCCATTATCATACAGAACTAGAGAATCACATTTTGCTTCAATCACATTTGTAGCATTGTGCTCTCGTATTTTTTACGGGAACTACGTAAGCAATTATTCCTGGGTTTTGGGGATTATGTATGTTCGAGAAAATAAATAACATTGTTCTACTTTGCTTCAATATTTGTAATGAACTCACCAAGTGCCAATCTTCTTTTAAGTTTATGTCTTTCACTCTCTTCCTCTCTCATTGTATCTTATTTTATTTACCACATCTTATTTCACCATTACTCATTCTGTGAATCCCCTCTCTCTGACGCTCTCTCTCTTTTTCTCTTTTTATATACAGTGGAATGTAAAAATGGAAAAAAAGCCTATTATTAACAAAAGGTGCATGGGCAATGGGTATTATAACGATTTAAGCCGTGACTAAGAATGAAAAAGAATATATATATATATATATATATATATATATATATATATATAGAGAGAGAGAGAGAGAGAGAGAGAGAGAGAGATAAATAAAGATAGAGGGATAGAGAGATAGAGAGAAAAAGAGTAAATAAAATAGAAACAGGTAGGACACACCTTATTTTGAATGTTGTGTGTTCATTTATGAATTTAATTTCCTTTAAAATTTCCGATTAAGACAATTTATCCCAAGCGAATTTGCTGACTAACCGTGCTACATGTTTGAAGTATCCTATAAAATAACACATATAATCTAGCAATTAACTGGTAATAACGACAGAGAGAAGAATATACATTGAAATACCAATAAAAGCACACCGACAATATATATCTACGTTAGGTCAACACCTACTGGACAATTCAAAACATTATACTAGTGTATGTGCCATTGCTTATTTTAAAAATATTAACATTGTTCAATTAAACTTTGATCTGATCGTTATAGAGTATATTTTCACCACCAAACGTTATAAGTTTTCGAAACAACACACATCTATTTTGCGTTCAAACTATTCAACGCGGTAGCATCTTTTCCTGCAGAACATTTTGTCGCTACTTGATAACATATGAATATATTCGTTATATTTTTCCAAATTATTCTGCTATTATTTCTTTTGAACATAGATGAAGTGAACTTAGTTATGAAAAAAAATTGTAATTTTTGAGAATGCGTACTTCATTTTATCAACCGAATAGGGTGGCTGATAATTATTCGGGTTACTCTTATAAGATTATCTGTTGGACATAAAATTCGAAAATGTTTGTTCTATCTGCGTCAGTCACTAAAACTGTCAATCGATACGCGTGATTCTCACTTTCATGAATATACTCCCTAGCAGAGGGCGGCTTTCGGCCGGAAGTGGTGAGACAGTCATTGTTATTTACGCTGTATTTTAAAGATCAGTACTGTACCAGTTTCGGTTAACCGTGGCGTGTATACACCATTATACACACTCGCGTCGTCGTCGTCGTCGTTTTAACCCCATGTTTTGTAATCGTCTGTAGAAAAATAACTCGGACGCTGATATTAATTTATAAAGAAGGTTTATTAATCAGAAAAGAACAGTCACATGAAAAAAACCCAGAGAGACGTGTTAATTGCGTGCTAGTGAAGGGAGAAAAACAGCTAGATAGATAGACAGGCAAATAGATTGTCTAGATACATCTAGCTACATTGTACGTACCTCCATGATGAACAGTGTCTTTTACACGCTTCCTCTGCTTTGCGTCAGGTCAGGAAGAGAGGGAATATTTCTCCCCCAGAAATCAAACTTATTCGCTGACTTCCGTTTTACTGAGACAACTAACTAGGTGTTATTCAGCTTTCTCTATTCAAATAGGAGATTTAGATATATTATAGTACGGATAAAGTATGCTCCCCGTATCTGCTTTTTAAGTTCCATTATTTACGCATTAACATTAAATATATGACCACATACGATATAACGGATATTCAGCGCTCTTTTGGGAGGTGACGGTGGTTAAGTGGATATCAACACGGACTGAAGACCTGGGTGTTCCAAGTTCGAATCCAGTCGGTTCCATAGTACCACTTTCACTTAGGGATGTTGGCAACCTTCTCGTGGTCCTTCCCGTAAGTACCCAATGTCTTTCCAGAAAGATTTCTAACTAGAAAAAACATGGGGGAAACTAATGCCAACACCAGAATCATCTGATTCACACGAAAGAAGAAGCGCTCTTTTATTATACCTTCAAACGACCTGAACAATAATAAAAGTGAAATGAACACGAATGGACTGCATTTGCTTAAAACTCTTTTTGTCAAATTGAAACCGATGAATTTTAGTGTCAAATCAAGGTTGGATTCAATTATTTCCGTAATTTCAAAATATTTATTAAATTTATTGGATGTGTTATTAAAATTCCAGCCTGACATTATCATACAGAACTAGAAAATCACATTTTGCTTCAATCACATTTGTAGCATTGTGCTCTCGTATTTTTTACGGGAACTACGTAAGCAAGTTTATAGTTACGTGTTACGAATCTATGATCTTTGTAGGTGATAACACGTTACATACAACTGAAGATGCTGAACTCACTTGTTTTTTTCTAATACGTCTAGCATTTCGGAAAGTATGATCTTCCGCAGGTTTACTCACAAATGAAGACTCTAAACACAAATGAACCCAGTTTTCATGTATTTAATGACACGATTTTGACTCGTTAATATAGGAAATATATATATTTCCTATATTAACGAGTTTGCCTAGGACATTTATCGACCTATTTTACACCTGCTGTTTTCCAAAAATCCCTGCTATTCTATTCGTTTTCACACAAAAAGTAATTGTGCCGCTATGGCCCGATGTTTGTTTATTATAAAGGTCCGTATACTGTTTACGCTTATCCAATAATAATGGATCATTAATAAAATTCGCAATCAGGTCTGCATTCCAAGCAAATTTTGTCAAAATATCCATAATTCTAAGTCTTACTCGTCCACCCAGATTTGATCATGAATTACTAATAGTGTGTATTTTACCATGAGATAGAAGAGTCTACTGTTGTACGGTCATGTAATGCAATCAAACGACGCAACTTCGGGAAAATTAGATTTAGGATAAAGGTCCTTAGGAAAGGGCTGACAGGATTTTTCTTTATTTAATGATGGATCGCCACTTATCAAGGTCCGAAGAAAGACTCGTGGATAAGGGTTAGATGTTTCGCATTGGTGGCGTCACGAGGGGGGTCACACGCATTGGGTGGAATAAGAAGAATATTTCCTAATCGGATTCGATCATCCGAGACTGCGCCTTAACAATTATTTGTTTACATTATATTTAAAAAGACCATAGTGTAGTCGGTTAGAATACAGATCCGTGGAATCCTATTCCACAGCTGGGATATTTATTCGTAAAAGCTTTGTCTGGTTCTTGGCGCAGAGATAGAGGAAGGGAAGTTTTTTTCTGCGTTTGTAGCCAGACGAGTTCTTGATGTGAATGCTTTATACAAGGTGACTAGGAACTGGGGGTCTACTCAAGCACCTACCATAAACATAACGATATAGCAGAGAGAAGTTATGAGCGAAATCAATGTGGTTGCATATTTGAAAATACGATCGCAAGATCTAGCGAGCCTATCTTCACAAAGGCTTTAACGTTGAACAATTCAGTGATAATGTAGTGCTGACCTCTGCGTTGCGGCATGAACACAGACGCACGATACAATCAATGTATCAATTATTAAACACGTTGGCTTTTACTTTTGCCCTCTCTGTGTAGCGTTGTAGCGCCTACTGTAGCTGAACACAAGAATGGTGTTTATAAATAAATGCATACGAAATACACTTAGTGAACGTGACCTTTAGTGTGATAAAACCCAGGCGCTGACAACCCCACGCGTTTTCAACGATCGCACTCGTTGAATGCACACTAATATAGGCCTGCCTGTAAATAAGACAAGCAAATCGAGAAAAACAGTTTTGATAGCAGAAATAAAATGTTTCGGACGCGAATACAATAAATCAAATAACTGCCATCAAAGTGAAATAAAATGATTACGAGAAGAGGTTGATTTAGTTTTAAAGGTTTTTCTCTAGTTGTTATTATTGCTAGAGAGTATCACGCTTTATGGTTGCTTGATATTTAAAACAAAGTTCGGATATTCTTTATATGCGCCCATTCATCGAGCGCGTATAAAG
>OY744517.1:17677751-17740251 GCA_963556195.1 Sepiola atlantica | reverse complement strand
CATTTTTGAAACTGAAAAAAAGGGGAAATTCACACTCGACAATTCAAATGTAATTAGAGAGAGAGAGAGAGAGAGAGAGAGAGAGAGTGACAACCTATTTAATACATATTCAGAGAGAGGGGGAATTTGAAGCATATTTAATCCATAATTATGTAGGGAGGGCGAATTACATAATTCATGACAGAGACGGAAGAGGAGGCCATCTATATGAATAGAAATTGTAAAAATAGGCATGGGGGGTTATTCAATGTCTCTCAAGAAATCAGGTCGTGTCACCAGTTCTCACCTTGCCCCTGCCGTTTTGAAAATGACATCTAGAGTCTGGCGACTAAAAGTATATTGGGGCTGGGGAAATACCTTAGAAAAGATTTGAAAATAGACACTAGACATCCAAGGTCAGAGACCATATAACGCACATACACAGGCATGCATATACACGTACACACCATATGTACATACATACACACCCATATATATGTATATATATATATACACGCGCACACACACATACATATATACACACATATACACACATATACATATACCCATACATATACACCCATATATATATACACACACACACACACACACACACATATATATATATATATATATATATATATATATATATATATATACAGACACACAAACAATATCCTAAATCACCAATTAAAATTATTGTATTGTAGCTTTTATAAATACTATTAATATTGCCGATACTTTCTTGGATATTATTGTGATTATTATTAATGGTGGTATTATTATTGTTGTGTTGTTATGGCCTTGTGACGTATTTTAGGTAATCGAGTGGGCTATCATATCATATTGTACTATTAAGATTGGTAATAGTATTAATATTGTTATTATCATATAATCTGAGGATTTATTTTAATAGGTGATTTGGGATGTTGTTTACAATGTTACCAGTTAATTTCTTAGAGTTTATTATTGTCATATAATCAGATAATTTACTTGAAATAATACTGGCAATTACACTCTCGAAAGGAAAACGTAAATATAAACTCAACTGCCTTTTTGATACAGGGAGTCAAATGACTTATTTCTGTAGGCAGGTGATGACAGATTGGGGTGTGATAAGTCTTTTCTCTCACAAGTGGAATATGATGTCAGGACATTCCTAGGGTCAAAGGAAAAAAAGTTGAACCAGGTCGTAGTGGGTATTGAGGTAAATAAATGGAATTCCTTGTCACTACCTGTTTTTATCGACGATGAGTTTAATATGAAACTCAGATTCGATAATTTCAAATCTGTTAAAAACAACTTAACTAACTTGAAATATAAGTTGGCTTTTCTGCACGAAAAAAATGATATACGTGTTCATTGTCTTTTGGGTGTCGAAGTGATTCAGTTTATGAAGAATATCAAAATGGTGGACTGCATGAAGGGTTCTGCTTGGGATTTTCTTACAGGCATTTCTACGCTAGGGAACAGCCAACATTTTTTGTACGATAATCAGATAACCCTTCCAGAATCACAGAGGAGGGGTCTTCAACATAATTATCATGCCTAGGTGTCTAAATATTCTACATGCTCAGACACTAGAGTGAATTTTGGTATGAACCCCATAAAGAGTTACCCTGACCCCATTCGCTGAAATTTTCGAAGAATGTCAGGTAGACAGGAACTTAGAGAAGATGTTCGATGTGGATTCTCTGGGAATACCATTGGAAGATAAATATATTTGTGACTATGATAAAAAGAAGATAATTTAGTTTGAAAACTCCATCGAATTTAAGGACAATACCTATCACATTAAACTCCTCTGGCACGAGGACAAAATAAAGTCTGTACCTTCCAACCACAAAGTTGCGCTCTCTGTGTTAAACAGAGTTGTTAACAAACTAGAGCAACAAAAATGTATTGATAATTATCTAGAGGTGTTCAATCAGCAAGAGCGTGAGGGTATCATTTAACGCTTTGATGTAGCAGCTGAAGATTTTTCAAAGCATGTTTGGATACCCCATAGGCCTGTTTTCAAGACAGAGGAGCAGAGCACTACAAAAATTAGACCCGTTTTTAACTGCTCCCTAAAAACAAATGGGAAATGCTTCCTAAATGAGGCTGCTTATCCTGGCATAAATTTAATGGGAGATATGCTAAAGTTACTACTACAATTTAGGTCCAATAAGTATGTAACGTTGGCCGACATACGTAAGGCCTTTCTTATGATTATACTGAGGTGCCTGAAGGATCGTAACATGTTTTGTTAATTCATGAAGGGGGGAATAGGCTTGTTTGTTTTAGGTATACCACAATTATTATTAGGTTTAACGCCAGTCCCTTCATCCTAAACTTCATAATAAAGCACCATACGGGAAAGTTTCCCTCTGATTCCTGTACGGAGATGTTGAGGGAAAATTTCTATGTCGATAACCTGATTAAGACAGGTAACTCTGCTGAAGTGCTACTGGATCTAATGTAATGGCCAACAACCGTATGGAAAAAGTTCATTTCAACCTTGGATTGTGGAATACGAATTGTAAAAAACTTAAAACCCTAATGATGAAGGACCAGCAATTCGTAGAGCCCGCTTGTGACCACTGATAAGGTTTTGGGGTATAACTATTCCACGCGTTAAGACACGCTTCAGATTGTGGGGTCCTCTATTTATCCGTAGGTTCACACGAAGAGGGCATACTATCCTTAAATAGCAAGGGTTTTCGACCCCCTATCCTTGTGTTTGCCTTTTACAATCAGAGGTAAAATGCTCTTGAAAGACTTGTGATCTCAAAAATTAGACTAAGATGATACTGTGTCGGAAGAATTTCTGACTTTATGGTCTGCCTTATCACATGATCTATCCCAACTTGACTCATTGCGGTTCCCCATATTTGTAGCCAGTGAGGACTGCTCTGCTGATTTATATATATTTCGCGATGCCTCCAAGGGAGCTTACGGATTTACAGTTTATAGCATACAAGGCGGGGAGTCCCACCTGGTGTTCTCAAAAGCTAAGGTGGCTCCTATGAAACCTAAAAGCTCACCCACACTTGAACTATTGGCTATGTTCCTGGCCATCAAGTGTTTACTCCCCCTGTTGAAGGCTTACTCCAGAATTAAGATTGGAGATGTTGTGCTATCAGTGGATGCGCAGGTTGTCTTGTCATGGCTGCTGTCTGACAACATTAAATCCAAGAATCTGTTTATAAGAAACAGACTCAAGGATATCCAACAAATGATAGACGAACTAAAGGAAAATAAATCCGTATCTGTAAAATTCAGATATGTTCCTACAGAACATAACCCTGCTGATTTGCTCACAAAAGGGGGTAACTTTGGAAAAGCTCAAACATGACTTATACCGTTGAACGCGGGGGCCTGAATGGCACAGTAAAAGTTCCATAGAATGGCCGTTCAGTGAACTTCAATCCCTAAGTCCACAAAAAGTCCATTGTGCAGCCCACTTCATTGAATTGCACTGTAACCAAAGTTGAACCTGAACCGGTGATACCGTTCAAAAAATATTCTGATTTTAATAAATTGATTAAGGTTACCGCCAATATCTTTAGGATCTGTAATAAGCTAAAGCACTTAGATAAGGACCCTAACAATGATGCCAACATTTATGTGCTTAAGGTAATGCAACAACAAAACTTTCCTGCAGAATTTGCTTTCCTTCAATCTCCCCAAGATAAAAGGGTACCTGCACTGGTAAAGAACTTCAATCTATTCATAGATCAAAGAGAGATAATCAGGACCAAGGGTAGAGTGGGTAGAACCACTACCTAAGACTATGAGGTTATAAACCCCGTTCTATTGACTAATGATCATGAGTTGACTGTACTTATTGTTGTGGAATAACACAAAAGATGTGAAAATCTAGGCATTCAGTCAACATTGAACAAAATCCGCCTTTCAGGATTTTAAATACCCAGGGCAAGATAGGGCGTCAGAAAAGTTATTTCTAGGTGCGTCTTGTGCCAAACGTTTAATAACTTAGTGTTTAAGTACCCTAAGGTTACCAATATGCCCAAACACCGCGTCAATCTCATTAAACCATTCTTACACACTGGAATTGACTACACTGGACATGTTTGGGTAAAGGGTGATCAAGGCGTTACTAAAATGTATATGCTCATATTTACTTGCCTCAACATTAGAGCAGTACATATAGAGCTGGTAAAAGACATGAGTACCCACTCATTGATTCTGGCTCTGATTAGATCCACGAATATACATGGAATTCCATCTCATATTTAGAGCGACATGCCAAATCATTTATAGCAGGCTGTAATCGTATGGAGGAGGCCTTTGCCTCCTCGGAGTTCAGTGAACACTTCCAGGTGTATAATATCAAGCATATCAGAATACCTATATATGCTGCTTTGGTTGGGAGTACATGGGAACGCATGATCAGAACTATTAAATCATGTTTGTATAAAACGATTGGTCGTTCCCAGATTAGTTATTCCGACTTCCTCACTGTAATCTCGGATGTTCAGAGTGACATAAACCAACTACCTCTCACTTATAGATGTTCTTCGGGTCCAGGCCTCGAAGTAATTACTCCCACTTGCTTCCTTCGTCCTAATGCTAACTTGGGACACACACTGAAGCTGGATGATCAGGATGCTTGGAAATCCGATCCTCCTTCAAGATTAGATGTAATCAAATCCATTGAAGTTCGTGATTCTATGTTGTCCAGATTCCCTGAGTTTGGTACTGAGTGTAGAGATTTGCACGAGTTTCATTTTCAGAACAAAATTAGTATTGATGATGTTGTTCTAGTGAAGAATCCTGCTAAACTAGTCCATTTTGGCTCCTGGAGTTAATAGTGGGTGATGATGGCAAAGTTCGTTCCGTAAGGGTGAAAAGATGTGACGGCTCTGTTCAGAATCATTCCATTAAGTTGTTGTATCCATTGGGGCTGTCATTGGCACATGCTCACCACCCTAATACTGTTCATAGCTCAGATGCACCTGGTGAGGGGGGAGCTAATACGGCTAATTGCAGATCCAGACACTAGTTCTAACCACACTTCACAACGCCCTATGTGAAACAGGGGAATCATAGGAAAAGACAACTCTCGGGACGACCCTTACCTATATTACTAAGTTAATTATCAAAAATGAAAATATAACCTTTTTAAAAGGTTAAAATCCTAGATTGAGTATTTAACTTGACATTTTCCTTTCTTCTTCTTTTCTTCCCTTGGATCTTTCCTTGTTGCAATTAAAAGAAAAACCTATTTTATGGCAAATTAGCATTTTCTCCCCAAAAAATATCTTCAATTGTAAACTTTATGGCAATTTTCTACCCGTTTTTAGAAAAAATAAAAAATAAAAAAAATAAAAAGTTTCATGTTGGATATTTCTTGTCTTTGAGGAGGGTTTCAAGTTACAACTTGTCATCTTTGCCTATCATTGCCTTCAAAAACGACACAAGTTTGAACATTGTACTGGCTATTTACACAAAAAAACACAAAAAACAACGATATTTAAGTTGTTAAAACTTTGGCAAATTGTTTATCCCTTCTTCAAAAAAAATTATTTTGTAAACCCTTTTGCAAACTTCTGCTTCTTTCTTTTTTCAGAAGAAAAAAACAACGATATTTAAGTTGTTAAAACTTTGGAAAATTATCTGCCCCTTTTTCAAAAAATTTAAGTTGTTAAAACTTTGGCAAATTATCTGCCCCTTTTTCAAAAAATTTAAGTTGTTAAAACTTTGGCAAATTATCTGCCCCTTTTTCAAAAAAATTAAGTTGTTAAAACTTTGGCAAATTGTCTGCCCATTTTTTCAAAAATTCACCTTGTAGACATTTTGGCAAATTCCTGCCCCTTTCCTTTTTCAGGAAAAACCTCCTTTGAACTGTGTGGCAAATTATGTTACAATGATTATTGCAATTTTGTGTGAGTGGAGAATATTGGAATTATTATTAAGCGCAGTTAATTCTAAGTGCCCGGTGATTGGATGAAAATCAGCCAATCACAGACCACTGCTTCACTCTCCGCAGAAAACCCAGAAGAGCGCCTTTTGTTCAAAATATCGGCCTCTTCTCTCCAGCCTCGTAGCCGTCAACATCGTTCTTCTCTGGTGTGTCAGGTGTGAGCGGCCACATGCATTTTAGCATATATAATAAGCACGAAGCCCTCTTGATATTGTCAACTACTCTTCACAGCATCCTGTTACAAGACAAATGGCATTTACAGTGAGTCCGCAAAGGCACTACTTTTGCCAGCAACGTTCTATTTCTTTCTTCTTTTTTTTCATCTATATAAATACCCTTTCTTTATCTACCCAAGTTGTTTGTTATCTCTGTTCTTGTCTAGTCACGTTTTTATGCCACCAACTTTTCATCCAGCGGACTACAGTCTTCGTCCTTCATTTTAACGGGAAAAATCCCAACACCGTTGCGTTCAATTATTTTTGAGAGGGGTAGAGCGGGGTTAGGGTTAGGGTAAGGGTTAGAATTAGGGGAAGGGTTAGGGTTAGGGTTTTCCTTATTTACTAGACCGATAGCGCTTGTTTAAAATAAAGTAACCTTTACATTAACTATCGTAAGTGTAAAATAGAGGGCATGAGGTGCTTTCAAATTGCCTAATCATATAATCGAATACGCATTTATTTCTAAATTGAGTCGAACATTTCAATAATACATTGAAAACACCCATGGAATTGTTCACGAAATTAACAATTATTTATTCTATGTAACTCTACTGTGAGCTTGACTACTGCACTAAGTTTCAGTCATGAATATCAAACAGCCATTGTTTTATCGCTGTTGCAAGCACACTTGGATACAACGTTCCGAAATTGTCAATGATCTTGTTAACCTCCTCTTTTGGTACTGCCATAGTTATGAATGCACTGGCTCTCTTTTGTTCACGAATAGTGTATTGATTATTTTTAGAGATATCATCTTTCAGATAACGCCTACACGTACAAATGCGGGGTGTTATGGTTCGATAAGTGTGAAGCCTATTCAGAAACACTGTTTGACATTCATGGTTTAAATTTGGCGGGACAATCAGACATGGACGTAAGTTTATTCATACCACAAATAGATGGATTGCAGAAAAGAATGGTAAAGCATATATAGAAACACACGTCGTACTGAGGAGACGATCTCTAAAGTGTCTCCGTATGTAATTGAATAGCCATAAACTGTTGTACACTCATGGCGGAAACTTGATGAACAAGTCAGTAATATAATACACTTTATTTGTACTAAATTTGGTTGGATTATAGAAAATATATGAATTTTATTTAAGATTACTGTCGTGGGGTACAATCACCCCTATTGAAGAACTAATGGAAGCAACCATCTATAATAAATACCATGGTTGCAAAGACTCAAACAGATGACACTCCTATCATGTGAGTGTCCACGTGTGGTATCTGTTCCGATGGATACTACACCCTATAGACCGGTGTTGTCTTGGCCTTCGGGGCATGATTCCGCCGGTCTATGGGTCTGTCCTGTGCAGTTCTAGGAGGTCCACCCTCCCAGGCTTTGCCTCTCCTCTTTGGGGAGGAGTAAGTTGATAGCTTACTGCCTGAGGCGCCCCTACCGGGGAATGCCGACGGGGCTGTCCAGGCAATTTTTAATGGCTAAAGCGCTCACGTTCTCGGGCGCTGGCTTTTCAAATCCCACTTTCCGACCTTGTGTCACATACTCCTAATGTGGGTAGGTGTTAAATATCGAGGACATTCCTATCATGTGAGTGTCCACGTGTGGTATCTGTTCCGATGGATACTACACCCTATAGACCGGTGTTGTCTTGGCCTTCGGGGCATGATTCCGCCGGTCTATGGGTCTGTCCTGTGCAGTTCTAGGAGGTCCACCCTCCCAGGCTTTGCCTCTCCTCTTTGGGGAGGAGTAAGTTGATAGCTTACTGCCTGAGGCGCCCCTACCGGGGAATGCCGACGGGGCTGTCCAGGCAATTTTTAATGGCTAAAGCGCTCACGTTCTCGGGCGCTGGCTTTTCAAATCCCACTTTCCGACCTTGTGTCACATACTCCTATAGTGGGTAGGTGTTAAATATTGAGGACATTCCTATCATGTGAGTGTCCACGTGTGGTATCTGTTCCGATGGATACTAAACCTTATAGACCGGTGTTGTCTTGGCCTTCGGGGCATGATTCCGCCGGTCTATGGGTCTGTCCTGTGCAGTTCTAGGAGGTCCACCCTCCCAGGCTTTGACTCTTCTCTTTGGGGAGGAGTAAGTTTATAGCTTACTGCCTGAGGCGCCCCTACCGGGGAATGCCGACGGGGCTGTCCAGGCAATTTTTAATGGCTAAAGCGCTCACGTTCTCGGGCGCTGGCTTTTCAAATCCCACATTCCGACCTTGTGTCACATACTCCTATAGTGGGTAGGTGTTAAATATCGAGGACATTCCTATCATGTGAGTGTCCACGTGTGGTATCTGTTCCGATGGATACTACACCCTATAGACCGGTGTTGTCTTGGCCTTCGGGGCATGATTCCGCCGGTCTATGGGTCTGTCCTGTGCAGTTCTAGGAGGTCCACCCTCCCAGGCTTTGCCTCTCCTCTTTGGGGAGGAGTAAGTTGATAGCTTACTGCCTGAGGCGCCCCTACCGGGGAATGCCGATGGGGCTGTCCAGGCAATTTTTAATGGCTAAAGCGCTCACGTTCTCGGGCGCTGGTTTTTCAAATCCCACTTTCCGACCTTGTGTCACATACTCCTAATGTGGGTAGGTGTTAAATATTGAGGACATTCCTATCATGTGAGTGTCCACGTGTGGTATCTGTTCCGATGGATACTACACCCTATAGACCGGTGTTGTCTTGGCCTTCGGGGCATGATTCCGCCGGTCTATGGGTCTGTCCTGTGCAGTTCTAGGAGGTCCACCCTCCCAGGCTTTGCCTCTCCTCTTTGGGGAGGAGTAAGTTGATAGCTTACTGCCTGAGGCGCCCCTACCGGGGAATGCCGATGGGGCTGTCCAGGCAATTTTTAATGGCTAAAGCGCTCACGTTCTCGGGCGCTGGTTTTTCAAATCCCACTTTCCGACCTTGTGTCACATACTCCTAATGTGGGTAGGTGTTAAATATTGAGGACATTCCTATCATGTGAGTGTCCACGTGTGGTATCTGTTCCGATGGATACTACACCCTATAGACCGGTGTTGTCTTGGCCTTCGGGGCATGATTCCGCCGGTCTATGGGTCTGTCCTGTGCAGTTCTAGGAGGTCCACCCTCCCAGGCTTTGACTCTCCTCTTTGGGGAGGAGTAAGTTGATAGCTTACTGCCTGAGGCGCCCCTACCGGGGAATGCCGACGGGGCTGTCCAGGCAATTTTTAATGGCTAAAGCGCTCACGTTCTCGGGCGCTGGCTTTTCAAATCCCACTTTCCGACCTTGTGTCACATACTCCTATAGTGGGTAGGTGTTAAATATCGAGGACATTCCTATCATGTGAGTGTCCACGTGTAGTATCTGTTCCGATGGATACTACACCCTATAGACCGGTGTTGTCTTGGCCTTCGGGGCATGATTCCGCCGGTCTATGGGTCTGTCCTGTGCAGTTCTAGGAGGTCCACCCTCCCAGGCTTTGCCTCTCCTCTTTGGGGAGGAGTAAGTTGATAGCTTACTGCCTGAGGCGCCCCTACCGGGGAATGCCGACGGGGCTGTCCAGGCAATTTTTAATGGCTAAAGCGCTCACGTTCTCGGGCGCTGGCTTTTCAAATCCCACTTTCCGACCTTGTGTCACATACTCCTATAGTGGGTAGGTGTTAAATATTGAGGACATTCCTATCATGTGAGTGTCCACGTGTGGTATCTGTTCCGATGGATACTACACCCTATAGACCGGTGTTGTCTTGGCCTTCGGGGCATGATTCCGCCGGTCTATGGGTCTGTCCTGTGCAGTTCTAGGAGGTCCACCCTCCCAGGCTTTGACTCTCCTCTTTGGGGAGGAGTAAGTTGATAGCTTACTGTCTGAGGCGCCCCTACCGGGGAATGCCGACGGGGCTGTCCAGGCAATTTTTAATGGCTAAAGCGCTCACGTTCTCGGGCGCTGGCTTTTCAAATCCCACTTTCCGACCTTGTGTCACATACTCCTATAGTGGGTAGGTGTTAAATATCGAGGACATTCCTATCATGTGAGTGTCCACGTGTGGTATCTGTTCCGATGGATACTACACCCTATAGACCGGTGTTGTCTTGGCCTTCGGGGCATGATTCCGCCGGTCTATGGGTCTGTCCTGTGCAGTTCTAGGAGGTCCACCCTCCCAGGCTTTGCCTCTCCTCTTTGGGGAGGAGTAAGTTGATAGCTTACTGCCTGAGGCGCCCCTACCGGGGAATGCCGATGGGGCTGTCCAGGCAATTTTTAATGGCTAAAGCGCTCACGTTCTCGGGCGCTGGCTTTTCAAATCCCACTTTCCGACCTTGTGTCACATACTCCTAATGTGGGTAGGTGTTAAATATCGAGGACATTCCTATCATGTGAGTGTCCACGTGTGGTATCTGTTCCGATGTATACTACACCCTATAGACCGGTGTTGTCTTGGCCTTCGGGGCATGATTCCGCCGGTCTATGGGTCTGTCCTGTGCAGTTCTAGGAGGTCCACCTCTCCCAGGCTTTGCCTCTCCTCTTTGGGGAGGAGTAAGTTGATAGCTTACTGCCTGAGGCGCCCCTACCGGGGAATGCCGACGGAGCTGTCCAGGCAATTTTTAATGGCTAAAGCGCTCACGTTCTCGGGCGCTGGCTTTTCAAATCCCACTTTCCGACCTTGTGTCACATACTCCTATAGTGGGTAGGTGTTAAATATTGAGGACATTCCTATCATGTGAGTGTCCACGTGTGGTATCTGTTCCGATGGATACTACACCCTATAGACCGGTGTTGTCTTGGCCTTCGGGGCATGATTCCGCCGGTCTATGGGTCTGTCCTGTGCAGTTCTAGGAGGTCCACCCTCCCAGGCTTTGACTCTCCTCTTTGGGGAGGAGTAAGTTGATAGCTTACTGCCTGAGGCGCCCCTACCGGGGAATGCCGACGGGGCTGTCCAGGCAATTTTTAATGGCTAAAGCGCTCACGTTCTCGGGCGCTGGCTTTTCAAATCCCACTTTCCGACCTTGTGTCACATACTCCTATAGTGGGTAGGTGTTAAATATCGAGGACATTCCTATCATGTGAGTGTCCACGTGTGGTATCTGTTCCGATGGATACTACACCCTATAGACCGGTGTTGTCTTGGCCTTCGGGGCATGATTCCGCCGGTCTATGGGTCTGTCCTGTGCAGTTCTAGGAGGTCCACCCTCCCAGGCTTTGCCTCTCCTCTTTGGGGAGGAGTAAGTTTATAGCTTACTGCCTGAGGCGCCCCTACCGGGGAATGCCGACGGGGCTGTCCAGGCAATTTTTAATGGCTAAAGCGCTCACGTTCTCGGGCGCTGGTTTTTCAAATCCCACTTTCCGACCTTGTGTCACATACTCCTATAGTGGGTAGGTGTTAAATATAGAGGGCATCCCTATCCTGTTTTACCGCATGGTAGGAATCCGGTCATCTCCTACAACATTTAGTGGCGTTACTGTATTGCTATGAAAAAATACATTGTATATTTTAACCTGCCACAATTTGTGGTTGTTATCTTTGTGACCCCTAGCACGGGTCTACAACAATTACATAGGTGCCATTTTAGAAGGGCACCCACTATAAAGACTGGCTTTATGTTCCTATTAATCTAATAAAAGTCACGAGAGAATATGATACCGACTTATAGAAGGAATAGACAATATAGAAATACCGAGGAAGCATAGAAGTCTCGAGAACACTAATTGAAAAGAAAAGCGGGTGACTTACGTCTGGCATTACCGGTGGCAAACAATGGCGACAACGTTGATGATTCACTTTTGAATTCGTCTCTGATATAACTTCACACTCATAGTGTGAAAAGACTTGGTTCAGGCGACGATGGAATTTTTTTTTTCCTCCTTCTGCTTGACAGTTTTTCTTTTCATTAAAAATAATGGATATACCGAAATAGAACGAACATTTCACTCCAGCCATTTATATTTGTCCATCTTTCTCTCAAATATTTAAGAAAACAAAATGAAAACACCAACTATTAGAGATAAAGTGCAATTCACAATCGTATTTGAATACACTAATTCTCAATAACCTGTTACCAGCTATAGAAAATGCATGAATCATAATACCCCTGACAAGTGTCTTCTCTTCTGTTATTGTCAGAGCGTAGAAAACGTTGTATTATAACTTTACGAATATATATATATATATATATATATATATATATGCACATATATATATATATATATATATATATATATATATATATATATATGTATATATATATATATATATATATATGTGATTTAATGAAGTCTTACTAAAGCATTCCCTTCAGGACACCAATGATCACCATTACAGATAATTTTTCTTACAAATATTATTTATTGAAATTAAATGTTTTTTCCTACATGTGTTTCACTACCAAGCAGTAACTTGCTTGGCAGATCATCAGGGAAATTAAATGTCTGGAATACTGGTTTCAACTGCCGACAATACACAATGTGCTGTTGCAATAGTTGAGGTCACTTAAGAAGAGAAGAGGGAAAAAAATAAAAATAAAAGTTAAAATTAAAAACAAGGAAGAACAACGATAAAAAAGGAAAGCCCTCTTTTCTATATATATATATATATATATATATATATATATATATATATATATATATATATATATATATATAGAGAGAGAGAGAGAGAGAGAGAGAGAGAGAACAGAGGGTAGGACAGTATTAGTGCAGTTCCAACAAGAGAAAAGTATATATGTAAAGAAGTAAGGCTACCAACATTTGTAAAATGTTTTTTTCAAAATTTATTTCTTATTTTGTTATTTTATCATTTTATAATTTTATATAACGCGTTGCAAGCAGCGGTCCGCTTTCATCAAAATGGATTTACATATCTGCTTGAAACGCGTTATATACAATTATAAAGTGATAAAATAACAAATTAATAAATAAATGTTTAAAAGAACATTTTATAAATTTTGGTAGCCTTACTCCTTTACATATACTTGAAAATATATGCTCCCTCCGGTCGCATATTTTTGCTAGGCTGCCGCGTCAGAAAGGACGCTAGTATGTAATTTGGGTAGAGCTTTTTATCACTACAATTAATTTAAATAATATATTGCACATGATAAATAAAAACATTAATAAAAAGTAAAATTAAGTTTGCGTTGTTATCGTCTGCTCGCTTTTTTTTCCACCCAATCGTTTTGCGTCAACTCCACGTAAGAATTTGCAAAATAATAAATAATAATAGTTTTAGTTTTTCACAGAGAAAAAAGAAAAGTGTACCTAAAATAAAATTAACAATAAAAAATACAGCGAATACGATTCTAAAAATAGTTATTTATTTGCCCAGTAAAAGGTGTCTCCCACATTTTAACGTCTGCTCGCTTTTCTTTACAATCAATCGTTTCGCGCCAAATTCACGTCAGAATATAATATTTTATGTCTTTCAAAGCGGAAAAAGGTGTAGGTGAATTAAAATCAACAATCAAAGATAACAAAATACAGCGAAAACTATTCTGAAATCAGTTATGTAGTTTTCCAGTAGAATGTGTTGTTTTGTTGTTGACAGAAAAAATAAAATTCATTATAATGTGTGTGTGTGTTTTTTTAAATAGTAAATTTTAAATCAATTATTATTTTAATTAAACGATTTAATTCAATACATTTGGTAAATCAACAATTTAAAAAACTAAATACAGCGAACATTAATTTTCAAATCGGAAGAAAAGGTGTATCTGAAAATTATCAATAGAAAAATCGGTACTCTTTTACTGCAGGCCCGCGATAACTTAAAAAAAAAGAAGTTTAGCTAAACTGAATTATTTATAATGTGTGTGTGTGTTTATCAATTATTATTTTAATTAAACAATTTGAGTCAATAAATTTGTGTTTTAAAACTAATAAGATTGGCTAATAAGATTATGAAAATAAACAAACTCAGAACGTTTTAATAAAATAAATCAGTAAAGTATTAACGCGCCCGTTCAGAGGGAGGTACGCTGTTTAATCAGTTGGACGTAGAGGAACGCGCCAGTTCAGAGGGGGGCACGCTGTTCAATCAGTTGGACGTAGAGGAAATAAGTACGTAACTCATTTTATAAATAAATAATAAAAGAAATAATTATAATTTATTAGTAAGATTATTAGCGAGCAAAATGGCGTAACTACATGTTGAAATCTGAAGAGAACAATCATGAGTGTATATTTGCGTATACTAATTTATTAGAAGATCAAAAGCAATTGATTATGTAAATTGGGAAATGCGAATAGTGTTTATGTCGGTTTTTTTAATAGCATATAATGAAGCTGGCGGACTTGATAAATAGTCATAGTACTCTGATGGAGTTTCGGCTTCAGACAGACAGATACATAAACTCCATTATTAATATATATATATATGTATATATATATATATATATATATATATATGTGTGTGTTTAAAACGAAAAAAAAGAAAATACAAAAACCATGTGATTTATGTATTCATCACCGTTTCGTCTTTATTGAAAGACTTCGTCAGGATTAAGAAAACAATGTAGAAAAATTATACAGCATATACATTTTGATATATCAGAAAGTGTCCAGACTTCGGCATGGCTGTTGACGTGAGCAAGCAGAAACTGAAAACAAAATTATTTTAATAGTAGTGTTATAAGCTGTGGCCTGTCTCCTTCATCTTGTGTCATTTGACAGAGACATGCCACTTCTGATAACACTACTACCAACATCATGTTTTTCATTTTCTGCTTGTACACGTCAACAGTCATGCCGAAGTCTGATCACTTTCTGACATATCCAACTTTATATTCTATATGATTTTACTACATTGTTTTCTTCATCCTGAGGAAGTCTTTCAATAAAGACGAAACGTTTATGAATACATACATCACATAGATTTTAGCTTTCCTATGCTACACGCATAGCTTTGCCTTTATTAAAACAGCCGCATATTGCAAAGCGTCAATGCTGCAGCAGGACGGGGCACCACCCCATTATTCTGCAATTGAAAGAGACTTGATGGACAAAAACCTGTCTATTCAATGTATTGTCAGGCATTGATCGCTTAAGTGACAATATCGTTTGCAGATTTGATCCATCATGCAATTTTATGTTGAGGTATTCTCCAAGACAAACTTTCATGAGAAAAACTCTGTACGGTTGTTGAACTTGAAGAACCAATCCAAGTTAACATTGCTCAAGTGCCGTGGTAGCTGTGAGTCAAAGAAAGTCTGTCAGTCTATGGAAGGTTTGCAAAATGCATTCATCTTCATGGAAGAAAACACGAATTTGTAATAAAAATCGCGTTTGATGTTGCATACATTTAAGTGTACACTTTGTTAGTTTTTATATTGCAGTTTGATATTTTGATTTATACTACACTTTTATGTGAAAATAAAATTATATAGTTACTTATGGCGGATTCTATGATAATATTTCAGCAGGGATATTTCCTATTCAAATTATGTAGCAAACGACAGACAGGTTTTGCCGGCATAACTGTCTGATGCGACTTTGATTACAGTCCAACCCGTTCCTGGTGTATTCTATCTTGATATGAGACCCTTTAATAATATATCAATTATCTAGGATCCAATATGTCGAAGCAATGAAGCGCTTATTCCACTAATATTCGTTTCAATAGTTAACCTTTTGGCCTGGCGACTTTTTGAGAACAAATATTTCATTTTCGTGCGAATTTTAACAAAAGACAAAGTACCGCAGTGTGAGACAACAGTTTGTTTGTCAACGATACTTGGAATGCGTGAGACGACACACCACAACTACGAAATGTATGGGTCTTTATTTTCTCCCATCCCACTAATACAGGCTGGAAGCCCTAACTACTCAAAGCTCAGTATTATACTGGTTTCTTGCTGAGAAGACCCGATAAATGCGGAAAAAGTATCTAGCGTTTTTGCTTATTGTTAGATTATATGTGTTGGGTCAGTAGATTCGCACATTCTAAAATAGACAAATTCGGTGAAGTCAACTGAACCGGAGATGCTAGTTGTTCACCACGTGCGCGTAGTCCATTATATCTGTAACTCTCACGTTGTTTCTCCATAGTAGCAGTTGTAGTAGTAGTGGTGATTGTAGAGTTGTCAGTCTCTTATTATCTCTTTCTTCGTAGCAGAGACTGTACAGTTGCTTTTGCCCTTTCATTCCCTCCCCGTAGTTGCATTAGTAGCAGAATGACTGTACAGTTGTCTTTCTCTATTTCGGCCTTTGTTGTAGCAATGACTATAGAATTGCCCCTGTATCTCTCCGTAGTAAAACAGAGTAGTGATAGTTACTATAGGGTAGTCTGTCTCTCTTTTCTCTTTTTAGTAGAAGTTACTGATGTATCTTCCATTCCTTTCCATAGTAGCAGTAATAATAGTAGTGATGGTAGAGTTCTCTCTCTCTCTCTCCCTTTCTCTCTCTATCTTTCTCACCGTTTTCGTAGTTGCGACTGTAGAGTTGCTTCGTCTATCTCATCCGATATCCGTATAGCTGTAGTAATAACATTAACTGTAGAGTTCTCCGTCTGCTACTTTCTTTGTATAGTAGCAATTGTAGATTTGCGAATGTCGCGCTCATCTCCTCTCCGTAGTAACAGTATTTGGCGTAGTTCCTATAGAGTTACCTGTCTCTCTTTAACTTTATCCTTATTGTAGTGATTGTTTATTTACGCATGCAATTCTTTATTCCCTCTCTGTAGTAGGTATATCAATGACTGTATGGTTGTTTGTAACTCTTTTTTTCGATCTTCGTAGCAGCGACTGTAAAGTTTCGTCTGCTCCCTCACCCCTTCAGCTGTAGCAGCAGTAGTAATATTGATCTGGTACAGGTCGACAGAATAAAAACATCATATATTTTACTAGGGATTTTACTATCTTTCTTAGCGTAGTTTCATTACACAGTATAGTTTACTTTATAGTAGTCTGTTATAGCATAACTAAAACTACTAAACGGTTAATTGTCAAATATCTTTAGAATGATTTAACCGTATGTGTTATATATGGCACGGGAAAGTGAAGACGTTTCCCCCTGTACTTTTGACGACAGTAAGAATATAAACATATGCCCCATAGTCTATATAACTCAATATTCTATTCACCTTATTCGCTCGCGCGTGTTTCCAAATAATTTACAATTATTTCTACCATCTAACAATAAATATTACTTTACGGCAGCCATCATACTCTCACAAAAGAATACTCTATACAGATAGTAGCAAACAGTTTTCTCTTCAAACATTTTACTACTCCCAGTTCCCCACTTAGCACCGGTAAATAAATGACATCGAATAATGTATACAACCGTAATTGTTACATTTCATGTTTCTAACAATTTCATACATAATATACCGGATTCGTAAATCAAATAACAGACTCTCCCTAATATTCCTTACTAATTCCAGAATATCGGATTGCATAAACTTATTTATTGTCCTTCGTTACCTACAACGATTATCAATACACTCTAACTCATTTCGGACGTCAAGAATTAAAAAAAAAACGTACGGATTCAGACTACTGTACATTGATTCAAAATGACGTCACGTACCTCTCGATCATATCGGGTGTATCCATTTCAGTTACGAATCTTCTATTTTTACAAGTACAGTCCATACTATTAGTTAAAACGGCACTGCCAGTAATAATTCACACACAACACAAGTAAACGTTTCTTATTTTGACCATCCATACTTATAGAACATTACTCAAACAATCGCAAATACTCAAAACTTATTTTTTCCAGAAAATATTATTATCATTACTTTTTTCTATCTTATGCTTCTATTAACTTACAATTATCGAATACCACGTTTTTTGTCTCCCACTGAGCATATAATGTCTCTCCTTTTATGTCCATTTCTTTTCTTTTCTTTTCATATAAACTTTTACCATTTATAAACATCTGCTCTATACGCCTTGCACCCCTCTGTCTTTATTTATTTACTTTTTACAATAAAGAACGGTTCATTTAATTCGTATTATTTTTATTTATTAATTTTTGTTTTTAAATGTTCTTTACCCTTAAGTGTTGTATATGTTACTTAATCTCTCTCTTTTCGGTCAGAGAATGATAACTATTGCTAGACTGCAGCAATTTTGTTGTTTACATAATTATTAGTCGATTTTACAATTCATTTTTTATTGTGTTTTTAGTAAGTATTATGATACTACACTTATTATTTTTATTCCACGGTCAGTGAAGAAGAAATTCTTCAAGACTGCGGCAATTTTAAAAATATTTTTTCACTCAGGAGTATTTAGTACCCTCAACTCTCTCTTTATTTTTTGATTTACATACTAAAATACACAAAACGGTTTATTTATTTTGACGTTTGATAATATACGTTGAATTACAGTGTTGTAGCTGTTACTTAATTTATTTTTTCTATACTGTGGCAATTGGATTACTTTTCCTCTATCTAACTATTAGTAGATTTTACAATAAATTTCTTTTGGATTTATTTTTATTTTTAGGAAGTGTTATGATACTATACTTACTTTTCTCTCTCTTCTGAAATGAAGAACAAATTATTTCTAGACCGCGGCGTTAAAACATTTTAATTTTCCATACTTAATAATGTTATGCAATGTAAATATCATTTAAATATCATTACACTAAAGAGGACACACATTTATTTAAGGTTTCAAGGTTTCTGAAAGAAACTTATCTATACATTCATACACGTGTAGCCTAATATTCGAAGCGTGACGATTTTTCCTTCCATATTTCAGTTTTGTATAACTTATAGTCTAAAATTAGTTAGCAGTCGTGTAAACAACCTTTCCCAACTTACCCTAATCTCATGTGTGTATGACTAATATTTCTACCCAGCGTTTCCAGGGAGTATAAACCACCACTCAATAAGCCTTATATATACATGACACAACTATTACAACATCTATATCAACCTTCAAATGCCACGTGTAGTAATGTCGATTATTGATTTACAAATTACAGTTATTTAAGTAAAGCTATTGTAACAAACTTTAAAAATAATGAAATTAAACTCAATGTTGTGTGTTGATAAAGCATTGTTTCCTGATGTGAAAAACTATTTTTCAAGCAAAGAAATTACATAAGTGTTATCGTTCTGAAAAAAAAAAATCAAATTGTTATAGAAGATTTGAATGAGACTCCGTTAATGAATAACGTCGAATTTGAATTAAAAGTTGTTATTGTACTAGTTAAGTCCGGAACTTATTGAGTTGTATTTAGACAACACAATATAAATGCTAAAAGTTTGTGCAACATCTTTCTTTTAAAACGTATTTGCCTCTTTCAATGTCTTTCTAGCCCCTTCTCTATCTACCTTTCTCTACCAATTCTACCCCTTCCACGTTTCATTTTTCTTCTCTAACCGCCCTCTCTCTCTCCTTACTCATCTCCCCACTCTCTCAGATAATTATCCTTTATATAATAGATAATTAGATATTTATCCTTACATATTACCCAAGTAAGCTATATGTGTTCTCTTTTGAACACAAGACAATGATAATAAAACTTCGGTATATACGTAAAATATAACATATGTGAATTAACGCATTCGTTCCTTTTTGCGCTAGATAGATTTAAACGAAACATTATCAGAATGAAATCCGACATAATAATTGTAGTCCGAATAAGACATATAATCTAAATTAATCTTCATCGAGAAAAATTCCGAAATGTTATTTTTATTGATTAATTTTATATTCTTATGCCAATCACGTCGTCAATCCGTTGAACTTATAATGTTTTATTTTTATTTTCAAATTAACAAATCATTTTGTATAGCGCAACACCAAAAACGTTTGAAGTCAAGGGTAGCGCAAGAGATCAATAAATAAATGTATGTTACTTTAATCTATCATACTTACAGTCTTTCACTGTATAATAAAGACATACATAAATAGACTTTAATTAGATCTTTTCCGCATGGTAGTTTGGTTGGTCGCATTGGTAGAGGTGCACACTTTAAAGTTTACAGGTGCCTTGGGTCTGGAGTTCGATTCGTGTACGGGCTAAACTGTTATCTTCCACATAGATTTTTCCCAACGATGAAACACATGTGGATACGAATAACAAACCTTTATTGTAATATACATATATATATATATATATACATATATATATATATATATGTATAGCATTCTAAGTCGAGGCTATTCATTGTTTTATTAGTTAGGTTAATATTTTTTATTCTATTAAGTTGATCTCCGGAGTTTTTTTTTTAGGTGAGAAGGATTAATCGTGCCTTGTAATGGGGTTAGTATTTTAGTAATGGCTCGTGCAATTTTATGATAAACACTGCCGATACCTGAGATTATAGGGCTCATTGGGGTATTATTATTGTGGGTTTTGGGTAGGTCATATAACGTAGGAATAGTGGGGTGATAATCAATATACGCTAACTAGGTTTTATTATTGTTAATTAGTTTCTCTCTCTCTCTCTCTCTCTCTCTATATATATATATATATATATATATATATATATATAAATATTACAATAAATATTTTGCTATTCCTATCTATCTATCTCTCTCTCTCTCTCTCTCTCTTTATATATATATATATATATATACATATGTGTGTGTGTGTATCCCATCATGCAACATTAGCGAGTAGAAAAAAGATGTTGAGGCAACGGTGAAAAACAAATAGCAAGTCCGCCATATAATATTAATATGACAATAAATCCTTCTATTTTACTCAATCCCCATAACGAAGGATTTTTGTATTGCTTTTCCTTCTATACCGATTGATACGTTTTTCTATTTAAATTTTCAAGCTTAAGACGTTGTCTTACTTTGTTTTTGTTTTTTTTAATTCACCAATTGAGACGTTATTAAATACGAATATGAATCCTTGTTCGAACACTGTCGAAAAAGCATTATACATCTGTCAATTTTGACGGAGGGCATACACTCGGAATGTATATAACAACGGAGTTGCCTGAAGTTGCATGTCTACAATATCAGTATCTAATTCAAGAAAGATGAGTTGACGGTGTAAAATTTTCGAGGAGACAAATTACTAGTATATATATATATATATATATATAGATAGATATATATATATATATATATATATATATATATATAGATAGATAGATAGATATATATATATATAGTTATACATGTATATATATATATATATATATATATATATATATATATATATATATATATATATATATATATATATATATATATGTATGTATATATATATATATAATTAACTTGTTACAAATATCCAGGGGGTATGAATCCGAAGGAAGTTGAAACCGGGTTTATGGGAGTGCTCAATGAAAATTCAGAGCAAAATATATATTTTTTTTATATTTTTTTTTTTTTTTTTTTTTGGAATAAAATCAAAAATATATATATATATATATATATATATATATATATATATATATATATATATATATTAAATAGTCGTTAGCAGTTCGGTTATGAGACATGACATGTTGTAGACAATGATTTAAGGAATTAAAGAAAGAGTCAAATATTAATTGAAATCCAGTATCGTTGGAACGACAGCAAGAAAATAAAAAAGGCCGAAGTGACGTCATACATTAAGACGAGATAATTCTGTTGTCGGGGATTCCTACAGTCTGTATATGAGTGATCAAGTGCAGACACATAGTAATATCGGCTAAAAAAAAACGTGTAATGTAAAATGATGAATGCGTAAAAGCATACCTCTTTTCTGTTTATGATAAAGTCACAACTATTGAATAACAAAGGTCCTAGTTTAAAATCGTAAAGTAATCAATTCAATTCATATATCGTGTAACCGACTTGATGTATTTCGAATTATTAATTACTTATACTCATACAAAAAACATGTATGTCGACCTATGATTTCCAGAACTCCGATTCTACAATAAATATGCTCTCACCTAATAAAAGTCACTGAAACGATGTATCCTTTTATAGAATATGAGATTGACCGCTCGATTGGTATACGATTATTAATGACTGACAGAGTATGCCACTTGTGTAAGCAATTAAACATTGAATCGGAGTGCATCTTACAAACCGTAGGTTGCATCAGTGCAAACATCACACTTACAACTTAACTAGTACACTTCCTAGTAGGTTTCATACCAAATTGAGGATACGTTTTTGACAATCAGTTCGACAGCGTCTGTGTCATCTTTGCGAAAGTGGTGACCTTTCCTCTATCGGTCGGAGGTATGGTTCTTTGCAGTTCTTGGGCGTCCATCCTCTCTTGTTTTTAGGTCGCTTTTTGAGTTCAAGTTATTTTATTGATAATCGCCTGTTAACCCCCTTCCATGCGACCGGAGTGATTAAGCAGTGTTTGTAGGCGAGAGAGCACTTCTACTGCGCTGCTTTATCAAAAACTTACTTTACATTTTGTCTAACCAGTTGCATATGTACATACGTACACTTACAATTTCATCTCCTTTTACGATGTAACTTGCTCATTTTTACAAATTATTTATTTGATTTATTTTCTTAATACACTGCCAACAGTTTGCCTTTCTTTGCGCCTTAAAATTCACCTCGAACCTGGTCATTTTCAATTTAAGTAAAAGTTGTCCTTATTAATTATTCTTTAGATTAATATTAACGTCGACATATTTGTGTATTTATAAACTTACTGAAATTAATGTTATCTCGTAATGATATGAGCTTCAGGCTCGAAATACAATATTAATGGCAAATATCCGGAATGTTATAATTCTGACTAGTTTACTGACATACACAGCATATAGTTAGTAATGCTTTTTCCTGGAAAATAAGATGTCTGCCTAGACTGTTGGAACACAGTATTTTAAAGCTTTTATCAGTCTGGAAATAAATTGAAATACTATAAATATGTGGCCTTTTAATTTTGTATGATAAAAAGTCTTGTTTTTAGATTTCTTTGTATACTTACAATTAGATGATCATACACGATCTGGTTTGCCTTTTTATAACGACATATGTAAGATTTTGCGATTATGGTGGTGAGGTAGTTATCAGAAAAGTGACGTTGTTTGCCGGAAGTATTGGAGAGAATAGAAAAGAGCATTAGTGGGTTACTTTGGGTTAAGACACAGGTCGGGACAGACTCACATTTTGAAGGCTCAAGTGACACTCTCAAGACCATTCTGTGTGTAGGTTAATCGGCACACGTGATATATAATGAGCATAATCGATTTCGATGATTCTTTGCAGAAAATATAAGAGAAAAGCATTACACCCGTAAATCTCAGATGGTTTCGCTTTTGGATTCATTTATATTCATATGTAGTCTTCAAGATATATTCCGCCGTTGCAAAAGCCATACGCATTTTACTACCATCGTACCTCTGCTTGCTCCGTCTTTTGGATAATGGGTTCGTGGGGCCGGACGCATTTTGAAGTGGACGTATGTGGGAGATCGTTTGGTTTGGCTTGTACGATTTAGTGCGGGTGGACCCGTACGGTCGAGTGCAAAATAAATTGGTAATCACGGTCGGAGCTCACAGGCGTTGACGGGGCCACTACGTTGACTAGCCATCAGGTCGACGGTCAAGGTGCACCTGCGCATTAGGGGTTCTGTGACGTCACGGGCTTTTGTGTGGGAAACGGAGTTTTGCCAGTCTGGGTTTTGGAAGCAAGCCGAACAGACCTGTTTCTCTATGTAGTCCGAAATGAGAAATGGTAATTTACTTCCCTAAGAGAATACAGGCATGAGATTCATTCTCCCTCTCCTGGAATGGCTAAGGACTTAAATAGGAATTAACTACGATAGAGTAGTAATTTGGTTTCTCTTTCTCTCAACGTTGGTGAAACATCTCCAGGATAGACGGTAGACTAACGCCTGAAATAAACAAATAAAAACTAAAAGATTGTTGCCTCGTGAATCATGGTATGAAGCTTATTGTTGTAGTGGCGATGTTCACGGCAGTGCAGAAACGAAGAAAGAACCCAACCACTTAACGACAGGCCTCCACGCGAGGAAGAAGTAAAGGTACGAGGAATTAAAGTAAGGTAATGAATAATACCTTTAAATAGTTTACTGTATACCTGTAATCGATACCATGTTGCCCTTTTACGAGAATCTGAGTAAAAAGGATTAATCACACATATCGACAAACACCAAAACAATAGTAAAAACGTTTAATGGAAAACATGCAGCAATTTTATACATGGCTGAGAAAGAATGTTATGTTCATTTTTGACAGTAAAAGTCTACTCATGTTTTCACAGAGGAATCGAAATGTTTTATTATATTTTTTGATTTTAGAAAATTGCGTACAAAAGTCATAATTAATTTGTATTTGTGAGGACACCGTTGTAATTTACATTCATCATGTTATTTGCGAACTCTCTGAGTTTCAGATGAGACATTGATATTTTCATTAGACTGCTAACAAGATAAATTTACATTCAAAATAATTGAGTTCTATTGTGTGTATACTATCTCCGCTGGTATATGTTTTTTTTTTACATCTTCCATCGTGGGATCGCCTGCTGATGAAATATTATATCGGGGTGACTATGCCCTGTCTTTACTGGCTCTAAAGTAAACATTTTAGACGATGAAGAATAAATAATTCTAAACCTACTTTTTGAGGAAGATATGTAGTTAAAGTAGACACGTGTGATCGATAAACTAAGAAACTAATATAACTTGGTATCCTTACACGCGTTCATCTTTCTCAAAATCTCATTTTTGCATAAAATGTGATCATTGAAACTGTAATTGTTGAGGTGTGTCTTACTTATATTTATGTTTTTATTTCGTCGTGGAACATATAATAGTAATCTAATTCCCTAAACTGTACTATTATGTGTTTAATTTACCTACACATACAGATCTCTGAAATGTCTTCCATGTTCTAAGCCTTTATTTTCTATGCACACACAAACTGACCCTGTCCTTACTAATTTTGATTTTAACACTCTCACTCTCTTTCAGTACATGTTGTTTAACACCCATTCTTATTTTATATCGTGTATGTTACTAACTCTCTTTTGTCTATCTTTTTATATTAGCAGTCGAAACTAATAAGAACTAATAACAATATTGGAATTTTGAATTATAAACTTAACGAAATATCACAAGAGTATAATACTATTTAACCTTTACTTTGATAGGAAAAAACGAAGAAAAGAAAGATAAAAGGAATATAGAGCGAGCACACAGGGACTAATTCTAGACTTTCCCCTTGGATAAAATCGTTATGGTTTTGTGTTGGTGACGACATTCGATAAAAAATATTCGATTAATTCATCATAGAAGATGTTTTTTTTTAATATTAACACCAAACAAGGAACATTGCCACTACACCGTAAAGTGGTACTCTTAATTAGAGGCTAGATAAATAGGGGCATCGTAAGCGGGGATTATGCAGCGAGATGTTTGTCCACATTGCATTTAAATTTCTGTATGAAGGCACAACCGGGGAAACAGAGAGCATGGGGAGTTCTACTGGCAAAAGAAAAAAAAACTATTGCAGTAAAACACTTTCGTGCATCTGGGCACATCTACATTGATATGGTGGAATTAGTTGACTGTCGGGTTGATCTGGACTAATTATATTGATGGGGCTCAGTTGCAGCAAGTTCGTAGGTATACATTCCGTGTAAGTAATTGTAAAACAAGCACAGGCACGCAACGTTGTGCGGATAGGATAGGGACTAGAGCTTGATAGACAGTGTGGGACAAATTAGATTAGGCACTCTTTTTTAGACTCTGTCTAAGAGGGAGACACTAGTGGTCGTTGCGCCATCCCATATGCTGAAACAATACTTTCATAAACAAAGTTGGTATTAAATAGACGATCACATTCTATCAAACAACTAAACAGCGAAGAAAAACATTAATTTGTTATTTTGTTGTTTTGGCATATCGACGATCTTTGTATTCTCTGATATAGAAGCGCGATACCAAATTGAAATGATGACTTGTGTTTAACTAATAGAACACAAGTTGCTATTGTTTGCATCATTGAGACTATTTCTCTCACCTGGGTTGATATATTCACAACGTTTCGGCCGATGTAACCTCTGACGTTTTTCACGTGAATGTTTTTAAACGTTGGAATTGTTATTTAAAACTAATAATCCTATATGGAATTTCGAATAAATTCTCTTTTTAAATCAGCGACGGTAGATTGTTCTCGTGCTGTCACCCCTGATCTTGTATGCATTTTATTCTTTTATGTTATTTTTTATCCTCTGAAGACTGCCACTTAATAACGGTTAGTTAATGTCTGCCTTTGAATCATTTCGCCGCGGTTTAATGATGACAACTCTAGTCGTGTTCGAAATATGCACCTGAAAATAACAACCAGGATGTGATTAGATTCACGAATAATCAAAATATACAAATTATCGATATTCATTAAAAATCTTCGAAACCTAATGGATCACGTGTTTCCATCTCTTTTTATATACAGTTACGTATGCTCATATAATCATATATTTCTATTTACATTATTCACTAATGACTCGATAATCATGAAATATGCTATATTTAATCTCGCTAACCCGGGGAGTATAATGGACACATTCTGATAATTGCAATCCTACACTCAAATCCCACACAAAATGCTTTTAATAAAATGAACTACATTTAAACATTTTTATAAAGACGATGATTGCTTTACATCAATGTTTTAGTTATATCATTATATTCCTTTTTAATCGGACCAGTGTGCGCGCGTATATATGTGCGTGGAAACTCCTAAACTTATAAACTTATAAATGAGTTAGATGTATTCAAACCTACCTGGTGAGTAAGGTGGACACATTATCATCTTTATAATCTTTTGCCCTAAAGTTGTGTGCCCCTGAGAAATCACCATACCCCCCCCAAAAAAAAAGATAATAAAAAAATACAAACTAATGCTATAAAATATTCGTGTACACTTCTTGCTTTATATATAGCTATGGGATAATTCATGTTGCTACTTTTTAAAACTTTATTAGAAACAATCTCATTCTAACTAGTATATCTAATTTTCAAGGCCACACCCATCCAGAAAATGACGTATTCACATATAACATAAGTGAGCGTAGAAAGGGTTTTGTTTATTTTTGTTAACTCAAGTCAGTTCTTTTTGTTATTTGCTTTTAATACCGTGCAAACTAGTCCTAACTTTCGGATAATCAGGCCGTCGGCGACTGAACTACTATCCGCATCATACATAATGTGGCTTGTCCGATTAGGTGGTTATTAGGACACCCACCAACACTAGAAAACACGATCTATCAAAAGGTGGATGAAGACGATTTCAGTTAAGAACTTCCACACTTGTACAGAGTAGACAGCGGGCCCCGGTTTATTTTAGTATCCTCATAGTCCGCATTTTCCATGAACGATGTTTGTGACACATAGGGAAAATTGCTGTTTCCTTGATCGGCTGTTGTCTTGAGTGAGTGGGATGTAGAACTTTTCAATCTAGTCAGAGTATTCACTATTATTCAACAGGCAGTCTTTTCATCTCATAAGTACTCATCCCCGAGTGATTTTTGGCCTTGATAAGTCGTGACTCATTAGTAAAATAAAACAAAAAAACGCCACTAATTGCTTATTAAATACAGAATCGCAATATCTGAATCAGTGTATACGCTTAGTTGAACACGAGTTGATATTTTATTTATGAGAATACAGATCGGAATTATGATGTTATACCTTCCTAAAAAAACATTATTGCATGAATTTTCACAATGTATCCAATAGCATTTGAACGTTGCATATAGAATTCCATTGTCCGCGGCGATATCAATTCGGTCATTTACAAACCCAACATCAGAGTAAAATTAGATAAAATGCCATAGATCAAGTAACCATTTCTTAAGAAAAGAGACATGCGATTCAAAGCAGATGACGCACAAGAAATAGAGACAATTTCAAAATCTGAACAATACAAGAAAGGTGAAGATGCAGTCGAGCGAAAATTAACCTCCGGTCCGGAAGAACAAAATGCTTCCGTAAATTGCCTCCGTTCCAGCATCCGTTCCGAGGTTTCCAGAATGTCACAACTCATGACACACGCCTGAAATACTGGCCTCGTGAAAATATATTGTCTTGACTTCTGTTCCTATAAATATTCAATTGAACAACGTCAAATATCCGGTTATGTTTGCGACTCTTTGAAGGTTTATAAATAACAAAGGGGTCTAACAAAAACTATCATGATAGCAAATGAAAGAAACATCAGCATTTCGTCTTATATGACGTAACTATTTGCTAAACATTTATAATCATGCATTTTCAAATTGACTGCAAATCACCCATTACGTCATCTATTTTTGCAATGGGAGAGCGGGTACTGCCTAGGAATATAGCTACGTCCTAACAAGTTCGGAAAGTACTCACGTCATTAGTGTATACTTACATTTAGTTGTATCTACTCGAGGGCATCACGTGACACGAAGCACCATTTATACCTGACGAAACGCATGACCATACATAAACATAAATGCTAGCTCTTAAAAATTGCTACAAGTGAGCATGCCTCAGGCGACAGGGAATTAATTAACTTCCTCTATGTTATGCAACGAAGTCGTTATTGTTAGGTAGAAAGGTATGTAGTCTAACAACACCCAAATACAATGTTTATATTGTTAACAAGCAATTCGTGTTTAATATACATGGTACGTTGGCTTGTATAAATATTCGCTAAACTTTATTTGCTTAAATACCTATGATATCACGTTGATAACAGGACAGATTTCCAAGAAGGGGTCACAGACGATTCTGACGTTTTATGTTTTTTCTATGAGCTAGAGATGGTGAAAAATGAGGTCAATGCTATTTAGTCCCATATAATGTCAGATATACAAGATAAATAGGTCTGGTATACTTCCTGACATTTTGGATAAATCGTCTTAACTGAGAAGATGCATTTAAGACCATCTAAGACAAATAATAATAAACAAGTAAGCCCCAACTGACATTTCAGTCTATGAACAATCTAGTCAACATATATAATTTATTTTAAAGATTTGTAAAAATGGCGTCTAATTGTATGGTAAATTAAGAAGAGTCGTGAATAGCATAAGGGAAGGGTTGCTGCATAGATATCCATCATCTGGCCTTGCTGGGTATGAAGAACAACGTGTTACTATGATTTGGCTATTATGACAAACTTTTTGAGAATGTAAATCAATTTTATTTACACAGATTCATCAACACAACATACATGGTCGCGAAAGAGATATGTAGACTAGAATACAAAAATATGTTGAGTCAGTGGATATGCATGTAGTATAAACATGAGTTTGAGTTTGGGTCTTCATCTCACTTAGACCAAGTCGGGGTTTGTGGTGGGAAAGCCATATGACTTTTTAAAAGACTAGAACTGGAAAAGTCTGAGGCAGAAGTATACTGACTGAACAATGTATAAATCACTACGAGATTTAGAAAATAATATTAATATTGTTGAAATGAATGATTACACTGATTTACAAAGGAATTTGAGGCAACCCCCAAAATACCCGCTTTTACCTAATTTAAGGGTGCTGAATTCAAATTTAAAATCCGTTTTTTACTAATCACCTCTAGTCTTTTAGATATGCATAGTGTGTATTTTGTGTGTATACGGTACATAAAGGCGTATATTCATTCAGGGCTAATTCTGATACTGTGAGACTTATTGCTTTATTTTAGTTATCATGCACTAAATGTAAGTGATAGAATTACATTATATATATATACATATATATATATATATATATATATATATATATATATATATATATATATATATATATATATATGTATATATATATATATATATATATATATATATATATATATTTCAAGACGGATTTTGGCAGTTAAGAATTTGCTAAAGTCTTACGAGGATATGGGGTGCCTAATGTCACTCAAGATTCATTTTCTCTATTCCCACTTCAACATCTTCCCGCCAAACCTTTGGACAGTGAGTGATGAGCATGGAAAAAGATTCCACCAGAACATTACGAAGATGGAGAGCATGATGGAAGACTTCTGCTGGATGCTCTTGCGTGACATCCCGGAGGCAAAATACACAGACCTTCTAAGAAAACACACGTGTGACTGTCTGTGGTACTATGAATTGTGTATTTGTGTCATCCAAGTATATTTATTCAATCAGTGTTTTTTATTAATCTTGTTTTTATCTGTTATAAGCTGCTGCAACTCTTTAAATATGCACATTTATTCTCTGTTTATACTAAAATGAGACAATTTAAAAGCCAAAAAACTAGAGGTGATAGAGCCAAACTATTTATTAATTTGAATTCAGCACACTCAAATTAGCAAAAAAACATCTATCCCCATTCTTGCCTGAGACCAAACATGTTTTTTTTTGTACACCAGTTTATAAAAAGATTATGCTTGATACTTTTGTTACAATTAACGAAACGGTTGTTAATCGACACACGCATGGCGACGCTCCAAAACGATGGTTATAAGATTATGGTAAAGTAATTAAGTTAGTTAATTACTACTAAGTTCATTTCGCTGAGTACCACTACAATGCCATGTAACATGGGTATCATATACTACAAAATAAATGACCGTTCTCAGTGAAAATATAGAATACTTATTTTCTGTAAAGATTTTAAAAAGAAGTTTCCAATATTCAATAATTCGTATTATTAAAAATATTAAATTGAGTATTCTTGTCTTGGTTGTTATTTAAACATCTTCAGATCGATCTGACGTTCGTGTTTCTTTAGGTGCATTTTTTTGAACTCGAAAATATTCATGTCGAACTCGGGAACCTATACAGTATTTAGAAGTATACCTTTTATTTCATCAACGATGAAATATTGTTTTCGTTCTGTCAGTCATGACCAGGTAGACGTCTTAAGTAATTTTAATTTTATTTTTATTCTTAGTTATGTTTGTCTACTGTGAGAATTAAAATTTCAACCTCAAGAATACTGTCGGTTAGAACTGCTTGTTTTTTAACGCATGTCTTTCTCGCGTCAAATACTATGTTGACTTAATTATTAGTAATTTAACACTGTATCAGTTAATTGTTATTTAGTTATTAGTTATTAACGCTCATAGTGAGGATTGAACCTGAAACATCCACAAAACTGTCTGTTAGAATATATAATACTAGACGCTTTCGTCCGTTGCGTAACATGTCGATGATCAATTCGCATGTAATAAATTCTAAAATATAATTATCCAGTAATATTGTTTTCTCAATATATTGTTCATTTTTTTTATAAATATAAGCGAGTACATTTTGTATCCATTTTTCATGGAAGCTTTGAATAAAGCTGAGGTAATATCTGTTTTTTATCATGAGGATTGATAAAACTGTTGCATTGTTTCAGTGCTTATATCTACTTTTAATTATTATATACAACACCTGTCTAAAAATATTGGACCTTTTGCCAGAAAAATATATTTCAAATACCTGACGGCGTTCGGACCCTAACCTCCTTCAAAGAAGGCCCCTTGTGCTTGCACACACTTAGCCCACCGATCCATCTACTACCGGAAACACCTCTGGACGTCTTCTCTTAGAATGGTGTTCATCTCCGCCGTCGCGTTCGCATTATTTCTCCTCTACTCTCAAAACGGGAACCTTTTATTGGCGTGTTCAATTTTCGAAAAAAATAGAAGTCGCAAGGAGCCATGTATAGAGAATAAGAACGACTGGAATTTCATGTTAGGTCAAAAATGTTGGATCAATTGGCATGAATGTGCGGGGGCGTTTTCGTAATGGATCAGTGTTGACGGTTTACAGAAGGTCATGTGCAACTGGAAAATGCAAGCCGTTTTGTTCCTGCAACAACAACTTGGACACAATTTCAGCAGCCACTCAGTTCATGTTCAAATAATTACGCAAAATTGCATGTGCGAAATGTTTATACACTCCGACCTCTTGGTCGATCTCCCGCACGGTTGAACGATGATCTCCCATGACAAAGTAAGCACCCTATTAACAACAGAACGCTTGTAACTCTCCTCTGATGTGCGCCCATTTTTGAATCGGTTGATCCACTTCTCCAAACACCTGCTGAATCTTACTAATTGTTTTGCTTTAGTATCACCAAGCTTTGACAACAATTCATGCAGTACCTTTGCTCAACACGTTCAGTCATCTGGTGAAAATCAGTAATCCGACGAACATATTGTGTATCGACTAACTCAGCGACCGACAGGCAGCAGCTAACGGTGATAAAATTCACACATGCGCATGAAAGGGTATTTTTTCACTGTGTAGAGTGGCGCCGCCCTATCGTCTCTATTTCTCACGGTAAAAATAATAATCGAGTGCCTCGTATATATAAATACATTTTACTACATTTACAATATATAGATACTATATTATATGTAGAATGTTAAGCCACATCTCCTAATAAACCGTCTTATCTCTTTTCTGATATTAGTAACATTAGGGTTAAATTTATTTATCAATAAAAAGATCAAACTATCGAAGTTCGAATGGTGGGAACACCTTAAAACTGTTGAAAGGAACTAATCATCTGAAAATTATTTTCGTCTCGGTTTTATGAAGAATTTGATATTACCTTCCATTTCAAAAGCCTACTTTTCAATTGTTTATGACATAGTATGGCTAAAACACTTGAGTATAACGAGATTTAAACTGCGGGTCAATCTATCTCTTTAACATAACATGGATTGATTCGCAGTTGAATGATGAAGAATATCATGAGAAAAATGAAAATGAGGAATGGACGGAACAAACTTTGATTACTTATGAGAACAATTTATGACGAGTATTTGTTTACATTGAATTTGAAGATGATCATACATAGCATGCAAGTTAACAGTATCGGGATGTTCTTGGAGAGAAACTCTCCTCATATAAATACCATTTTATGTTAGGTAATAACAAAAAGGTTCTGTTAACCGACTGCGTTTCATAAAAGATATTAACGGAACACAATCTGTTTTACTAATGCTTAGACTCCTGTTGTAAGTACATTCCCATTATTATTATTTTCTTACATTTAGTTTTACTTGAGCAATCCATGCCATCCTTGAACTATAGAGATCGTATCATTATTGCTGACTGCGATACGATGTGCATTCAATAAATAAGGTTCGTTTCACAAGAAAACAACTTGTGTTTCACGCATTGAATTATTGCAGATTTTACATGAAATCAATCTTTAACAAATATTATCCTATCAAGACAATATTTCGTCTTCCATCATTATATAGAAGATTGAACATGGTTTCTAACCATTGTGCGCGATTTCCGTGATTGCATTACCGTTTTAAATGTTATACCGCGTATAAACCTTTTTTGCTGGACAAAAAACGATGCACCTGTTATATTACATTCGTATGGGCTTCCATACGTGCTCCCGGAGCCGGAAGTCGTTAGCTGACGTGTATAAAACTGGCCATATCTGCCACCATTTTGTATTCCTCTTTTTAGTTGAATAAAACTTGGCTTCCAAGTAACACGTATTTTTAATTACAATTTATTCAACTAAAAAAAAGATTTTTTAAGTCTACCACGATACTAAAATGGATGTGACATGGAAACCAAAATGCCTCGACATTGATCCCAGTCTACCGACAGCTGCCAAGGAATACCGACACTTGCGTGCAATATTAAGTAATTACCTTGAAGATTATGAAGATAGGATACCAAAATAATACAGAGCCCTGTTAAGCTGTGTGAGCTCTAATGTTTATGAATTTATAGAGACATGTACGAACTTTGATGCTGCTATAGCAAAGCATGACAGCTTGTTTATTAAAACACCGAATGAAGTCTTTGCAAGACATATACTAGCAACCAGACGACAGAAGCCGGGAGAAAGGATGGACGAATTTTTCCGAGAGTTGGAGAAACTAAAAAGGAATTGCAACTTCCGCGACCACAGTGCAGAGGAGTGTGGCGACGAGGCAATGCGTGACGCATTCATTTCTGGAATATCCTCGCCTTCAACACGACAGCGGCACCTGGAAAATAAAACGCTGACCCTTCTGACGGCATACAGCCAAGCCTCTGCGTTGGATATAGCCCAGCGTAATAGTGATGCGTATGCAACTCTGGATACCTACCTGGCTACGGACGTGGACCCAGGATCATTACGGGTATGTAAATGTAGTTCTAGTCCTCGAGTTCCTCCCAGTGAATCGGCTACAGCTGCAACATATAAGAATCGTAAATGTTTCTTTTGTGGTTTCTCCTATCATTCAAGGGATAGCTGTCCCGCCCGCGAGGCTACTTGCAATAAATGCTCCAAGAAAAGACATTATGCCCGCGTGTGCAAATCTAAGTCTTCAAGTTCAGTGGCAATATTTGTCGGTTCTCACTTACTGACCACATTTTCAAACATACCACAAGGACTCGCGCCAGCTGCAACGCATGCGACTATTAACGGGACAAGATTAAGTGCTCTCCTGGATTCTTGCAGTACTGACAGCTATCTTAACGAAAGAATTGTGCAGGAACTAAAACTAAAAGTTTATCTGTCTAATAAAGACATTTCTATGGCTCAAAACCTTGAATACTCGTTCCAAGGGCTATGTTGTTGTTAATCTAGCTCTCGATCTTAATAACCAGTTGTACGTTGCTACACGGCTTGGTATTCTGAAAAATCTGTGTTCAGACTTAATACTTGGCCAGGATTTCTTGCGTCAACATCAAAGTGTAACTTTCAAATACGGCGGGCCCTGTCCCGAGTTAATTATGGATAAAGCTCCCCACTCTGTGCATTGGCCGCAGCAAAAATAGAAGAGCCGTCACTTTTTCAAAATGTATCTTCAAACTGCAAACCAATAGCTGCCAAATCCAGACGTTTTAACAAGGACGATCAGATATTCATTGCAGAGGAAGTTAATCATCTACTCTCTGAGGGCATAATCGAAACCAGCATATCACCATGGCGAGCCCAAGTAGCGGTAGCGAAGGACCCCACACACCGACATAAAAAGCGGATGTGTGTGGATTATTCACAAACAATTAACAAATACACAGAATTAGATGCCTACCCATTGCCAAGGATAGACGACATGGTGAATGATCTTGCAAAATACATGGTATTCTCCACTTTTGATCTTAAAAGTGCTTACCGCCAAGTGCCGCTGAATGAAACTGATAAAAAGTATACCGCGTTTGAGGCAAATGTTTGCTTGTATCAGTTTTGTGTAATTCCGTTTGGAGTTACAAATGGGGTCGCTGCCTTCGAACGGGCTATGGACAGTATAGTAAAAGAGGGGAACCTGCGTGGTACTTTCCCATACCTTGACAATGTAACAATTGCAGGACATACTCAGGAGGAACATGATGAAAATGTAAAGCAGTTCCTAGAAACTGTCGGTCGGAGAAACCTTACTCTTAACCAATCAAAGACTGTAAAGTCCGTGCCTTCTATTAACGTGCTGGGGTACTGTGTTGGGAATGGTGTCATCAAGCCTGATACAGAGCGACTTCGCCGATTAAAGGTGCTTCATCCACCCAAGAACTTAAAATCACTTAAAAGGATAATTGGAATGTTTGCGTACTATGCAAAATGGATACATGAATTTTCTAACAAAATTGAACCGCTAAAAAACGCCAGAAAAATCCTATTGGAAGAGAAGGCCTTTAAATCATTCAACTTGCTGAAATTAGAATTAGAAACGGCTACTCTGCAGACGGTGGAGGAAAACTTGCCCTTTGAGGTAGAGTGTGATGCGCTCGATGTTGCGATTTCCGCCGTTCTTAATCAAGGAGGACGACCGGTGGCGTTTATGTCTAGAACACTACAGGGCAGTTAACTAAAATACCACATCGTAGAAAAAGAAGCAACTGCAATTATTGAGGCAGTGCGTAAATGGAGCAATTATCTGGCACGAAGCCACTTTACTTTGATTACCGATCAGCGGTCAGTAGCCTTTATGTTTGATAGTAAAAGACGTACGAAAATTAAGAATGCAAAAATCCAGGAATGGAGACTGGAGCTTGCCGCATTCAGCTACACTATCAAGTATCAGATAATGTGGTCCCTGACACATTTTCCCGGGCATACATCTGTTCAACCTTTAATACACTCGCTGATCTCCACAATAGACTGTGTCATCCGGGGATAACTCGACTGCCTCATTTTCTAAGAGCAAGAAATCTCCCCTTTTCTACAGAAGAGGTAAAGAAGATGTGTGCTTCTTTTAGGATTTGCGCAGAGCTAAAACCTCAATTCCATCGCTTACCAAAAGGAACTCTTGTAAAGGCAACAAAACCTATGGAACGACTTAGTGTTGATTTCAAAGGTCCTCTGCCTAATGTATCGACTAATTGTTATTTATTAATTATAGTTGATGAATACTCTCGTTTCCCTTTTCCTTTTCCATGTCCCAATATGCATGCAGCAACAGTGATCAAATGTTTAGATTTGCTATTTAGCCTATATGGAATGCCAAGTTATATACATTCAGATCGAGGCACATCTTTCATGTCCAAGGAGCTGAAATCTTATCTCTCCCAGAAAGGAGTTGCCACTTGTAATACCACTCCTTATCATCCAACCGGAAACGGACAAGTAGAGAGAATTAATGGCATTATATGGAAGGCGATTCGTTTAGCTCTTAGATCGCGTAACCTGTCTGAAAAGCATTGGGAACTTGTACTTGCCGAGGTGCTCCACTCACAGAGATCGTTGTTGTGTACGACAACTAACGCCACACCACATGAACGTTTCCTCACATTCCAGCGCTGTTCCTCCCATGGAAACTCACTTCCCTCTTGGCTAATGACTCCTGGACCCGTACTGCTAAGAAGGTTTGTAAGGAACAAAAACGAACCCTATATAAACCAAGTTGAGCTCCTTAACAGTAACCCGACCTATGCACACATTAGGTACCCAGATAGACGAAACTCTACTGTGTCTGCTCGTGACTTAGCACCTTGTCCTGAAGCCCAGACAATTTTAAGGTCTCCTATATAGGAGCAAGAGAGAGGGAACCACTTTGTACAGGATAATACACAATGTCATAATGGAGCCTATGACACTTTGGCCCAGCCTGAACTAAGGCGATCCAGTTAGGTACCAAAGACATGCTATAACGGGGCCTATGATGATACATTGGCCCAGACTGAACTAAAATGATCCAGTCGTGTACCAAAACCTCCCAATCGATATGGAGATTGGTTGGAGTAGCAAGTAAAATAAAAAAAAGTTCATTTCTTGTTTTACTTTTTTAGTAGTACTTAAAAAAAAAGGTAACACTTAAATTATTGTAGAATTTTTCTTCTTTCTAGCAAGGAAGAATGTTGTATTACATTCGTATGGGCTTCCATACGTGCTCCCGGAGCCGGAAGTCGTTAGCTGACGTGTATAAAACTGACCATATCTGCCACCATTTTGTATTCCTCTTTTTAGTTGAATAAAGCGTGGCTTCCAAGTAACACGTGTTTTTTATTACAGCACCCAAGGGAAGCCAAAGTAGAACGATAGGGAGGATGTGATATTTGTTTAAAAAGTTACTGATAAAACGTTTTATAGTTGGAGTCTTTTGTAGAAGTCTCCCGTCAGTCATGTGCAGGGCGCGTATACCTACTTGTCTGAGTCCTCTATGGACAGGCATGTTGTTATAGTTATGGTTAGGCTTAGGAATCAGGGTTAGGGTTAGGGTTTGTGTAAGGGTTAACTTTAACGATCTGCTGTGCAAAATGTAAAATAAATGCCACTGTGGGAAGCATCACTGAATGGTTGGAAGTTAGTTATCTGTGCGAGTTTATGTGCAAGCAGAAATATAAGGAAAACATGTTTATGATAATACTCAATGACATTAATAGATTTTATTATCTTGAGTAAGTAAGGACACTTTTTTCTTTACTCATACCAACATTTCGTCTGTTGCTATTTTGGCCGAGGCTCCTCAACCAAAAAATGGAACTGTATTCTTTCAGTATCAGATTCTGCATTTTACCGGTTTAACGTGACCCTCGTAGAGACTACCACTATACCTTTTTTTGTTCATGTCTGTTTCAATTTGCATATTCATTGAGCTAAAATATATTCTCCTGTAAACTTAACGCACGCTTCTATTCATCTCACAGGGTTTATACTTATCAGTCACTAAACATCGATGATAGATAACACTTCAAACCGGAAGCAGTCTGTATGATCGCACGCTATTCTGAATAGGCTCAAAACAAATACCATCTATGCAATTTAAATGAGTTTAGCTGTAAACGAATTTTAAACAATGAATATTTTCTATTGATTATAAAAAGTCAGAAACAAAAACTCAAGCTTATTTTTCACAAATAATTCATTGACTGATCTTCAAATACAATGTGAGTGCGAAAAGTAACAGGGCTGATTGTAGTGTGAACAATGTGATCTATTAATTCTCTGTTTACTTTAATTCACTCGTAACAAAGCACATTGCCACTGAGGCGTAGATGGCTAGCGGGAATTAGAGGTTATATGTATAGGGACATCCTCAGTGGGGAGTTGTGCAGCGAGGTGCTTGTTCACATTTCATTTAAATTTCTGCATGTTGATAAAGTAAGGAAACAAGGATCAGGAAGATAATTCTAATGGCTAGCCGTTCGAGGATATAATCAATTAGAGTAAAAAGCTTTCTGGAATCTAGGGACATCTACAGTGAAGGTGTGATTTTGCTGATGTTTTGGTTAATCGCAGATATTTACGATTAAGCCCCCCCCCCAGTGTAGCAAGTTTGTTGGAGAACATTCCATTGAAATTCCTGTACAAAAAGCACAGGGATGCAACATTGCAGCGATGAGACAGAAGATAAATCTTGGTAGACAGTGTGGGAAATATTAGATTAGAGACTTGTTTACCATGTCTAAGAGACTAGCAATGATAGCACCATACCTGATGTGACAAAATTACCCCATGCATGTGCAAATGGTGGCTTTGTAGATATATAATATACTGGCAGGTGTGAGAAGTTTCGAGCATAAATGGATCCTACCTTCCTTGCAGACGCCTTGGTAATGTCTTCTATGTATTTGTTCCAATCCATGTTACCATGTGAATTGTTGAAATTGTTAATCGAAATGTATCATCATATACTATCGTCCTTTTAGAGAATGATACTAATGCTTTCTACAACAAATACATTTTTATTTTATTTACTAGTTATTCAGCACTTATTAAGGTACGGAGGCTACTCGAGTATTGATCGTCAGTTGGACTATTATCGTCTCTACTTCCCTCCACAAGAGGATCGAAAATTATGCTTGGGATGGGCAGAATATTTCAGTAGAGGACTAGGTAATAGAAAAGAACGGCTCAAAAAGTATTTGTTAACATTTGAATTGAAGACCACCAGTATAGTCAGTTGGGAACCGGACTTGTAGTATCTTGTTCCACAGATTAGATATTCTTGGAAATAAACTTTGTTCATGAAAGTTTCGTCTTGTTTAGGTAATTAGAGAGATAGAGAATAGGATTTTTTTTTAGCTAGACGTGTTCTTGCTATAAATATTTGTGTGTGTCACGATCTGACACTCCTATTTAAAAAGAATCAGTATTTACTTTTGCCCCTGTAGGGACGAGAATCTGGCTGTTATACATGTAAAGGATTGAATCAAAGGTGAGTTATCTTCTAGAACGGTAGAATAATTTACCTATGTTCAGCTACTTTAGCAACATATTTTTTGTAAGTCTTCCATTTGAAAGATTGGTGAAAGTCAGTCGTAGGACCTTCTTTTAGTAAATAACCATTCGTTTCGTCAGGTGAAAAGTGATGATCCGAGCGTTGTTGGTGAAAAGGGAGAATCTTGCTTTTAGAACCGTTACACGTAACAGACTACTTTAAAACGCGGTAATATCACACATCAAAACATCCTAACCATTTGACAGTACATAATCGAAAATAACCACGCAGAAATATTAGATGTGACATCAGTTTTATGTAAGAGAAGACTAGCTTCGTAGTGGGGAGACTCGGGGCGGGCACAAAAATAGCCTAGATCTGATAATTATGAATGTTGGAACACAATATGCTAGCCGTAAGGAGTCTAAATGTAGCCTACATTAAATGTAATTAATTGTATGCAAAGATAAGAGTTGAAGTAAACAAGTAGAGACACGTTTATGCATATAAAGAGAACTGTTTTTTTTTTAAATGAATTTTCGAATTAATAAATATTTTTTTTATATTTCAGTCTTTGAAGTAGTTTAAAGGATTTTTGCGGGACACAATATGGGTACATCCTCTAATTTGACAAGTATATACATCAAATGCGTATTCCATTTGACGCATAGTCATTGGCCAATAAGAAAATATGATCTCTGAAGTTCAATTCTTTCTTAAGACCCCTTAAGCTTCATGCTTAAATTTGAGACATTTATAGAATAACAATAATGTAATGGCTTTTGTCAAAGTTGGAAAAACGATTATACTCAATATACTATTATATTGACTGTTATTTTCTGTAATTATCAATGACAACAATTGAGAATTCGACTGACTTATCTTTTATATATATATAATAGATACGAGCCCCTTTTCTAGGTTGAGCACAGTGGTAATAATATCGACAATTGCAATTAGCAATAATGCATAACTCTTAAAAAAAAATTTAAGTTCAAAGTTGTTATAGTCGCTTACTGTAAACAAGATAGTCGTCGGTTTGATCATTTCTTGAAAGTTATAGTACAGCGAAATAGACAGTTGATAGATAGCTGTATATATATATATATATATATATATATATATATATATATATATATATATATATATATATATATATATATATATATATATATATATACTAGAACGACTTGTGCCCCGGCGTTGCCCGGGGAAATAAACAATAATTAAGCTCTAAAAAAAATATATCAGATTATCATTTATGAAAAAAGAATCAGAAAAAAAGTAAGTTATATCGATGATTAAAAAAGGGTTTGAATTTTGGTTAAATATTAGACCTAGCAATGTTGGATAATGCCCCTATGGGAATGGACGTATCTGTTGGAAGCCATTGGTTAGGCTTGCGCGAATTAGCGCGGGTACAGTCGAGTGCACAATAAGGCCTGTTCTCACAATCAGAGCTAACAGACGTGACAAGGTCACCGCGTGACGAGACGCCAGATCAAGGGTCAGTGTGCACCTGCGAGAGGCTCTGTGACGTTACAGGCCTTTGCGTGGGAAAAAGGAGGATCCGTGACGTCACTCGTTCTTCGTGAGAAGCGAGTTTTAGCCAGTCTGGGTTTTGGAGGCGAGCCGATGAGACGTCATTGTTACTATGTAAACTACAACAGATAAGGGAACTATTTCCCTAAGAAAATACAGGCGAGTAGTATCCTTCCCCTCTCCCTGAATGGTTAAGACTTATTGATAAGTAACTACGATAAAGTAGTGATGTGCTCTCTCTCTCTCTCGCTCTCTCTCTCTCGCTCTCTCTCTCTCCCTCGACGTAGTGAATGCACCGAAGCCGATAAATAACTACGCTTGTAATAACACGAATTGAAAGTTCACAAGAGTTTTGTTTGGTGAGTCTGTCAGGAAGCTTTTGTTGTAGACAACGGACGGCGTGGTTCACGGCAGGAAGGAAAGAAGAAAGAATTCATCTTCTAGACGACATTGAGACGGTGGCCCTCTACACGGCGAGGGAGAAATCTAAATGTATGCACACACTATATGAACTATGTGAGTTATGCAGTTCTAAAAATGACGAGTATTAAATGTGAACTGCCAGTCCCCTTTCCGGGACTAAATAATAAACGTGAACCGCCGCGGCCCCAACAGAGGGCTATGCAACAGCAATAAGGCTAAAAATAAATAAAAGCTAACGCAAATAAGTCAGACATTTAAAGGCTTTGATTTTGCGAAAATGTTATTTTCATATTTATTGGAGTTTGATTTTCGGCAACACGGTCTTTTATTTAGTTGTTTGTCTAGCCCAACAGCAACGAATTTTATTATTATTTATTAAAAAACTGTGTTCTGCGGCTACCGTCGTCAAATGACATCCCGTAGCTGCAATCAGTCCTCCATGCTAGTCTCAGGCCATTTAGCCTTGTCATGCGCAAGTTGTCGTAGGCAATGAAGTTGTTTCGCTGTACGTAGTGGTTCTAGTCCCGCCTGCATGAGATCAGCATGTAGTGTGCCGAGCAGATTTGTGCAGTGCCGTCCTTGTCGCGGTTAGTAGGCTTGCGAGCCAGTAACGGCAAAGTCTAGTGCTCTCGGTGCGGGAGTGTCGGGTCCATTCGTAGGACATAACCTAACATAGACCATCATTGTTCAGCGACCTTTGTGGAGAGGGGTTTTTCGTTGCACAGCTCGTATAGTGCCTTGTTGCTGATAAGTTTTTTCGACCAGCAGTGACCTGTGATGGAACGGAGGTGTCTGCGGTGGCACGCATCCAGCTTGTCAGGCATGACTTTTGTTATTGCCCAGCTGTTGCTATTGTAGAGCATGATGGACACGCAGTACGCGTTATAGAGACGGAGTCTAGTCTTCAACAAGAGCTTGGTTCGTCGGTTCCAGAGTTTATGTAATGAATGAAACGCTACATTGCCATGTATACAGCGGACTGTGACGTCTGTAGTGCTGCACAGCAGGGCGCCCAGGGTCTTGTTCTTGCGCCAGCTCTCATTGCCGCGGAGGATCTTGTCTTGTAAGTCCAATTCTGTGGCTTCTGCAAGGTATACATGGCTTAAATCTGTTTTCATCTCGTTCATGAAGAAATTGTCCGTTTTCAGTTTCTCTGCCGCTATTGGCTGGAGCTGATCCAGAGGCTTCTTTTCTACGTCCAGGAAATCAACGTCGTCTGCATATTCAATTTTCAATAGCAGACCCAGTCTGGAGACTGGTAGGTTGGGCCTGTTAGAGCTTTCTCGGACGGATGAGAGTGCTGCAGCGAGGTAGCAGCAACGAATCCACACATAAAAGTTATCGCAACAAATCAATAGACAACATATATGTTAAATAATTTGTATTACGGAAAAACATTGTTTTAAAACAAATACACGTGGGATATTCGTAATAAACATCTTTTTCTTTACATATACATTTTAACTGGTAAAATTCAATAGCATTTATGAACCTTATTTCTATTAGGGTAAGCAGACCTTTTTTTCCATCAATTTAAATCATATTGTAATCGCGTAAATAAGTTACAGTGTATTCCTTTTGTGTTTTATTATAAGTAATACATTCATAGTACTTTTTACAGTAAAGTCATGTTTTTATATACCCCCGGGAAACGTAGGTACACGGGTCCTGCTTGTAAAGAAATACACGGAAAAAAACTTCACTGTGACATAGTGTCGTTCTCCTGCGATACTAGATGTTATATGTTCTATGCTCTTTCAGAGCCAGATACATAATTTTAGATTAGGACTATTAGCAAAGAGGTGATTTTGAAGAAAGGTGACACACAATATCAGGTGACATAAATATTGTTATGCCAACATGTTTTCTAATTACTTCTACTGCAAGGACATCAAATATGAATGAAAAGAAAACTAAAACCAATCAGTGAATGGAAAAATACAGCAAAATGTCCAAATTAAAATCGAGCGTAAAGTTAGAGGGGGGCAGTAGCGAGCATTGAAATGTATGCCGGTTGAAGTAAATTGAGTATTACGAATTGAATCTATAATAAAAAAATATTATAAACGGAATAAAGATGCTACTGTCAATATACTAGAACTTAAAATGAATTTACTAACTGTAATCAAGAAATAGCTGATTTAGCGAAACAGACAACTGAAATCGTAGCGGCCATTGATTGTTTATCAGGAAGTCGAATAGGTATCGTTTAGTTTTTAATTAAATTCTCTGAATTCTTATTATTTAAGTAACTTATGAATAAAAGTCATTGGTGATGATAAAAAAAAGATAATAGTGTTTACGTGAGTTAAACATTTGTTTGTTTTGCATTTTCTGCTCGGAAGCAAGAACGTTACTTCTGTATGAAAGAATAACGTAGATCTTGTTATTTGAAAGTGATCATGTGTTCTTTATTAAGTAAACCAATTAACTGGAATATGTATAGAAACTATGAGAAAAAAGTAAGTTCTAACGCTCGCACTCTGAATTCCGATATTCCTCTATTCTTAGAAACGGAGCGGTAATTATTTTGTTTTGAAAGACTGTCGATTATGTAAAATATAGTAAGGAGGTTTAAATGTAATAATTTGTGTTTTAAATAGAAGTTCTGTTATATTAAGAAAATACTTGATGCCAAAGTGCTACGTGTGAAGACCGCATAATAAGCGAGTGAAAGTGTTTGCTACGTTCTTTGTGGAAGATATATTTTGGAAAAACAGATAGGTCGGATTAAATGTAATATTATTTGTGAGGAGAATTATCTAAGCATGTATTCGGGAAACACGTATTTACAAGTGTGGCATGTGATTAGCAGGCTTGTCTACCATATTTAGCTTTTGGTATGAAGTCTATAGCTGACCTTGGTTTATCATGCTAACTCCAGACACGCCGAAATCGACAGACTATCCAATAGGAGGAAGAGCACCCGTTAGTAGACAATAGGTTATGTACTGCCTGATTCGCACACTTACTCAATGGGTATATCCCCTTCTTTTCTGAATGGTACATAACGCACCCGATATGTCCAATACGGTGTATTGAAAGTTCTCGCAGACACCCAACTTCCTGTCAAGCTCAGAGGGCTATACCTTTCTCAAGCATCTGCTGAAACCCTTTACCGACAGGAAATCTTAGATTCCAGTCTTTCTCAGCGGTCACCACCCGACCACCTTAGCACTGGTTATTTTATATATCCACTAGAAATAATGGCCAGACAGTGCACTCAAATAGTCTAACCACGGAGCCGATCTACGAATATTGTTTATGGTTTCAGAATGATTCGCTGTTTAATGAGATACTATTTTCTTCAAAAAGAAATAAAATTCTAGGTAGACTGATATAAAATAGAATACATTTTCAAATTCTTTGTTACTCCTATTTTTTGTCATTTTCCATCTATCATCTGCACCATAACATTTTATATTATGCAAACTGTTCGTTTTAGAACATTTGCAAGTATTAAAAAAACGTTTTATAACTATAAAATTTCGGAAAAAATTATTACATTGTTAAAACAAATCACTGAATCCTAAGTTACAACCAGATCTGGACGCGTCAGACGATTATCCATCGAAGTGTAGAAGTAGTGTAGTATCTGTTCTATTGTCATGATAGCATCCTTCCAGGCATTATCCCCTCATCTTTTAAGAGGTGTGGAGTTAGTGTAGTAGCTATTCTGTTGTCATGATACCATCCTCCCAGGCATTCCATCCTCCCTTTTTGAGATGTTTGAAGTTAGTGTAGTATCTGTTCTGTTGTCATGATATCACCATCCCAGGCATTACCTTCTCTTCTTTTTATAGGTGTGGAGTTCGTGTAGAATCAGTTCTGTTGTCATGCTAACCTGCTCCCAGGCATTACACCCTCTTCTTTTGAGAGGTGTGGAGTTAGTGTAGCATCTGTTCTGTTGGCATGATACCATCCTCCCAGGCATTATCTCCTCCTTTTTTAGAGGTATGGAGTTAGTGTAGTATCTGTCCTGTTGTCATGATACCATCTTCCCAGTCATTACCCCCCTCTTTTTAAAAAGTGATGTAGGTTATGTAGTATCTGTCCTGTTGGCATGATACCATCCTCCCAGACATTACCCCCTCTTTTTTGAGAGCTGTAGAGGATATGTAGAATCTGTTCTGTTGTCATGATACCTTCCTCTCAGGTATTACCTCCTCTTTTTTGAGAGTTGTGGAGGTAGTGTAGTATATGTTCTGTTATCATGATACCGTCTCTTTTTTAAGAGGAATGGGGATATTGTAGTATCTGTTCTGTTGTCATTATGCCATCCTCCCAGGCATTACCTCTTTATTCTTTGAGAGGTGTGGAGTTAGTGTAGTATCGGTTCTGTTGTCATGATACCCTCCTCCACGCCCTCTTTTTTGAGAGGTGTGGAGTTAGTGTAGTATCTGTTCCGTATGCCATGATACCATCCTTCCAAGAATTAGCCCCATCTTTTTGAGAAGTGTAGAGATAGTTTAGTATCTGTTCTGTTGTCATGATACCATCCTCCCAGGCATTACCCCCTCATCTTTTGAGAGGTGTGGAGTTAGTATAGTATCTGTTCCGTCGTTATGATGCCATCCTCCCAGGAAGTACCTCCTCTTTTTTTAGTAGTGTGGAGTAGTGTAGTATCTGTTCTATTGTCATTTGCACCGCGACGGCGATATGCAATTGAATAGTATGCGAAGCAGCGTGGCGATAAGCACGTATATAATATGCGTACCAGGGCAGAGATAGGTGCGAATATTGTATTTGCACAGGGGCATAGATAGTTTTGTATGTAGTATGCGCACCGAGGCGGCAATAGGTACGGATATAGTCTTAACACCAGGGCGGCGATAGGTGTGCATACTATATACGTACCTATGTACGTATATAGTATGCACACCGGGGCGGGGATGGGTACGCATATAGTATGTGCACCGGGGCGGGGATAGGTACTTATATAGTATGTAAACTGGGGCGGCGATATGGACGTATATAGTATAGGTACTTATATAGTATGTAAACTGGGGCGGCGATATGGACGTATATGGTATGGGCACCGGGACGGCGATAGGTACTTATATAGTATGTGCACCAGGGCGGCGATATGAACGTATATAGTATGTGCACTGGGCCAGCGATATGGACATATAATATGCGCACCGGGCCAACAATATTGACGTATATAGTATACGCACCAGGTCGGCGATATTGACGAATATAGTATGCGCACCGAGGCGGCAACAATTACGTATATAGTAGGCGCACCGGAGCAGCGATAGTTACGTATATAGTATGCGCACCGGGGCGGCGATAGGCATGTATATAGTATGCGCAACGGAACGGCAATATGGACGTAAATAGTATGCGCACCGGGGTGGCAGTATGGACGTATATAATATGCGCACCGGGGCGCCGATATCCACGTATATATTATGTGCACCGCGGTGTGATGTAGACGTATATAGTATGCGCACCAGGGCGGCGATAATTACGTATATAGTATGCGCACCGGGGCGGCTATATGGACGTATATAGTATGCGCACCGGGGCGGCGACAATTACGTATAATTATACCGGGGCAGCGATAGTTACGTATATATTATGCGAACCGGGGCGGCGATATGGACGTATATAGTATGCGCAACGGGGCGGCAATAAGTACTTATATAGCAGGCGCACCTGGGCAGCGATAGGTACATATATAGCATGCGCACCGGGACGGCGATAGGTACATATTTAGCATGCGCACCGGGGCGGCGATAGGTACGTATATAGCATGCACACCGGGGCAGCGATAGGTATGTATATTCTATACGCACCGGGATGGCAATAGGTACGTATATAATGTGCGCACTGGGACGGCGATAGGTACGTATATAGGATGCGCACCGGGACGCAGATAGGCATGTTTATAGTATGCTAACCGGCCGCGGATAGTTACGTATATTGTTTGCGCACCGGGGCGGCAATAGGTACGTATATAGTAGTCACACCGGGGCGAAGGTAAGTACCTATATAGAAGGCGCAGACATAGGTGGTACTTTTAATAGAAATATGTCATACTTTTGCCCTGGGCAACGGAAGAGGAATGGTGGGGAAGAGATAGCTTTCGCCGAAGGCAAAGGCAGAAAGTAGCGGTGAAATAGGGCGATCGGGAAAGAGAAAGGTCGAAAGATAAAGAGACGGCTATAGATATAGGGGGAGAAATTGAAATCTGAATATAAAGATGTTACACACGCGATTTGTCTTCTATACTGTGTTTTTATGAACCCGAGCAATGCAGGGTAACCCTGCTGGTAAATATATATATATATATATATATATATATATATATATATATATATAATGAAGAAGAATGGATATTGAGCTGTATACTCTTCACAATAGGTTTTACTTTTCCTAAAAGTTCGCTTTTAGTACACCACTTTATATATATATATATATATATATATATATATATTATGCGTTGCTTTTTAGAAAAATATAACGGGGACAAAACTTATCATCAGAGAGCCGCTAGAACGCTATGACGTTCATCGAGTACGAAGTTATTTAATATGTCACGCATAATCACTTTGCAACTTATCGTCACCAAAATCTTAACACACTATGATATTTTATTTAGCTCAAATCCCGACCGACATTTTCATTCTATTTCCGTAGTGCATAAGATCATAGCGAACAATCTTGAGCTGGTTAAGAATGCATTACACGGTTTCATACTTTGCAGCAGAGTAGTATAGGTATTGCTTTTTGATGTTCGACACAAAGAAATGACGGGAATAGAAAACCTGGTGTAATTACATTGGAATCACAGTTTGCTGTCATACGGGCAACGGTAAATGCAAGCGATGCCGAATCGGTTATTTTCGGCGCCAGGTTGAAATGTTTACGTTCATTTCTTCCATCTCCGTAATTGTATCGATACGCTGATAAAGGCATATCTACGTGACAAAATTACAACACCGCACCCATGTTTATGAACATGTTGACTCTGTACAGGGAGATACGGCAACGGGGATAACTTTTACTGCATATCAAAATGATCACGCTCACTTACATCTGTGTAAAATTATAAACGTAAAATAATGAAAATAAAAGAACAAATTAAATAATAGTATATACATTTCATATATAAAGTAAGGCGATTGTGCAGTATAGTTAACAGTAAAAACTTGTGAGAAAATAATCACCAAATAACTGTTACCGACGTTATTTTTTTTAAGTATTTGAAACCGTTTTAATTCCAATTTATTTTTTAGTTAAAAAGCGATAAGTTTCCAGAAATCATCGAGGTCTGATAACTTAGGGTTTTCGTCATTTTGTACTTTGAATTAGGCAGAAAATTAAATTTTATTGTGTTTAAAGCAGTTATTTTCGGCGATATCAAGGAAGCCGCCCGTCCGCCATTTTGAATTTGGACTGCTATCAGATCGTATTTTAACGAAAAAATAGTGTAGAAAAACAGTTTTACAGACTTTAAAAAACAAAAACTACGCAGGTAGATAGAAACGTAACCTATATTGCGTTTGGTAATAGTAATTTTTTGACTATTTGATTTTTACACTTTTGTCTGGTTAAATATACTTCACATCGGCTAAAAAAACTCAATTTCTCCCGTACTTTTTATTACAGACTACCTAAAACTTATTTCATAAATAATTAACATAAAATATTGGTCCGGCGTGTTAAAATCATTTTTATTTTAAATCAATTTGATCTATTATATTTATTTCATCCTGGTCAATATTTTAGTTTCTATTAGTCATAAACGAAGGCCCATCGGTGTAGTACCTACCCTACAATAAGAAGTCCTAATACAATTAACCGTATAACTGAGTTCTAATTCAATAACAGAAAGTCTTTCGATCTCCACCGGTGAAAAATGAAGGAACTGTAAGATTGATTTGACATTTTCGCTCTCTGTCTGTCTTTTCTATGTATTGGCTGATCGATATTCAATTTTATTGATACAAAGAGAGAGAGAGAGAGATAGAGAGAGAGAGAGGGAGGGCGAAATTTAAAAAAGACAGTGTCGTTGATGTATTTTATAGCGTTAACATTTTGTACTTGTGGCCATAGGTAATACGCTTAGCACGCCATACTTAAACACAGAGTGTGTGAGTTGGCACGTTAATGGCGTCATAATTAAAGGGTTTTCTTATTTTCTCACAAATCAACTTCAACATTTTAAATTCCGATTATGAACATAGTTTTTAGTTTTTATTTATTTTATGTTTCTTAAAGTACGTAATTTACAGAAATAAAGACTAAGGCGATGTCGGACACATCTTCTAGTAATAAATAAATTAAAAAGCAGATATTAATAAATAATTAAAATAGAATTAAGTAGGACACAAAACTTAACAAGTCTATCAAGTCTTATTCAGGGAAATTGGCTTTCGTCACATTAAACAGATATATGCGCTATTCTCATTGTTTTGATATGCTAGATATGTTGTAGATCAATTCACGTAAATTACATGTAAGTACTTCAACATAAATTGTGTACTATTAAAGAAACAGGTCAGTTCATATTTTATGCATAAAGAGCGGGTGCGAGTTCAAACACTTCCTAACAGTATTCATTATTCACCAGAAGATGTCAGCGAGAATATGAACTAGGCTAAGTTGATTATTGTTGTGGCCCTGTTTAAAGGGACCGAAATTATGACACGAACAAGGCGAGAGTTAATTGCCGTTTACATTTATTGAGCAAAGAAGAAGAGTCCATGTTGTACATAGGTAAGTCACCATAACACCCCCTCCCAATTATTACCTCCACATGAGAATTAATACCGGTTTCTTTTTCGGGTCTATTACGATCAGATCCGTTAAACTTCGCTTCCTTTTTGATTGTCTTGGTTCCAGAGCTGCCTGGGAGATCTCAATGTCAAAGGTGTCATATAGGGTGTCTATAATTTCTTCTTCTTCCTAGGGAGCGTTGTCGATGTTGTCCGATAGTCGTATTCTTAATTCATTTACATGTATCTTATGAGAGAACTTAGGGCCTTGAATTATGTATACCATATTTCCAATCCGCTTCTCAATTGTCCCCAGTTCCCAGAACGATTTATTATTTTTAAACATTTAAAAAATATGTTTTCGCCTGGGATGAAACGTTTTCTTGGTACTGAATTTGTTCGTTCCGGTTTATTCTGTTTTGGCAGCAGTTTGTCAAAAACGGATCGTATCTTTCGCGCAAACATTACCTCAGCAGAGGATAATGAAGATGGTGTATACGTGTTTGGCGTTTTCCTGTACACCTGAATGAACTGTTGTAGAGCTTTTTTCCGTAGGAGTGCCTCTAGCCTTCTTCAGGGCTCTGTTCAGTGTATCGACAAAACGCTCTGCTTGGCCATTTGATATCGGGTGGTATACTGGGGTCGTAATATGTTCTATTTGGAACGTATCACAGAATTCCTTGAATTCAGCGGACATGAACTGTGTTCCGTTGTCGCTGACTAAACAATCCACCACCCAGAAACGGGCAAACAATTCGTAGAGGAAGTTTATGGTTACTTCCGTCGTTGGACTTTTGCATCGGCGCACTTCGGGCCATTTTCTGAAACTATCTACTACAATTTAATAGTTGAAACCGTCTAATGGGCCTGCGAAGTCTATATGGATCCTGGACCATGGTCGGTCTGTTTTTGGCCAAGGACTGTATTTGATCGGAGGTCCCTTTGTTGCCAATGAAAAGTCTTTGCACGTCTTCACGATTTTCTCGATATCCTGATCCATGTTAGGCCAGTACACGTAGCTCTTGATCAAGCTCTTCATTCTTGTAGTCCCTGGATGTCCAACATGGAAATCCTTCAGAATGCTCCTTTGAAGAGTTTTGAGGATGACTACTCTCTCACTTTACAAGAGTACCTCATCGCATACGGAGTAAATGTCTGAAGTTTTTTGGTCCTTTTCAATTAATTTAGTCTTGGTCATCTTAATAAACTCGTCACCGAGGGCTTCCATTTTTATTTCGTGCAGTGTCCCGGGGAGTTCCCTTACTGTGTTCCGTAATGTAGAGTTAATTTCTCCTTCCGTTCGAAGGGAGGCACCTACAGTGTCTTCCAGGGGTGTACTACGTTTTGTGATGAGTCTTGACAATCAGTCAGCGTGACAGATTTTTTTTCGAGGTGAGGTATTCCATCTTAAAATTATAATTTAAAAGGATTTTTCCCCACCTCTGTAGTCTGTTAGCTGTGTGTACGGGCAGACAATTTTTTGACCCAAAAATTGTGCGTAAAGGTTTATGATCCGTTTGTAAGGTACACAATCTACCGTGTATGTAACGGTGGAATTTCGAGACTGCAAATATTATCCCTAACGACTCCTTTTCACTTTTGGGTGTAGTTCTTTTCTGCTGGTAGCAGTGTCCTCGATGCATGAGCTATTGGTTTGTGAGTCCCGTCTTGCATTTTGTGTAAAATGCATGCCCTGATGCCATATGAGTTTGCGTCGCTAGCGACAATAATCTCTAAGTCTGGATTATATTGAGTTAGAAAGAGATCGGATGTTAGGACTTTTTTCGTTTTCTCGAATGCCTCCTGGCATTCAGCTGCCCATTCCCACTCTGTCTTTTTTCAGAAGTTCATTCATTGGAGCACGGAGGTTATGCATGTTAGGTATGAAAACCTGGTAGTAGTTAGCCAGTCCGAGAAAACTTTGTAAAGATGCGATATTTTCAGGAGCCGGCATGTCCTGAATTGCAGTAGCCCGTTCTGGGTCTGGTCTTCTGCCATCTTCGTCAATAATGTGGCCCAGATATTTGATTTTCTCCATAAAAAATCACATTTGGCTTCATTGAGTTTGAAACCGTACTATCGGATTCGCGAGACAACTTTGTAGACGTGTTCCCGGTGTTGTTCTTTGGTATGACTAGTCATTAGAATGTCGTCTAAGTATGGTATTGTGAATTCCAGTCCGTTCAGCATAGTATCCATAACCTGCTGGAATATGGCTAGTACAACCTTGACACGCACAGCGAGTCTCTCGAATTTGTATAACCCGTGAGTAGTAGTTTCGAGCTTTCCTCTTCCACGGATATCTGTAAATATGCGTCACTTAAATCTATTTTGGAGAAAAATCTTCCCCATTTAATTTAGTAAATATTTCATCTGGGCACGGGAAGGGATAATGGTAACCCTTTAATGACGCGTTTAATCCAGTCGAAAAATCGGCGCAGACACGGATCTCTTTAGTTTTCTTTTTAACATAGACAGTCGGAGCAGCCCATTGGCTATATTACATTTTAGAAAGAATGCCGGTCTTAACTAGTCTGTCTAGTTATTCATTTATTTTCTTGAGTGAGGCGAAAGGTACGTTTCTTTTCTTTTTAAATACGGGTTGGATGTTTTCCTTTAATTCAAATTTTGACGCCATCTATTTGCATCGACCCAGTCCATTTGAAAAAAACTTCTGGGAAGGTTTTTTTATCAAATCTTTTAACTTATCTGCTTCGGTTGTCAGGCTTTCTATTTTTTGGCAAAAAGCGTTAATGGGTAACTCCCATGAATTAAATTCGCTCATCCACTCTGTCCCAAATAAATTGAAAGTGTTTCTTAACACGAACATTTTAATTTTCATCCATCTCCCTAAATCTTATTTCTCGCTCGTTTCTTGCCTTCTTGATTTCTACATTTACATTTCTGATTCAAGTCTGTGACCACCTGTGTTTCTACTGACAGTTTGTTTAATACATTTTCATCAAATTTATATTCATCTACCATATGTTCTGCTATTATTATAACAAGGCGTGATCTCCTTAAGGATTTCTTTACTCTTAGTTCTAAGTATATCCTTATTTCAAATATGTGATCCTTCTTTAATTTAATCAAATTATCAAATCAGGGGACTCTAACACCTTTTTATACGCCCACCATTGTTGTGTTCTATTCGTCACCGGTTGACTGTCGCGAAAATTCTGGCTGAGAATACATGCCCAGATTCTCCACCAATTATGTTATGACTGGGTTTCCCCAGTCGTTTATCACATCGCAAAAAATATGTAACATATCGTTTTCTTAAGGTCGAGTATTTACAGAATATTAAAAAATAGCATTCAAAAGAGAGTGCGAATAATAAATACAACACATTTCTACATACATATAACTTATATTGAAATAAAAAAATGTATGTTTTATAACTACGTAGCTTTATTTACGTATTGATAAATGTTGAAATAAATACTAAAAATTGATACATAAAAATTATATCTCTTCATAAAATTGTATTTGGATGCATGAAATGAAATATGTAGCTCCTCAAGTAGTTGATCACTTTCAGAAGAATTTATTTAACCACTAAAAAATAATATGTAAAATGTTAATTTAGAACCACCTAGGATTAAAAAAAACCGACGAACTAATACGCGGAATGCGATAACGAGCACACTTCTTCCTTAATAATAAACATACACATCTAGATATCAAGTAATCATACGGAATCAAAAGCGTAAAATAACGCCCATCGCTGTGTTCTATTCTATTTTCTTAAGATGACCTCTAAAATGTAGTTTAAGAGTTAGAGTTTTACAAACAAAAGATTTATTATCAAAAACAATTACACACCATCGTTAAAAAACTCTAACAAAATCTTTGTAAAAGCGGACAGAACAGGGAATTGTTATAAGATAAATAAACAAGGGTATAAAACACTATTCCCAGAAAACAGTACGAAAAACTACAACAAAACTACATTCCAGAGAAGGTAACTACATAGATATAATACATGCTGAAAGTAAACAAAACACCTATAGACTAAAACTTAGCGACAAAGTTAGTAAATTACAACCAAGGGAATCCTATATCTTATTTAAAGACAGTAAAAGTAAAATAACCCTAGCACTAGTTAATTTATCCGATCAAATCAGAAATAGGAAGACTTAGTAAAAGAATGTATCATGAATTAATAAGCAAATATAAAAAGATATGGAATTAATCCAGTAAATGAATACCGTCGAAGCAATCACTTGGTTTAATAATATCGAAAATAAAAATAAATGTACCTTCCTACAATTTAACGTAGTGGATTTCTATCCATCTATATCAAGGGAACTCTTCAACATCGCCCTACAGTTTGCTGAGATGTGTACTGATATATCGAATGATCGAATCCACATCATTAAAAAATGTAGAAAAGCAGGTTTTATCATTAATAATGATCAATGGATAAACACAAATAACAAACTCCTTTGATTTGCCCATGGATGCCCTTGACTCTGTGGATACATCAGATATTGTAGGGTTATTTATTTTATATACACTGACAGCTATATTTGATAATATAGATATCGGTCTATATAGAGATGATGGATTAGCTATAATAAAAGTTTCACACAAGCTCAAGGGAGAAAAAGTCGAGAAAATTATACATATGAAATGTAAGAAAATAGACCTAAACGTAGAAGTACTGGCTAACATAAACATAACTCACTTCACGAGCAATATTTAAAAGATAACGCTTTTATTAGTACTTAATAATATGAGGGCGGTAACCAAATGTTGAAGTGGACGCCGGCTGTTCAATCATATTAAACTACAACCTAATTTAATTACACAACTCACTAATATAGATGAAAAGAAAATGCATTTATTTAATTTTATTTATTAGTTTTATTAAAAATATTATTATCGAGGGAAATATTTTTAATACATCTGGAAATCTGACAAACACATCATGAGTGTATATGTGCGAATATTAATTCATTAGAAGCTTTAAAACAAATTAACACTTACAATTTTAAAGATGCGTAATGCTTTGGGAAGTTTTCGAATGGGTATATATAAGAGCTGATAAGTATATATAAAAAGATAGCGATCAAAACTAATGATATAGTTTCGGCTTCAGACAAGCAGATAGATACATAACCCCCATTATTAATAGATGAATGTTATTTGTTTAAACGCATGATGAAAAGTATATATGATTTTGGTGATTTTCCTTAAGGAAAAATAATCAAATACATTATGAAACAAGATAACATTTTTTCAAGTGCTTTTTGATAATAGGTCTCTATACACGTGACTAGTTTGTAATGACCAATACATCACTGACTGCTGTCTATGCCATTTCCGGGCTATTGCCACTTATATGCAAAAAACATATATAGGAGACATTATCAAAAACGGCATTGTAGATAAAGGAGAATAGAGTGTTACTATCTTTTGGAAGAGGAAGAGGAAGAACGGTAGAGACGGAGTAGGTTTAGAGGTATTAGATTAGTAATGTGAAACATCTTTTGATAGTATTGCTCTGGTAATGTAGTTTGAATTTTGGCTTTTCCACTGCCAACTTACCTATCTATGTAATTCCTCTGATGATAAGAATTTAAGGAAATAATTATAAACATATTTTTACTGAGTATACATAGCATTGAACAATCGAAATTGAAATAAATTTATTATTCGTACAGGTTTATCCCATTTCTTTCATCCATCTTTCTCTCTCTCTCTCTCTCTCTCTCTCTCTCTATATATATATATATATATATATACATATATATATATATATATATATATGTATATATATATATAAATACATACATATATGTATGACAATTTATATGGATTTAAAACAATCATAAGTCTAGCTCTTAAAAGGTAACTCGTTATAAGTAATAGAATACACACTATTTATACACAGCATAGTAATAGTTAAACGCATTAAACAATAACTACTATTCATCTATGAACAGTAATCTGTTTATTTCAGAGTACATATAAAGAGCCTCTCAGATTTATGGGACGCAAATAAATAGAAACACAGAAATGGATTATAAATGACTATGACATAAAAAGTACAAAATAATCGCAATTAAATATTACTATCCCCGTCAGTGTTTTTAATCTCTCTGGAGGAGGAAACCCTCCCTGGTTGCCGTCCCCTTTATTGCTGATTGCCATTCAGCTGGTTTTACCATACTATATATATAAACACTAAACAAGACAATTAGGATACCTTCGTTTATCCTCAACGAAAAAAAAACGGAAAAAGGAAAGTAGGACAAAGGTTAACATAGTTAAAGATATGGAAAAGGTTGTGATGAGAAAAAATATACATAGTTGTTGAAATGTACACCTACGATCAGCTCTGGGAAATATTGTATGTCTGTTTGTATGTCTGTTTGTATGTCTGTTTGTATGTCTGTAGAAGCAGTATTCATTGAGTTGCTCTAAACTTATTCCTGAGACTTGGGTGTTGAGTCTCAGAATGAGTTTTGTGTTTATGCTTGCGTTTCTGTGTCTGTATCTTAAGATTGGATTCTATGAAAATACATTTACTGCTGTCTATAGTGTAATTTTGGAGATTATAATGGATGCCTACTTTGTGGTACGTTTATCTGTTTCTAATGGTGTGTTGGGATTGTTGAACGTAGACATAACTCTAAGCCCGTTTCCCCCATAAAGCTGCCTTTAAAAGATCTAGTGAAGTATATTAGGTAAACAACATAAGAGCTATCGCGGGTGGAAGGGGAGAGATTAAGTTGGATGTTTGTTCCTGGAAGTGTGGCTGTGTCGTTAGTGTTGATGTGTTGGCATAATGTGTATCTTCGTTTGTTACATGTTTTGTTGTCTTGAGGTATGAGTGCATTATTTGTTTTTTTTCATAGAAGTAGTTGGAAATGTAGGTCCGGTGGTCATTTCTCACTAATGCGTGGTGTGTTTATTTTATTTATGTACTATCTATTAAGCGCCCATTAAATGTAACCTCGTTTTGCAAACCGGGAGTTTTATAAAATTTTCCGGCTGATCCCGTGAGCGAACTTGATTTATTTTAATAGACATCTGATACATAGTATAGCAATAAAAATACATATTCTGCACTTATTATTTTACGATCGAGCAGTTTGTTTGATTTTCTTCTGCTCAGACTAGATGCATGCTCTTTTATTCTCTCTCTTTCTTTTCTTTTTTTCTCTCTAAATATATATATATATATATATATATATATATAGAGAGAGAGATAATACACGATCATGTATATATATATATATATGTATATATATATACATATATATATATATATATATATATATATATATATATATATACTTAAATAGAGAGATATACATATAGTTAAGGAGAACAGTAGAGAGACATAATAACACATTGCGTAAAAAACAGAACTAGAGACCCATTACTGGGAGCACAATGGAAGCGGAAGCTCGCCAATAATCGAATGGAAAATAGTACGCCAGCCCAGTACATGTAGACATTTAGACAACCCGTGTAAATAATGTCTGAATAAGAAAGTCGAAATCCTAAACTTTAAAGACCCCAACACATATTCAACTGTAGAAGTTAAATAGCAAACAACTGCTAACACAGAATAACATTTACTTTAGGTTAACAATTTATAAGAAATAAATGAACAAATAAATAAACGAAAAAATAAAATAAACCTACAGTTAAAATATAAATGCAGCCACACACGTGTAAAAATAAAGTCACATATTAATTCGACACATCCAAGAAACAAGATTGGCCACTCTATAGAAAACAAAACAATAGAATAAGAAGTAAAACAACTGAACCTTCGTTTGTGTGAAGCTCAACGATTAGCTAATGGTAACACTAACCCGTGGGAGAGAATAACAACAAATCTAATTGGTTAACTAGCTAGACTAAATATCACGTGTATATATAAAAACACCCGGCAACATCAACTCCATGCATTTTAGCCTGATGATTTCCTACGGGAATGAAATGCGGTGACATCTTTGTAAGTTAATGGCGATGAATATAGATTCAGAGCTTACTATAAATATATGTATATACTTACAATGATGGGATATTAATATTTATTGCGCTTTCACCGCATATCCGATTATCAAAAACGTACGTTTATCATATGCATATTAATGCATTTGTATGGCACTTGGAATTCTTGAAACTTATATCTTAAAAGATAGATTTCTGTATGTGTTCAGAAGGTATTGACTGAAATTTGGCAGATACCGACTAGGTTATATTATAAACCCTGCTATGGCGATTTGATCGGTTTATAATTTGGCTAATTATATAACAGTAGAACCCTTAAGACGAGCATATATCTTCCGAATATCAGTTTTTCACCGTGGTTAGCAAATGTTGTGTTTAAGGTTCCGTGTATATAATGTCCTGCTGATGGCTGGTTTTATATGGGCTACGTTCTATGTGGTTTAACATTTTTAAAAAAAATATATGATACCTGTATAAACAGTACCCGCCATTAGGTCAGAAATTATTTCTAATTCCTGACAAGGTTGGGACCATATTCTACTTTAAAGAAGGCCTCGTGTGCTTTCACACATTTAGCCCACCGATTCATCCACTGACGGAAACACGTCTGGAAGTCATCTTATGGAATAGTGTTCATCTACGCCGTCGCGGTCAGCTTCATGTCTGGTCTAGTCTAAAAACGGGAATCTTTCAGTGGCGTCTACAATTTTTAGAACAATCCGAAGTCGCAAGAAACCATGTCTGGAGACGAGAAACGTAGGTGAACGACTAGAATTCAATGTTCGACCAAGAAATGTTAAATCGTTGTCGTAGAGTAGTTGCCAGTTTTTCCCCTCCACGTGTCTGGTCTTTTGCGCCTAATGGAAACGCAGGAGAACGTCTTGATAGTACTCCGTTGTCACTGTTTTTCTTCTGGTGCGTATTCGTTATGCACAACTAAATTGATATCAAATGAGACAGTCAGCATCCCCTTGATTTTGCTTCGAACCTGCTTCGCATTTTTTGGCCTTGGAGACTCGGTATGCTTCTATTGAACTGACTGTCTCTTGGTTTCTGGGTCGTACTCGTACACCTATTACTAATCTCTTGTTAGAGCCCAGCATCAGTGTTAAGGGTTTCCAGTAGGCACTGTGAAATTTTTAAACGAGGATCAGTTTGTTCCTGCGACAACAACTTGAGCACACATTTAGCAGCCAATCTGTTCATGTTGAAAAAATCACTCAAAAGTGTATGTGCGGAATCTTTACTCAATCCGACCACTTGTGAAATCTCCCACACGGTTGAATGACGATCTTCCATCACCAAATTCCGTACACTCTTAACTACAGCTGCACTATATATATATATATATATATATATATATATATATATATATATATATATATATATATATATATTTATATATATACATATACATATACATACATATACATATATATATATATATATATATATACATATATATACATATACATATATATATATTATAATATGAAATGAAGTAATAAAATAAGGTGTCAATAACATTTTATTAGAATTTAAAGTTGAAGCAAAGTATCTGAAAGTCCTTCGCTTCATGAGTTTTCAAAGATAATTCTTTTCTTGAGAGGACCATTGGCGCAGTAAAACTACTACAGGTAATAAAATTAAACTTTGAAAATATATAAAAATATATACAAAAATACATAAAAATATATAACATCAACCCAAAAACATACTTTTTTGTTAAATCCATATAATCCATCTAAGTCATACAATTTGAAATACATTATCAGTAAAGACATCCAGAGGGTTGACTGAAGATTAATCCAGGTGATGAAGTACCATGAAATCCAGGTTATGAAGTATATATATATATATATATATATATATATATATATATATATATATATATAACTCAATTTCTTCGTACACGTAAATATTTGCGATGGCCGAGTGGATACAGCGAAAGCGTTCGAAGTCAAAGGTGACTGTGAACCGGATTCGTGCCTTGTGACCCAATAAATCATAACTCCCCTGCATTGACGAGAGCATACATTGGAATCAACGTTGTTTGTAGGTAACTCTAATTTAATATTTATTTATTAATATATATATATATATATATATATATATATATATATATATATATATATACATATATATCGTAGGGGTAGGAGCGCCGACTATCAGCTTAATAGCTGTCAGCTTGATAGTTAAGTTTCAATCCTGGCTTGAGGCACTAACTTGTCAAGCCGCACTGAAGATCTGTGATGCAGCGAAACAGTCTGTATGTCCATGACTATATATATATATATATATATATATATATATATATATATATAAACATATATATATATATATATATGTATATACATATATATATATATATATATATATATATTTATATATATATATATATACAAAGAGAGAGAGAAAGGGTGCGTATGTGTGTGCTTAAGTTTTCTTATGCCAATAACTTCTGCAACATCTTTCGCTATTTGAAGATAACTTATTTTTTGTTGGTGAAATGCATCTCTTGTTTAAACTTTTGGACATTTATTATATTGAACACGGTGTAATGTCGCCATAGCTCAATATCATGAAAGGTCGATCCCATATCTATGTTATACGCTTCCAGCAAAAATAGCCCTTCAATCTCGATTTATTCTCCATTATAAACGGTTCATTTATTTTCTAATTCTGCAATAAAACAAGCGCAGAACTCGAGAGACAACTTAAAGGTCTACATTGTCAACGTTAAGGCTTGACATTTCAGCTTAGCTTTCCAGAAAATGTTTAACCATTGCTTTAATATTCGATAAAAAATAAGGAGAGAAAAAACAGAAACGAAAGGAATGAATAGAAGAAAGAGTGAATGACAAAAATCATTGCTCTATTGATGGAGATCGATTGACGAAGAAGACATTTCAGAAAAGAAGGCATGCTTATAAAGAATCATTGGTGATGGAATTGCCATATAAAATGTCCTAATATATATATATATACATCTACATATATATACATATACATATATATATATATATATATATATATATTTATACATATTATATACATATATATATATATAATATATATACAGACCTATGATTTATATATATATATATAGCGAGAGAGAGAGAGAGAAAGACAGAGAGAGAGAGAGATAGAGAGAGATAGAGATAGAAGGAGTTAGAGAGAGGGAGAGAAATAGTAAGAAATAGATGGGACTTTTAATGATAAGTGCTCAACTACGCCTGTAATAGTCTAATATATTTATTAATTAAGATATTACCGTATTGGATTTCATATATCACATTTGGCTTTTTTGCCCATCGATCTCATATTTTAATGACTCAAAATCCAATTTGGCATCATTGATTTTCAACCACCCGGAGTAGAAAAGAGTTTATAGTCTTCGAGTCCCTTTGACGGAAATACTCTGGGAGGTTGTTTTATAATTGTGTATATAGTTGAAAAATTGTACCAAGATTCGTCTTCATCGGAGTGAGGCTTCACAAATTGTATTTTATGTCATTGGTATTATCTCGAAATATAAGGACCCATATTATCGTGTGGCGAGCGAAGATTTGAAGTCTAGATTTTCTAAGACAGGTATCTCAAATAGGTTATCTTTTTTCCATAATGTTTGTTCTCTAAGAGTTGTCGCCATCTTCTTTCCCTCTGTATAATTTTTAATAAAATTATTTTGAATGTTTTATGTTTAATAACATTCGAATTACCAGACATATTTAAAACAAGAAGAAAAATCTATCCAAGGGCAATCACTTTTTGTGAACGGGCGTGTCACCATTCGCCTCCAACTAATATTAGCCTACGATTGGCTATTTTGTTAAAAAATTAAGGAACCGTGTTTAGTATCGAAAACATGTAATTACTTCTTTAGTCTGTGCTTTAGTGCGAGGTGTGTGTATTTCGCTCACACAATTAGTTAGTAAATATATATATATATATATATATAAATATATATATATGAATATATATATATATATATATATATATATATATATATATATATATCTGGAAGATGTGTCAACTCTATAGCCCCTTCAGAACTTAAATATTATGAATACTAATTAATACGGTAAAGTGATGATAAACGTATACATATTAATGAAGGCGTCATTTAGTACCTGCCGCTGTTTAATCCAAGGATAAAGTCTAAAGATGAAGATCGTTATTCTTAGGTCACAATATTTCTAACACTGATAATGATAGACCCGTGAATGTCGTGTTGTGTATTATTGTATAAAGGGGTCTGTTTGTAGAAAGAACATTCTTTACCTCTACCTATACTAAACTTACCTTTAAGTGTGTACTCTGAAGAGTACATAAG